>JBBBDQ010000477.1:12167500-12347500 GCA_037127315.1 Ascarosepion bandense
GAAATCATCGTAGCGTAATCAGTTGATCTCCCCAACTTAAATATCTAAAATCTCTTCAAATTAAAGCTTCATTTTCCCTTTAAACATGTATTGAGCACACATATATATATACACAAGTATAGGGTATGTATGGATGGAATAATATTCCGTATCCAAAGAACACTATTCTTAAAAAAGTGCTCAATACCAAGTAGAGCTAATAATATTTATTCAGAAATTATCATATGAATGTTATAATATCATTGCAAAAGTAGCTATTTTGTTTTGACACTTCTTGTGTCTTATCAAGTTCATAAAATCACATGTGTCATATGATCATTTCTGCGAAGTAAACTTGCTTTGTCAGCAACCGTTTATTATGGAAAATTCAAGAAGAAATTCATATATCGAAGTTCACTTAAAAGAAGGAAAGGAAAGAAATAAGAGAAAAAAGTGGGTTGGGTAGTTAAAACAGAGAGAGTAGATTATGTTAGAAGATAAGTGTCTAGACATTGTTACAGAGGGTAGGGAGGAGGGAAGGAAAATAAAAAAGATGGTGAAATAGATTCAAACTCAATCTTTGAAAAAGACATTTAAAGATTACACATGTGTAAAGAAATAAAAAATAAACATGTCACAGAAATGGAAGTAGGGGAAAAGGAAATGGGAAATGAGGGAGGAAAAAGAAAAACAAAAAAAGGGAAGATAGGAAAAAAGTTATAGAAGAGAGGAGAGAAAAAAGGAGAAATGGAAAAAAAGAGAGAAAGAGAAGAAATGTACATTGGATAAGCAGTGTCTCCTTTCTTTTGCAAAATTTTTTTTGATACTATATATATATATATATATATTAGTCATCCACATACAAGCCTGTTTCGCTGTATCACAGCTCATCAGTGTGGCTAGACATATCCACTTGCCTCTGGCCGGGATCGAAACTTGACCGATTTGGTGTCAGTCGGAGTCTCTACTCCCTAAGCCATCGGCACATGGCATCAGAGAAGGGAAATTTTAACGTCTTGTATATAAGCAGTGTATACAGACGCCAGTCACCAAGAGAACTCAATTCATTTCTTGAAGAGTTACGCATATAGCCGAAATGGAAACTGTTTTTAAAATTTTCTTCTCCAGAGAGCTCAATCGAAATGAGAGCATAATATATTAGTCATCCACATACAAGCCCGTTTCGCTGTATCACAGCTCATCAGTGTGGTTAGACATATCCACTTGCCTCTGGCCGGGATTGAAACCCAACCAATTTTTGATGTCAGTCGGAGTTGCTAACCCCTAAGTCATAGACACATGGGGTCAAAAAAAATATACATATTATCATAAATTTTATGCACAATTTTGAGTTTCATGCATTCTTTAGCAATTACTGGATGCTAATCAATAAGCATCCAATGATTGCTGAAAAATATGTGAAACTCATGAGTCATGCATAAAATGTAGGATAATATATATATTTATTAATATATATTTTTGCTCTGTTATACAACATTGAGCACTGTACCATTCATACCTGATTGATATTCATATAGTGATGTGTATCTGTGCATATGCATACTGTTAAATATAAGTGACAATGAATGTCTATTATGTTTAAACATGAACCATTCTAAACATCGTATTTTGACTTTAATTTCAGTTGAAAATAAAGACAAAAATTCTCCAACATTTGGATAATTTTTTATTAAGTTGGTTCTAAGCTTTCAGCTCACACGAGCCATCTTCAGAGAGGTTACAAGGACATTAATACAAAAACATCCACCATCAGCGACGATTTTATCTTGCGTTGACATAAAACTCTACTAAGCAACGGCAACAGTTACCAAAAATAGCAAACGCAGTTTGTAAATTTCTAATGCAGTTCTATGACGTCACACCGCATGAGAGCTCAAAATGATAACAGAACCATATATTTAAATGCAATGTAACGTGTTATGACCAGATTTAATCATTATTTTATTATATGGATTTGTTATCATTTCATGCTCTCATGCAGTGTGATGTCATAGAACCGCATTACAAATTTGCGAATTGCGTTTGCTTTTTTTGGTAACTGTTGCCATTGCTTAGCAGAGTTTTATGTCAACACAAGATAAAATCATCACTGATGGTGGATGTTTTTGTGTTAACATCTTTGTAACCTCTATGAAGATGGCTCATGTGAGCCGAAAGCTTAGAACCAACTTAATAAAAAATTATCCAAATGTTGGAGAATTTTTGTGTTTATTTTCAACTCAAATTAAAGCTAAAATACAATGTTTAGAAAGGCTCATGTTTAAACATAATAGACATTCATTGTCTCTTATATTTAATAGGATATGTTTAGAAAATTATCTGCTGCCTCGATACACTAAATATATATATATATATATATATATATATATATATATATATATATATGTATGTATGTATGCATATGTACACCAATATACATATGTATATATATATATATATATATACATATGCATATATATATATATATATATATAATATTCAAACTGTGGAAATATTTCAGTTCAACAAATGACAACTCTTCTAGAGAAGATTCCCATAAGAAATTAGTAACCTTATGCCCTTACAAGTTTTTAAAAAAGATGTTGTCACTCACTTTCTCAGGGTTGAAAGTTCAAAGTTTGTTGATGGGCTAATTTTCTCACCTTGTCTGAGCTATAGTACACTTGGTTCTGCATATAAGATATTTATATATGTAAGTTATATATCTGCTGAATTCATTAATTCTAAGAATGTTAATATTCTCAAAATAATGTCATTAGAAAAATAATAATTAAAGAATAAAATATTATGTATATATATACACACACACACACACTCATATATATGTGTGTGTGTGTGTTTGTGTGTGTAATATACAATAATGTGAAGAAAGAAGAATAATAGATTTACTGTTCCTTAATGTTTATTTTTACTTCTACAGTGCTGAATACAAAAGAAGAGCTGAATATTATTGTAATATAATTAATTTAACATTTTCATGACATAATTTTTCATGTTTTGGAATCATAATTTTAGTATGACACCATCTTCAAGCAATCATTTTTCAGGTGACTAATGAAAAAATCTTTTTCCAAAAGTGAGAGGCTTTTTGACTTACAAGGTATAAATGGCTTCTGATTAGGTTCTCAAATTACAGAGTTATATATTTATTCTTAACGTGTATGTGCTAAAAGGGTATCAAGTTTTGCACTATTTTCCCTTTTTATATATATGACTACTACAATCTATTTTTATTTCTGAATAAGATTTTATTCAAACAAAAATAGATTTTAAAAAGAGTACAAAACAAAATAAAAAACTAAAGAGGTAAAGAGGCAAATAAAAATAAAAATAGAACATGTAAATCATTACATAAAATATTTTTCCTTTGCTTATAAAAAAAATTCCATACAATTAAATTCCCAAACACTAACTTATTAAACCAACATAATGAAATCCTTAATTTTTGCGACCATAGAATTTTCCAAACTCTTAAATATATCTAAAACTAGCAGTATAGCCTGGCATTGCTCAAGTGAAATGAAAGCGTTAAAACTAATCCATAGTCCTGGAGCTCAGACTCTTTGGACATTGGCACAAAAGACTAAAAAGCAATAGTTGTTTCCAGTTAAAGCGAAACCATAGACTGAAAGAAAAATGAATGGATGTAAGTCAAATTTTGATTTCCTGGTATCAATATCAAATAGGTTTTTTATCGTCGTAAACTGAATAAGTCTTCTGAGTAAATGGTATCATGGCTGAGACTAAGAACTACAATTATACCTACTTAGAGCCAAACCCAAAGCAAGAACTAAAATAAAAGGGCTGAAGAAAATACAGACATCCAGGCAGATAAACGGACACACACAAACATCTTGCCTTTTATATATATATATATATATTATCAATTTTCTGCACTATTGTAAGAACTGCAACCTTGAAATTTCTGAATATTGTTTCTTATGTCTTTGTCTATGACTGTATCAAATTTGATTAAAATCGGACCACTCCTTCTATAACCTGATTTTTTCAATTATTGATATTTATTGGGGGTACCGCGACACAAAACCTAGCTAAGAACACTCGCAGATGCTTATAGTACAACTGTGTAAATTTTCAAGAAAATCGGTTCAGCCATTTCGGTGTCTATAGGTAATGGACACACACACACACACACAGACAAAGACAAACCATAATTATATATATATATATATATATATATATATATAATGATTTAAATTTGCATTGTGACACAGAAATTTCTATGTTTAAAGAGCCCAATTGAATTATTAGTTTACAAATTACAGCTATTTAAGTGAAGCTACTGTTGCAAATTTTCAAAACAATAGAAAAATCTGAATTTCATGTTTGGAAAAAAAGTTGACCAACCAAAAAAAAAAAAAAGTGGGGGCGCTTATGAATTAGTGTGACTGAAAACAGATGCAAAATTTCAAATTTGAAATTTAAAAATAGTAAATTCAAATGAGCCAATTAAAAAAGGTTCAAAAACATCCTTAAGCATGTTGAAATTGCAAGGACACTCACAACCCCTCAGATGATCTACAAGATAAACATAGTAAATACAACCATACTATGGGCCAATAGTTAGAATGTTCACTTTCTGACCATAAGACCCAGTTTCAAATCTCACCATGGTCTTCAATGGGGATTAGCCAGCTGCCCTTGTAGACATGCATCTGAGGATGCCTGTCTACAGTAGATTCTTCTTCTTTCTTTCTTTTTTTTTTTTACTTTTTAATAACTTGTTTGATGGGTGTGTAACCGATTGGTTAGAATGCTCACTTTGATCACGCTGGATTATGCGCTCTCTCTCAAAAACTGAAACTATTGTTCACTCAGCATAGTTGCAGTATAAACCACAGGTTAGCCCCGTGGGTACTGAACAAACAGACATGCCTGAGCAGGTGTCTATGACAAGGTTTGGCTAGCTGCCCTAATAGTTGGAAAGCAAAATTAACCAGTCATTTATTATACCTTCCCTGACTTAAGGATTTCTCAGTCTCAAAAAAAAAAGGGCAATTTATTTATTTCTCAAAAACAAACTTTTCACACTTTGAAAACAAACATTTGTTTAATTACATTTTATTTTCCTTTATACAAACACTTTTTGAAGAGCTTTTCACTAATAATCATAAATATTGCATTCTTGATCCATAACATAGTTTACACATTTATTGAAGTTCATTCTATTTTCCAATTCAATTCCATGAAATATTTTCCTTTGTAAATATGGGCGTTCTAAGCAAATTATTTCTTTCTTATATTCAAAACTTTTTTGTCTTCTTTTCCCAAACTTATCAATGAAATTAATATGCCTCAAACAAAGCTTTTCCAATTGGAAAACAAAAACGTGGGTAAATAATGTTTATTATAATTTTCATAATCTATGTTTTATAACTGGACTCACATCAGTGACTATATTGGAGTCATCAGTCAGTTAAGTGCCATTCATGATACACGCTTGGGCAATAAACATTTCTTTCAGTCCATGACTGACTAGGCAGGAGATTTTCCTGCAGTTGCAGTGAGTAGTTTACCATTTACTTTCTGTAGTAGGCTGGTTGCCAACCAAGGTTATAGAACCGAATCTGTCCTGCTAGTTGACCCATAGCTGGAGGGAGATGTGATGGATTAATACCTTTCACAAGGTTATATGCGCGTAAGTGAATGAAAAGAATTCAACTGGAGTTTGAGCTCAGTTCGCCGATTCCTCGTTCCAAGCCGATATCCACAGCACCTGCACCACAACGCACGAGACTGAAATTCACTTTTTTTTAACAAATATAATTTTTTCTGCTAATCATAACTTCTAAATTTTATCATGCTGGAGTAATAGCAGATCTTTACTACTCTACTGAATTCGATCGTAGCCGGTCGATCCAAAATTCAAATATAACCTTTTTTTTTTTATCCCGCTGCGTAGTCGCAACACGCTCACAGCTGTTACGCTATTTTTATTATTTGCGTTATCTCCCCCTGGATATGACGTCATACTTCTCGTTTCACAAGAGAAGAGACGAGACTTCAGCCATAACTGTAAATCGTCACTGCTGTTAAGTATGGCGACGTACAGAAATATTGAAAAAGTTCGTTATCTTTGTGATTGCGGAAAGAAACACCCACTTTGCTGGCTTTATCTGTGCCGTCATTGTTTCAAGCTGCGATGCGGTGACTGTCTTTTACATGAAGTGGATACTCACTTCTGTCCCTGCTGTCTTGAAAACCTTCCGCCAACTGAAGCCAAAATCCGTAAAAACCGATGCGGTAGTTGCTTTGACTGCCCTAGTTGTGGTCATCTGTTATCTACTCGGGCCACCAACACAATGACAGTTAACCCCGAGGATCCCACAAAAACCACTCCAAAGAAAATGTACTATCTAGCTTGTGGCTTCTGCCGTTGGACCACCCGGGATGTTGGAATCAGTGACAAGACTGCTGCTACCGGAGGATGGCAAGATTTGGAGAGTCCTCACTCGGAAAGAATCACCCTGCTTTTGGAATACTACAAAAAACTTTCTCTAAAGGAGAATTCTGAAAAGGAACGAGAGAAGTTCATAAAAAGGAGGGGCCATATTTATTATACTGATAAATTTGGATTGGCTTCTGTCGCTTTAAAACGTAAAGCTTTGGGAACCAATTCAAATAGCGGACCTCAAGAAGATGAAAACGTAAGCAATATTGAAATTGAACCTGCCCAGACTGTAACGGAGTTCCCAGATCTGCCTGAAGATGTGTTTACAAACACTATTCAGCTTAATAAGATTACTACAATTGACCAAAGAATAACTTCTCCTGAATTTCAGCCTTCTTCGGTAAACAACCTCTATCCCAGGCACAAGCATTTGCAAGTTAGGAAATCGGTCAGATGCAAACAATGCGACCATAATCTGATAAAACCGGACTATAATTCTGCTTCCATTAAGTTTAAGATTCAGTCAACAGCCATGTACCACATTCCCGAGCTACGCATCACCTGTTCTAATAAATTCACTCCCCAGAAAGAGACTAGGGTCGTCTTCACTGTGTCAAATCACGCTGTTTACAATGTCGATGTGGAGCTCCTCCCTGTTCAAGGCGAAGATCTGTACTCAACAGGGAAATTCAATCTCCCAGGAAAGAAAATTGTACTGGCTCGTCGTGATGAGGATGCCCTGTATGAAGGAAACAACCCTATGGAGAATGCATTCGATGACGATCCCAATGTTGTCACTTTTCGCAAATTGAACAAGTTGGGATTTGCATTGGGGGTAACGCCTTTGCTTACTAAAGGCGAAATTAGAATTGCCTTCGTTATGCGTCATTGCTATAAAAATATTCCGCTGCCCTCTGACAAAGAAGAAGTACAAACTGTCTGGCTGGAACAAACTATATATGCCTGCTTAGGAGAAGTCATTTCGGAATAATTATTTAGCATCCCACCCCATTTTTTTTCCGCTTTAAAAAAAGGAAAAATGATTTTCCGCTGCATTAAAAACAAAAAAAAAAATGACAGTATGGAAGGTGGGTCGTCTTTAAAAAAAAAAAATTATATATATTTAGCCTATATTTAAACCCTTTTTATTGTTCATGTTAGTCTTTCTCTCCCTGTATATATTTGTACAATCTGCGATACCCCAGTGATGTAAATTAAGTTAATTTGAGGTTGTTTTCGTTTTCTTGTGTGTGTGTTTTTGCAAAAAAATAAAATACTGTTCTAGTCTCTGTACGCAAATTTTCAGAAAATAATTGTGCCACTAGCTAGAATAAGTGAATCCAGAACAATTTCAGATATAATAATCAAATCTTTATTCAGAATATAGGATTTTAGAGAAGTATGTGCAGCATACCTTAGAAAAATAAATTATACGACTAACTTTGGAAGAAATAAAATGAGTTACTTCCCTTGGTTTTTTTCAAGAAATCAATTGCCTTGATTCATTTCAATCAAATCGTTCGACCGATTGAAGAAAATTTTTACATTTCAGTAAATCTTTTTTAGTCTTCAATGTCTCCTTAGGATACAGTCTTTATTTAGATCTTGTGTATGTGATTTTTGTTTTGTTTACTAGTATTTTCCTAAACATTACTTTCAAACCTGTTTTACACGAACTTGTTGGTACCGTAAGACTTTTGGTTTTTGTTCTTCTGAAACTGTATCCGAGATACGGTGAGAATACTAATGGCATCGAGATTAATATGGGAATTTTAGCGTCTTTTTGCGTTGAAGAAAAAAAAACATTGATTTGGAAATTCTTGCAAAATTTTAATACAACATTCAGGACTTATTCACAGATGAATGAAAAATTATTTTAGATTTTTTAGAAAATATATAAATTATTTTCAGGTAATGTATCTGTAGAGAAACAAAATGAATAAAAAGAGACGAGGAAAAACTATTCATCTAGAGAAAAAAAAATTTAGAATACTAATTCGCTTTCTTATTGCCAAACTTTGAATTCTGACACAGTATCCTCCTCCACATGCTTTAACCACCTGATGAACGTTCTCAAATTTAAAGAAAGCCTTGATAAACCAATAATAATGACATCCTCGCTTTTTAACATGTGCAAAAAAAAAAAAATCCTACATTGCCTTGAAAAAGTTCAGCAGAGCAGGAAACATTGACTAGTCACCAAGAATAGTTTTTCCTTTGCTCTTTTCCCCCCCAACAAAAATTTGGTAGATTCTAACTTTTCTCTCTTTTTTTTTCCCCTCACTTTTTAATAACTTGTTTGAGTAGTACTGAGAGAGACCCTTTTACATTGCAACCCATTCCCCTAAAAAAAAAAAAAAATCTAACCGAGCATAATTTTTCCTGAAATGATTTCTTCTCAGCATTTCTATTGCTACTGAAATTATAAATGCTGTTCTTAAAGCAAACCAAAATTTTCACAAAACTGGTATTTTGATTTTTCTGAGAGAATTTGACAATTGTTTTTCTCTCAAATGAATGTATTTTTGTTTTTATTTGTTTTTTTATAAACTTGAGAAAAATATACTGTATTTAACTGTCCTATAAAATGCACACTTTACACAAGTTTGGGAGACTGTCAGTCACTGCAAATTATTAAAGCCTTATAGCTGTCTGCTTTGAACCCTGAGGAGACAACTCCTCACTAATAATATTTGCATATTAACTGCATCATAATATTAAAATTTAGTTAAAAAAAACATTTATTCAAATTTTCTATATCAACAAATGCAGCAGTTTCTAATGATGTTATGACTGCCTTAAAAAATTAATCAAGTCACATGCTACTGCAATAATTACTGTGATATTTTACTGATTTTATTGTGCTTCTCCAAATGATTCCACTGATTCTGAGAGGTTTTGTTTCTTTTTTGTTGTCTGTTTTCACCTATTTCTAAAAACTAAAATAAACAACAATGATAGAAATTCATTTCAAATGTATATAAATTTTAAAAGTGTTGTTGTCTATAGTTCTGAGTTGAAGTCATTTTGTAATTTTTTTGAGTCTCTTCATCTGTTATTTTGATCATTATAAAATGTAGCTATGAGAGATTCTTTTCAAAAGATTACCATATAGCACATTAACCTGAGGGAAGTATGAGAATGCAGCAGCCAAAATATAGTTACAACAAAGATACTGGTTTCAATAATGGAAGACAGGAAATTCCTTTTGCTTTGCTTTTATCTCACTCAAGGATTCTTTACTTCTACTGATTGTAACTGACATACCCTATCAATGGATTCTTTTTAAAAAAATCAAGAATGCTCTTAATTCTGTATCAAATGTTGAGAAAATAAAATATTTATGCTTATTGCATTTTTCTTTGACTTTTATTTTTAACTATGTCAAGTGGTTTTAAAATTATTTATTCAATATTTGCTTAACTCGGTCCAGTCTAAATTTATGAGTTTCTTAAATTACGCAAATTAAACTTTGTGAACTCTCTACAAAAGTTCACTCCTCCACAACAGCTATATTCAGGTTACATTACACTTAGTTTTACACATAAATTTCTGGTTTGGATTGTTTCCATGGAAACAAGAAAATACTTATAGCTTTATTGTTTAGCAGGTCCATTTCAAAATAATTGAATTTAGACCTTTTTATATCCTAAGATTATAGTATTGCATATCCTTCCAAATGGTAAAAGTTACATCAAAAAAGGGAATGTTGGAATATCAGTACCAGTGCAATAGTGGTTGCCAGGACCCAAACATTTTCTTCAAAAGGCTGGGACAAAAACCCACTTACCTCTCAGTTATGTTGTTATTCTCAGACAGATCATGGAAAAATCTTTGAGGGAAGACATGGTCTCAGGGATTCCAACCCTGCAACAATACCACCATCATTGCACTAAATAGGGTAGAATATCAGCACCTGCATGACTGATTGCAGGGATCCAGCCCATGGTCATCCAGTATTAGGACCTTGTGTCACATTCCACCACCATTTTAACTCAGAAATCTTGATCTGAATTTATTAGAGAATGCTACTGAGAAGACTTTAAAAATTATTCACAGAGACTCAGACATTGGCACACAACTGAAACATTTGGTGGGAGCTAGTCTGGTGTTCAACTGCAGAGTTAATTTCCTGAGTCTGCTAGTGATCAAATGTATTTTTGAAAAGTTGCAAACTCTCATCCTGAGGATGGCGCAGACAAGCAAAACATAACTTAATAAAACTGATAAATATTTACTCATTTAAAATAGCCCTTAAGTATGGAATGAGAACAATCTACCTTCGTGGATTGAATAAAGGGTTTAGTTTAAAATTCCAGCAAGTTTACTGACATCAGATGCTTGAAGAAGGCCAGAAGATACAACAACTGAAACAGGAATATAAACATGTTGGTCTGAATAGCAAGTCTTGTAAGAATCTATATATTAATACTGTAGTACCTATGTGTGTCACACTTTAGAAAGAGATATGAATGCACATACAAACACAACAGATGAAACTAGAACACTGGTTAACATATACACATATTTAAAAGAAAACGTTGAACAGGAAATATAAACCAAAAAGAGAGTATTATTATACTTATGGTGTTTTTATGCTTTAAACAGTAATTTCAAGTCCCTTGGAATATCTACAAATATTTTATTATCATAGAATTTGCCATGTGCTTATTCAATCATTAACTGAATATTTAAAATTCATCAGAATGTTAAAATATAACACTGAAATTTTCATGGGTTAAACCTAGTCACAATAAATTATGCAGTACTTATTTTGATCAACGGCATTACTTAGAATGATTACTACTTATATGAATATAAAAATAAGTCTTAGTTGGCAATAATTAATATAATTTCCAAATTGCTATAAAAGGGTTCTGTTGATTATTTATGGCTAATTTCTTTGAATAATACACTGACTTGTTTGCATCATGTGGTAATAATTTTAAGTAAAATGATGCACGAAAATAAGTAACCTCCTTCCATGATTTCTGCTATCATCTCATCTGAATTCCCAAAAAGCATGTGAACCTGATGGCATCTCTGTAATAGTCCTGAAGAAATGTACTCCCAGACTTGATCCTGTTCTCTAAACTGTATTATAAATGTCTCTTGTTTTTCTGCATGTTGAAAATCCTCTTCTGTTGTTCCAATCATTAGGAACTTAGTCATCTGACCCTTCCACATATTGGTCTATTAGCCTTCTACCTTTTTTTGGTAAACTACTAAATGCCCTAATCAGTGCTGAATTAGTTAAGCATCTCACATCACAGGGCCTTCTTTTAGACGAGCAATATGGCTTTTGCTTCTCTAGATTAACTGCAGATATATTAAAAATTATTGTGGAAAGTGTCTATCATGTTTTAGATAAGAATGGTGACACTTGGGCTCTCTTCAGTCAGTTAAGTGCCATATGTGATACACGCTTGGGCGATCATGTCTCGAAAGAGACATGACTGACTGGGCAGAAGATTATCCCGCAGTAGGTTGCCATTGATTTCTGCGGTAGACTGGTTGCTGACCAAGGCTATAGAACCCAATCTGTCCTGCTATTTAACCCATAACTGGAAGGAAGAGATGGATTAATACCTTTCCCAAGGGTATTTGCGCATAAGTGAATACAATGGATTCAACTGGAATTCGAACTCGGCTCCCCGGTTTCTCATTCCGAGCTGATATCCACTGTATCACAACGCACATAGTTTACCAAAATGAATAGAATAAGATCCAAAATTTGTCTGGAGACACCATAACTTTTCAACTTGTGAAGAAGTTAGTTGTTATGGTATCTCCAGACAAATTTTGGATCTTATTCACGCTTTCTTATCAAATTGTGAAATGAAAATTATCCTAAATCACCACTCTTTTTACATCCTTACTTTTCATAATGCAGGTGTCTCCTAAGGCTCTATCCCGGGTTCTTCTTTGTTTTTAATTTTCATTAACAACATTCCTGATGGCATCAACTATCAACTTGGTATCTATGCTGATGAAACAACAATTTACTCTTGTCTTAATAGTAAGTCTGATAGGTTTGATAAGATCAAATTGGTGGTTGATATAAAAAAAAAAACTACCTACAGTCTGTTGTTAACTGAGGCAAACGTTGGCTTGTTTATCTTAATGCCTCAAAACAAAACTCTATCAATCATCTGAGAGACACCTTTCTGCTTTCCATCCGTATGGCTGATGCAAACCTCCAGGTGAGTAACTCATTGCGCCTTCTCTGGCTAACATTCTCAGCTGACACGAATATATAATTAATTCATTGCCAGGTGAGCTGCTAAGAAAGTTGGTTCACTGTTTCATGCTAGACAATTTGTCTCTTCAGAATCTATTTTACATATCTGTAAGCCTACCTACCATTCATTCATGTTTAGAATATTTCTGATACATTTGATCCAGTGTTCCTGCTACATATTTAGAGATTATTGATAAAATCCATGGAAGAATCAGTAATATTAATGGTCCTGACCTGGCATCTTGAGTTCAGCCACTTTCTCACTCCTGTAAAGATTCTTCCCTGTGCCTTTTCTATAAAGATTCTTCCCTGTGCTTTTTCTATAAATATTTTCATGGTAATTGTTCAGACGAGATCTTTTCTATGGTACCTAGACTTTATGAATTTAAGGGCAGTACAAGGTTAGGATGTGCGTTGTAGTGCATTGGATATCACCTCGGAACGAGAAATTGGGGAGCTGAGTTCGAATTCCAGCTGAATTCGTTGCATTCACTTACGCACAAATACCCTTGGGAAAGGTATTAATCTGTCTATTCCTTCCAGTTATGGGTTAAATAACAGGACAGATTGGGTTCTGTAGCCTTGGTCAGCAACCAGTCTACCGCAGAAAGCAATGGCAACCTACTGCGGGATAATCTTCTGTCCAGTCAGTCATGTCTCAAAAGCGACATGATCGCCCAAGCGTGTATCACATATGGCACTTTTAACTGACTAACAAGGTTTGCAATAAGGTCTCATTTATTTAAAGTTGAATTGGCTACATGTAATCGTTAGTTCTATGTTAACAATTTCTCTTCTTGCACTTCTCACTTGTAGAAATCTCTTCCGGTTTTATGCTTTGCAGCCAACTTTAATGTTCAAAAATTTAAATCATATGTCAATTATCTACTGACCTCCTGATTCTATTGATCTCACACCTTAACATTTCATTTCTGTTTCATAATTCTTTCACATCCAGTTAATCAATGTGCCCTAGTAGTTTTACTTCTTTCTTTGGGGTAAATTCAATTTTTAAAAAAATATGAAAATCGGTGCCTGTGATGATAATTCTTATAAAACATTTCCGATAAGGGTAATAACTTTGAATATTTGTTGTAGTTATCTCCCATTCAATGTTATCTGTTGTCATATGAAAATAAAACCAAAATTCCTTATGACAGGAGTGGCAACTTCCAGCCCTTGGGCCAGATCGGCCTGCAATGCCCTAACATCCGGCCAACCACCCTGCTTGATATTAAGAAGGTAATCCAGCTTACCTTACTCCCCCTTAGTATTGGTGAGCACCTACGACATGATTCTAAAGTTTTTTCTTACTAATGTGAAAAGTCCAAAACTTTGGCAGCAGTTCTTTCATTTTGATTTTTCATGTCTGTGAACTGGTAGTAAAAAAGAAAGTTCAAAAGATATAAAGTGTGGATACAGAGATAGAATGCCATAAAATCAAAGACTACTTAAAAAACGATTTTTGGTTTTTATGGAGACCATTACATTTTCATTCTTGTGACAAACCTTGTTTCTGGTTAAGAACAGGCCCCAATTTTTTTTCATTATATATATATATATATATATATATATAGCTTTCTATAATACAGTATTCACTTTGGGGTGTTTCGTTTCTCACTCTGGCACACAGCCTGTTCCCAAAAGTCTCATCTAGCCCTCACTCTGAAAAGATTGCCTGCCCCTGCCTTATGGCTTCAAAAGTCCATTTTGACAGAATTTTCTTCAAATTTACTGCAGAATTGAAAAAATACGAATCAGTTTTTTCTGATTAAAAAAAATGTGCTGAATTATAAAATTCCTGATCCCTTTTATCATTATTAACAGAAACAGAATTTTTAAATATGTTTTAATTTACGTAACCACTCCTACAATTTTTTGTAAAAGTACAGAGATACACATTTACATATAAAAGTTGAATATCAAATGCTGATATTCGAGGCAGATAAGCCCTCCCCATTTGAAAGATTAATACAACACAATCTTCCTATGACCATTTCATTCACTTTGAAGACTGTCACCTATTGTTCACAATCTGTACTTACTTACATCTATACAGTGAGCTCATTTAGTAACCCTCTATTTACTGGCTCTTAGGCCTTGTATTGGGTAAACATTTAGTAGAAAAATATGCATTATTATACAGTATTCAGTGTACTGCTATTACAGCTAAGACTCTATCTAATGAAGCTTGAAATGAACTGTTTTGGAGTTGATTCATGACTGTATGTATGTGTCGCATGACACATTTAAGTTTGTTGGGGCAACAGATGTACTCTAGCCATAACAGCTTCAAACTGGTTAGGAATTCAGAGTTGTTCTTCTCAATGAATATTGCTTACAAAGGATAGTAGAAAAAGTCCATACTACATAGGGTTCAAATGTGCTATTCCATCTTCTCAAATAAAATTTTCACCTCATATACAGGTTAGGACAAAAATCACTATCTTTATTTAATGGATTTTATTTTCCATTCACAAAACTTTTTAAAGGAAGAAATAATTTCTTGATTAAATTTATTAAGTCTGGAGAGTTAGACATTTGAAAAAATCAGCACACATCTTAAAGTATGAGGATCTCCTTAGTAAACATAGCATAGAAATGTTTACGATATAGGAGCCATTAACAAAGAAAGAGAAATGACAGCAAGGCTTAACAGCAGCAGCTACAGTAGAAAAGATATGCATTGGTGAGTGCAGTTAAGCATAATAAATAACAGCAGCAGTCATAATCAGCATTAAAGTTTATGGTTCCAAATTATTCACTTAGAATTATTCCACAGAACAATAGCCTAGTAGTTTTTTTTTATAATCATTTCACTCCAAGCAAAGCAGGACTGCCACTGGTACACAGGGGGTTACGTAGAGAAATAAACAGGTTACAGAGGATACCGAAGAAAGGGTGGGATTTAGGGAAGTGAGAGATAGCTATTGACATTGCATTTAAACTTTTGGAGGTTGTAGCTATTAGGGAAGCAAGTATACAGAAGGGGGTTCCACAGGGAAAGAAGCTTGTCAGAGCAGAAACCATGAAAACATTTGCCAAAAAGACAGAGGAAAGCCACATCAGGTTGATGAGAAAGTGACTGAATGTGAACTGCCAAGTCAGGACCGATTTTGTTGCAGATCCTCCTTTGGATTTTGTTGATAACTTCAAGATGAATAGCAGGTATACCTGACAAAATATGGCAACAGTATTCAATGCATAGATAAATGGTAGATTTATAAATGTGGAAGATGGATTATAACAAGAACAATTTTTTTAGCCTGACAGAGTGACCCAACCTTTCTAGTGGTAGATGCAGCTATAGATTTGATGTAGTCTTTCCACTTGAGGTCAGTTGAGAGAGCAAGGCCAAGGAGGCGCTGTGCTTTGCTTTCTAGGAGATTAGTACCATCCATACTGATGGAAGGTAGGAATGGTGCTTAAGGGAAAACAGCTTTGTTTTGGAAGCATTAAAATTTATGAGCCTGTGGTGATACTGAGCAAGCGAGAGACCAGATGTTTGCCCTCAGAGATCCAGAAAGCAAATGACCAAAACTGGTCTTTGCACATCTGGGCTCCATGCAGAAGTTCTAGAGGTAAACCAAAAATAAATAAATATCAAATTCCTTTTATGGACCTATAGCGGAACTCTGGATCCTGATTGGTCAACAAATCGCAAAATTCAAAATACGTCAGAGAAACGATTTTTCCATAGCTAAAGAACAAATCATTCTGTGATCCACATCATGTGACTGGATTGAATATTTAAGGATGGTCTCTAACCGATCACAGCGGTCATTTCAGAGGAGGTGTTTTGCTGACACACATCAAAGATGTAACTCTCAAATTCAAGTGACCCGGACATTGTCCTCTCTCTCTCTCTCTCTCTCTCTCTCTCTCTCTCTCTCTCTCTCTTTCTCCTTCTCTATCTCAACAATTACTGCTGCAAACAGTTTGTACGAACTCTTAATTCTTCAACCTCATCATAAAATACGAACTCTATCATTAACTTCTTAATGTTTCTAATTGTACATTAGCTCTTGCCATTTGTTATTTCTCCTTATAATAAATTTCTATTTTAAAGGGAAAATGTATATTTTATTATTCCACTCTTCTACACTAATCCACACCTTCCAACTGCCAACAACCAACCTTCTGATGAAAACCCTTTCGATGAATAAAAACAACATAAAACTCATAAGCAGTAGGGAGTTCGGTTAAGAAAGACACGAGGCCAAACAAAAAAACATTAATCAGCTCCCTACACTTCAAGCCTTTTCCCATTCCATAAAGTTGATTCATGAATTAGGTGATATAGTAATTGTGAGTTTAATCCCTGGGCCCAAAACTGTGTACGTGACTCAGTGGAAATAGGGTGAGTAGTACTAAATAAATTAATGAGATATTCTTAGACATGGTTAAATAAGAGGTTTATTTCAAAATTGCCTCTAGGTTACCTAAGATCAACAAGCACCTGATGAAGGCTAGAGAGCACAATGGCCAAAACATTGTGATAATAACAAAAAAGATGAGGATAATAACTCCTCATCTCGGAAATAAATTTATTTTTTTAAATGTCAAAAGAAATAAAAATGTGGTTTTTGGTTCCCCCACCCAATGCTGTACAAGTTTTTGTAAGTATAGTAGTTAGTATTAACTCAGCCTCTGGCTCAAGGTGCACTTAGTGTGGATTAAACTTGGTAAAATAGTCAAGAATATTTTAAAACTTGAAACCATATAAAATTATTGAAATTTTATTTCCCATTATAATAAAATCAGTCAAGTTGCAACAAGGAAAACAATGAAAAATCAGCCACTTCATCAAAGGCAGAAAACTCAGGCAACAACAAAGGCTTGAGAGGCAATAGCCAACAAAGATAAGATTGATATCAATTAACAACCCCAAAAATTAAAAATACATAGGAATTTTGGGTTATATAAGTCTAGGATTTCTTGCTGAAGAGACAGAGGAGAAGAGAAGACAAAAATAGAACAGAGAACTGAAAGCTCCTTCATGTGTGTGATCTCTTTCCGGTTACCCTCTTAGTCCACACCAGCATCACCTTGTTGTCTATCAAGACAATCATTGTTAATCAAGATTCAGAACCAGGCAGTATAACACACTTTAAAATAACTACAAATAACAACATTCAGATCCACAAATATTTCTACTCAATAGCCTCTAGATTCATTTTGAACATAATCGTTACCACCCACCTAATAACCATTAGGGCAATACAATAGACCTTCCCATTATACATCATTGACCAGCATATATAAATAGATATAACACACATGGCCTGAAGGTTTCCTTTAAACATAAAGCAGACTGTCACTGTTTGGGTGCTGACCTTAGTGTACACTTTTATCTTTTATATATATATATATATATATATATATATATATATATATATATTTTTTTTTTTTTTTTTTAATCATTTCACCCCGAGCAAGGCGGAAATGGGGCTACATAACTGTAAAAAGATTAATTAGAAAAGAGTGAGGAGTACAAACTAGTTAGAAAGGAGCTTAGAAAGTAGGTGCAATGACAGATGCATAGGTGGAGAGAAAGGGAAGGATATACGGGGGAGGGGAGAAAGCTAGAGTCCAGTGGTTAATAGATGAGTATTGACATTGCATTAAAATTTCTGGAGGTTGTAGCCGTCAGGAAAGCAAGAATACGGGAGCGAGTTCCACAGGCGGGAAGTGCGAGAGAAGAAGCTGCAGGAGTAGAATTGTCGTCTGCATTTGGCTAACCTGACTGTGAATGGGTGGGACCCAGTTGCCAGTCTGGTTACACGAGTAAACACCTGTTGAGGAGGCACCAGTGACTAAAGTTTGTTGGAGCAGAAGCCATGAAAGTATTTATAGAACAAAGGGAGGCCACATTTCGATGGTGGGGAAGTGGCTGCAGTCGAGCCGCCAGATCAGTACCTATCGCATTACAGGCTCTCCTTTGGAGCCTGTCAAGAACACTGAGGAGAACGGCAGGGGCGCCTGACCATAAATGCCAGCAGTACTCCATGCACGGATGGATGGTTGACTTGTATATATGCAGGATGGATTCAGGCAGAAAAAACATCCTGGATCGACATAGTGACCCAACCTTCTTAGCAGTAGATTTTGCTATGGATTCAATATAGTGGTTCCATTTGAGGTCTGAGGACAGGGTAAGTCCGAGGAGGTGTAGTGTATTGCTCTCCAGGAGAATTGCTTGGTCCATGCTTATGGGAGGCAGGAGAGATTGCCTGTAATGGTTGACAGACAACAGCTTGGTCTTAGGCGAATTGAAGTTGACAAACCACTTCTTGCACCAGTTCACCACAGAGTGTAGATCCCGTTCAAGGTCAGCAGCGAGATTATGTCTGTCCGCCACGACAGGTTTCTTACTGGTGTGGGAGTATATTGTAGTGTCATCTGCGTAGATGCCTACTTGGGACTTGATCTCATCTGGGAGGTCGTTGATGAAAATAAGGAAGAGCGTCGGGCCCAGGATAGAGCCCTGTGGGACACCAGCATTCGTGCTGTAGGACGAAGAGGCACGCACATTCAAAACAATCTTCATTTTGCGGTTATTTAAGAAAGATTGGATTAGGTCAAGCAGGTGACCAGTAATACTGTAACCCCATAGTTTGCATAGGAGGCCAGAGTGCCAAACCCTGTTGAAAGCCTTGGAGATGTCCAGAGCAACCGCGCGAGCCTCGTCAGACTCATCAAGGACCTGTAGCATGTACTCCGTTACGGTTGTTAGCAGGTCGGCTGTGGACCTGGCAAAGCGGAAGCCATATTGTTTGTCAGAGAAGAGTTTGTGGGCAGTGAGATGATGAACTATTTCAGCATTGATTATGGCCTCGAATACTTTCCCGAATATCGGTAGAAGACTGATAGGCCGATAGTTGGATGGGTCCGAGGGTTCACCACAATTCTTAGATACAGGAACGACTGAAGAGAACTTCCAGCATGCAGGAAAGCAGGAAGCAGAAAGGCAGTAGTTAAATAGTTTAGAGAGGACAGGGGAAAGTTCAGGAGCACACCTCTTAAGGACTCTTAAGGACTATCACCGGGATTCCATCGTCTCCACATGCCTTATGGGGGTCGAGTTTTGAAATTACTCAAGATACTACTGTCAGGGTAATATACACGTCGTGCAGTTTGGCCTCAGTTCTAATAGGGAAGTCGGGTGGGTGTACTCCGGACAAGTCAAATGTGGAGTTGGATGAGAATCTGCAGGCAAAGCACTCAGCTTTGTCCACAGATGACATGAGAACCTCAAATTCATGGATTAAAGGAGGTATTGAGGATTTCCTATTGTTGAGCACTCGTTTGCAAATCCTCCAATAGTCCTTGGAGCCGAACTTGCAGTCAGCTATGCTCTGTCACATTCTCTCAGCAAACAATCATTTGGCGTTATTTAGGGTTATATCAGCATGCAGTGTGGGCATAGAAGAATCCAAAGGAGTATCCTTTACATATAGTGGTAGGATAACTCCCTAAGAGAGCACTAAACATATATGCATATAAATACATATAGAGCAAATATAAGAAAAATTAAGACAGACACATTATTTCACAGTGAAACGGAAGTATAGGCCTATTTCAGGCGAGTCATCGTCAGCTTCCATATTTAACAAAGGATTCTACATGAATGAGATTCACAGAAACTTAAGAAAACGAATAAAAAAAAAAAAAAAAAAATAAAAGTCGCTCCCTTAAAAGAAAAAATTAAGAACAATACATCCGTTTGGCAAACACATACAGATATTCCTACACAATCATATATACGCCACAATATATATATATATATATATATATATATATATATATTAATTATTTATAATATTTATTATAATGTTTATAATATAAACTTTATTTAGCACCTGATAACCTCTGATTTTTACATGCTCTCACTGTCACAATAACCTAAGATTTTTTATTCCTCTTTTGCTACAAGACAGAGGCTTCCACTGAGGTTGTTCATTAGGATCTTCTGTAAATGTCTTCACAGTTCAGTGGTACTTGTAAAGCATTTTTACAATTTTCAATAAGGTTTTTAATCTTTTCAGAAGCTCTGAAACATTTCTCTTTATTCATCAACCTGACCTTACAACCCATTTTAAAGCAATTAATTTGACATTAAATCTTCAAATTTTAATATTGTCATTGAGTTGCCTCTCTTCTTCAAAGGTGTCTGTCTTTGAGTTTGTGGAATTTAACTGCAACTGAACAAATGCTTTATAATACACTTAAATACATGCAGTTGAGATATCAAGAACAAGAGCTCATTAATAACAATTACCATAACAAAATATTTATAGAAAAGACATATGGAAACCATGTCATAGTAGTGGCAAAATGACTGAAGTCGAGATATCAGGACCTTTACAGACCTCCTTTGGATTTTGTTGAGAACCTTAAGATTTTTTTTTTTTTAATCATATCACCCCAAGCAAGGCGGTGACACCACTGATGCGCATGGAGCTACTTAAGAGTAGAATGATAGGAAAAAAAGAAAGCTGGGAACCACATCCTAAACAGGAAACAAGGGATGAGCCTCTTCATCTGTTCAATAGACGTGGGTGGAGTGTGAAACGGGCGATAGTTAAGTCTATCTACTCCAATTAGTCTATCTACTCCAATAGCAGGAGCACCAGCCAAGAGATGGCAACAATATTTAATACACAGATGAACAGTAGATTTATAAATGAGAAAAATAGGATAGACAAGAGGATAAAGAGAAAAAAAATGTCACCACAACAACAATCCTGGACCAAATCTTCCTCTGCAGCCATTATGAACAGATCTGCCTGTCCTACATTGAACTGACCAGCCATCAGTAATCATGCAGCAGATGTGGACAGCTACCTTCTTTACCAGCATCATAAGTAAAACATTTTCCAAAGACCTATTCAACCTGCTTTGAAAGAAAAACAAAAGAAAGAAGCAAAAAAAAAAAAACATATAGAAAACCTTGCTTAATGTTATAATTTTTAAAAATATTCCTTGGAGTCAAGATAATAAAATTCTTCACTAAAATACAACCTCTGTATATATTAACCATTCAGCCAGAATGCATACTTATCAGCAAAAGACACAACCCAAATTGGGAACTACATTATGATGGGCTTATTGAAGGACATCACAATCAAGTCAAGCTGTGTAGTAACAGATGACAGAAAGAGTGATAAAAATCTAAAGTGGTATAACAGGAGAGATTACAAGAAAGGTTTATTTTCCTGTTTGTATTTCCCCCATTATCGGCATTATTATATCAATGATATAATAAAACCATAATTCATGTATGGAAAGGAATGTTTGAAAGAAAAAGGAATGACAAGCATGCTTTGTTCTCATAGAGTTTTATAACTTACATCATACACAAAATTATATATACACATGGAGAACAATATATATTTTATCTACACAGCAAGTAGAGTATAAGAAGAAACAAAAAAAAAGGGTTTTACAAATAATATAGAGATTCTCCTGTGTTTCTGCAGAAGCCATGTTTAGGACTTCAGATTCAAATGAGCCAGATTCATCTACCATGTCTCAGATGAGGACATATTCCACAAAGGGGAAATGGCGAGTCTTGGGTTTCCCCAAATTGAGGACTGTGATCTAGAATTTCTTTCTGTATCTAGAGAAAATATATTCCCCAAGGGAAATGATGTCATGGATTTGTAAACTTTAGCATTTGCTCAAGGAGGCAAGTTTAACCTCAACCTCTTTCCCCTAGCCTAGGCTAAAAAAGAATCTGCAAGGTTTGGCTACTATAAACAAATTGAATAACTGGAAACTTTCATTACTGTATAAACTCTCATGACTAATTAACCATCTTGTGGCCTACATGACTTATCTCCAGTAAAGGGAGATAATTGCCTTCTGTATCACTACAACATCACATGAATAGCAAAAGGTAATTTTCTGAAACTAATCAAAGTATTGAGATAGGAAAATGTATTTAAAAAAGATATTAGTCTCTACTTCTGAGATGAGGTAGTATTTACATTGTTCAAACTGTTGTCCTCATCTTTATTGCCATGTTTACAACATTTCAATACACTCCGGCCTTCTTCAGAACTTAAAGATTTGAGTTAAAGGAAGATAAATGCATGGCTACCAAAGTGGCATCACACATAGAATAAGAATGATATACCTCAGTGACCAAAATAAAGGGTTCAGTTTGAAATTCCTAGCAGCTGAAGAGGGCCAAAGCATTCAAAAATAATTTAACACCAGAATTCTTTTAGTAAACACTAGACTCCTTTATTTAAAGCTAACTTTAAATGTTAAAATCTAATTAGGCTTTGGCTAACTATAAGAGTAGTGTTCCCTCATTTATTCATTCATTTATAAATCATAAAACAAATTCTATAAATAGAAAGGGAGTTGACATTGAGCTTAAGGACTACTTTCAGCAACTTTTAAGCAAGTAATAATAATAATAATAATAATAATTGAAATAATTATTAACATTATTATAACAACAGCAATAGAATAAAAACCACCCAGATGGCAATATTACTAAAATCAGTAAGAATACTGAGATAAGAATCCATAGGTGCATCTACTGTTAGGAAGGTTGGTTCACTGTGTCAGGCCAGGAAGTTTTTCTCATCAGAATCCATTTTGCATGTATATAAATCTACCATTCCTCCATGCATTGAATACTGTTACCATATCTGGTTGGGTGCTCCCGCTATTCATCTTGAGGTTCTCAACAAAATCCAAAAGATCTGCAATATAATTGATCCTGACTTGGCAGCCCGCCTTCAGTCACTTTCTTACTAATGTGATATGGCTTCCCTCTGCGTTTTCTACAAGTATTTTCAAGGAAACTTCTCTTATGAGCTTTTTTTCCTGGTAACTTGACCATATATATCTACTTTTGCTACTAGATTCCAGTTGAATTAGTTGCATTCACTTATGTGCAAATACCTTTGGGAAAGGTATGAATCTATCTCTTCTCTCCGGCTATGGGTCAAATAACAAGATGGATTGTGTTCTAAAGACTTGGTTAAGAAACAAGTCTACCACATAAAGTCAAAAGTGGTGTATGTTTGGTTTTTTGACAGATTAGCTCTGCATATTCAGTTCATTTGTCTTGATTGTGCATTGAGTACTTTTTGATCTACTGTCTGCTGGTCCAACCAGTAACTATTTTACTGGTGTATATATATATATATATATATATATATATATATATATATATATATATATTGTTGAGGATCACCCATTTTTGGATACAAGAATGGACTCACTGATGTGTACATATAATCCTGCCTATACAGAGAGCAGCGGGTTGAGTAGTTGTAAAGGGTAGTAGTTGTAAAGGACAGTTGAAGTAGTTGTACAGCCACTTAGTTGGTTAGTAATTTGGTGCATATTAAGTTGGAGTTGTTTTAGATATAGACTCATTACCCGGACATACTTCTTCATTACAAGACTGTATATATTGATTCCTACTAACAGTATTCCTAGTATTCCTGAATTGACTAACTTATGTTCCAGTTTGTATATTTTTGTTCAATATAACTTACATTTTCTATCTCCATCTCTGTTTTTGTTATTTATTATTTTGTGTGATTTCTCAACCAGAATCCACAACACACACACACACACACACATATTGAAACTGCATATATATATATATATATATATATATATATATATATATATGTTTATTCAAGCCCCATGGGTGAATGCACATGTGTGTGTGTCCTTGCGCACGTCAATAGGTGTACAAATGTATATATATATATGTCTGCATCTGTCATGATAACAGATTTTCCCCCACTTCCACAAAAATACATGAGTATACGCAACCCTACATATAACTAATTTTTAAAAAAAATTAATCTGTTTGTCTGACGATTGCAAGAGCGTGAAACTCAGGGTTACAAACTCACACATATCTATATGAATATGTCAGCTCTATCACTGATATTGAGCGCTTTCAAATAAGTACCACACATATATAATATATAAATAATATAATATATATAACAAATTGCATATATATATATATATATTTCTCTCTTGCTACACACATGGAGAGAGAGATAATAGCGAAGGCAGCATCAGCTCAGTTCATTCCCTTTACTACCAGTTATTAAACTTTACTACAAGTTATAGAATCTCTTGCCACATGTTTGGTCTTTAACAGTGCCTTAACCTGTGAGTAAACAGCTAATAATCCTCTCAAATATTTTGCCGTCATTTTTTATGGCAGGTAGGAATACAATCATAAATTTAGAATACACTAATATACGCTAGTTTTTGCAAGGCAGTAGCAGCATTCACAGAGGATTAAAGAATACATTTTTAAACCCCAGTAATGAACTGATTGAAACTGCATTTATGTCACATAATGTTATGAGTGTTCATGCAAGGGAATGATGCTATAGAAAGATCTAGAAACTTACACTATAGAGAAACTTTCTTGCCAGCTATCAGAGAGCACCTCCTTGACCTCACTTTTTCAACTGACCTGAAGTGGAATGACTACATTGAATTTGTAGTTGCAACTACTGCTAGGAAAGTTAGGTCACTGTGTTGAGCCAGAAAGTTTTTCTTATTAATCCATTTTGCACATTTATAAAGCTACCATTTGTCCATGCATTGAATCCTGTTGTCATACCTGGTCAGGTGCTCCTGTTATTCATCTCGAGGTTCTTGACAAAATACAAAAATCTGCAATGTAATCAATCCTGACTTGGTACCTCGCCTTCAATCACTTTCTCACTAACATGACATGGCTTCCTCTGTCTTTTCTACAAATATTTTCATGGCAACTACTCTGACAACCTTTTTTTCCTGATGCCCCAACCACATGAATTTAATCACATTACTAAGTTGGCATCTAGGTCCCACCCTTTTACTATTGAAACAATTAAATGTAACTGCCACTTTTACTCCCAGAGTTTTTTTTTTCTTGCACGTCCCACCTGTGGAACACCTTTTTGTTTATTTGCTTCCCAGAAAGCTACAATCTCCAAAAATTTAAATGCAACATCAATTGCCATCTTTTATCTTCTTGAATCCCATTCATTTTTTATCATTTCTTCAATACACACTAGTCTTTTCTCTTACTGTAACCCTCTGCACACTAGTAGCAATCCCGCCTTGCTTGCTTGGGGTGAAACAATTAAAACAATATATGTAGTGTTTATGCTTAAGAAGTGATAACTGATTGGCAAATATGAAATTGGCTTGCAAAGTTTTATTTTGGTGAAACAACATTGGAAATCTGTTCTACAAAGCAGCAGTTTTTGGAAAGAAGCTGTCTGAGTGGAAATTACTTTTTGCTAATGGAATACAAAGGTAATAAGAATGATTCATCTCTGTGTACATGGCATAGCAGATCCCAGCTGCAAAGTTTGGCACTGGAGGAAACAAGGAAGGCAGCTTGTTAGAATTCTTGCCATGGGAATAGCAATATTATAACGAGAGGCTTACAGCATTTCATCTGTGAGAAACAAGTTATAGGGGAGAAAATAAGATATTCCCAGATATATATGCAATACTCCATTTTTGGTCTTATCCGGTAAAGATAGAGTATAGCAGGTGGGGGTCAGCTACTTAATTAAGCAGTACAAAGAACTGTCCATTTTTTCAGCATTGTTAGCAGTGCAAATATATAATTGAATAAAATGTAATTGTATTTTATATCTTGGAGCTGATAAACAAAAATAGAAATTATTTATGATGCAACCTAATAAGTAACGTTTAAGTTTATATATAAGAAAGTCTTCTATCTAAAAAAAATGTGAATGAATTTTCAGTAGACTTGAAATAGAAGCAAGATAATGATGGGTGGAGGAAATTAAGAATCCCAAGCCTCAAGACATAAAATTTTACTTTAGTTCTAAATTATTAAAAGCTGAAAGCATTCTGCTGGTATCATTAATGGAGCAACATTTTCCCCAGTCAAGCTGTATTGTGTATTGTAAAAGACACAACAAAAATAGCAAAATAAAAAGACAAAAATGTTGACATTACTTTGAGTTAAAAAGCAAGACATTCTTTATATTTTCTCTTCATTTTTCTAAGATGGCTGGGGAAGAAATATCTAAAATATTAAGAAAGAGAAAAGAAAAGCCAACAAACAGAATGATGGCAACCAAAAGAAAGTAAACGCATTTAAATTTTTTCATGTTAAATAAATATATCTGTGATAGTCACATTGTTTTTAGAGATTGTAGCCATATTGCCAAGATACATCTATGAAATTTTACAATATGTCTGTCAATAACTGCATTCAATAGACTATAATTTAACTTTATTAAATCTTGTATTTTATAATCATTCCTAATTTGAACAAAATATATTAATTTAATACAAAAATTTCATAATCAAATTTTTAAAATTTAAATGGAAAGTTGAGACTGAGTTTTTAGAAAACTGGATAAGAAAAGGACTGAGACATTTGTGTCAAAGAACGAGAAAATTCAGCATGAAAAGTGACTTCATATAAAAATAAAATATAGAAGAAGGGGACTCATATCAGCATTGAGTTGAAGTCTGATTCAATTAAGAAAAGACTTGAAGTCTGATTCAATTAAGAAAAGACTTGAAGTCTGATTCAATTAAGAAAAGACTTGAAGTCTGATTCAATTAAGAAATGACTTGAAGTCTGATTCAATTAAGAAAAGACTTGAAGTCTGATTCAATTAAGAAAAGACTTGAAGTCTGATTCAATTAAGAAATGACTTGAAGTCTGATTCAATTAAGAAAAGACTTGAAGTCTGATTCAATTAAGAAATGACTTGAAGTCTGATTCAATTAAGAAAAGACTTGAAGTCTGATTCAATTAAGAAAAGACTTGAAGTCTGATTCAATTAAGAAAAGACTTGAGGAATACAGAGTGAAGAAAGAATTGATGATGACAAGCAAAAATTACAATTGATGTAACCAGATACCAAATGCGGGATCTAAAATAATTCTCTCAGGACTGCAATATATTAGACTGTGTAGAAATGATGCTCTCTCTACATTCATCTGCAAACATTTTTGTATTTAGCAGTTTTACATATGTGCATTGTGGTACAGGATGCACATTGTGATGCATTGGATATCAGCTCAGAATAAGAAATCAAAGAGCTAAGTTCAAATTCTATTTTTTTTATAATCTTTTCACTCTAAACAAGTAAGAAATGCCACTGGTACACAAGGGGTTACAGTGAGAGAAAAAAAGTACAAGGGATGTGAAAGAAAGGATAGGAGATAGATAGGCGTCAAGTGGATAAAAGATGGCAACTGATATTGCATTTAAATTTTTGGAGATTGTAGCTATCAGAGAAGCAGGTGAATGGAAATATGTAAAAATCCTCTTGGGAAAGGTATTATTCCGTCTCTTCTCCCTCCAGCTATGGGAAGAAATATCTAAAAATAATATTAAGAAAGAGAAAAGAAAAGCCAACAAACAGAATGATGGCAACCAAAAGAAAGTAAACGCATTTAAATCTTTTCATGTTAAATAAGTATATCTGTGGTAGTCACATTGTTTTTAGAGATTGTAGCCATATTGCCAAGATACATCTATGAAATTTTACAATATGTTAAATAGCAGGGCAGGTTGGGTTCTTTAGCCTTGATTGGCAACCAGTATACAGCAGAAAGTAATGGCAACCTACTGTGGGAAAATATTCTGCCCAGTCAGTCATGTTTCTTTCAAGACCCAATCGCCCAAGCGTATATCATGTTTTAATGCTCATCATGATAAATAGCTTAAGTATTCTAATGTTGCTGATTTTGCCAGTATTCAAATGTTCAATTTTTCTGTTGTTCAGTCTCTGTCAGTCAAATAGTGGATTTCTCTATTTGTTTTTCTAATAAATCTGATCAACATGTTTCCTTACTTGATTTATTCCTTACCTCCTCCCTAGCTCTTGTCAAGCATCAAAACTCTGTTCTCTTAACAATTTGGATCACATTGTAGTAGCAGTTGATCTTTCTTTTCAGTCATCTGTTAAGCAGAAGCCTCCCATCCATAAAACTTCTCTTCATTACAAGTTTACTGATTGGGAGCATTTTGTAACTTTCTTCCTTGGATTGATATTCTTAACCTTCCTATTGAGAAATGTGTCACAGAGGTTTCTATGCGGGTTAAAGCCAGTACTGATGCTTTTGTACCTTTTCAAAAATACCAGATAAAACCACTACCTTCTCTATTGTTCACACTGGCTCACTATAGCCCACATAAATCCCTTTTCCTGGCTGCACCAGCAAGACAGTTTCAATCACAACAAACACCTATTTGTGGCTGCACATAATAATTGTAAACATGTCCTCAAAGGGTTTGTTTTTGTGATCTTCTGTCTTCTTAATTCTTGTTCTTTTATTGTTCTTTCTCCTTAATATTATTTTTTCTCATATTCTCTGACACATTTTAATAGCTTTGTTGCCTTTCTTGACATTAATTTTTTTTTTTATAATCATATCACCCCAAGAAAGGCATTTTACTGCCACTGATGTACAGGGGGTTACATAGAAGGAAAGTTATGAGAAAGAGTGACAAGTTATAGGGGGTGTCAGGAAGTGGGTAAGAAAAGGATGAGAATACTGATGTGACTGGAGTGGATGGAGAAAGGAGTATGAGAGAGAAGATGCAGGTTAGTAAGATGACTATTGGCTTTACATTTCAATTCTTGGAGATTGTAGCTGTTGGGAAAGCAAGTAAACGGAAGGGAATTCCACAGGTGAGAAGTGCAAGAAAAGAAGCTGATGGAGTAGAATTTGCATTTACATTTTATTGATTTCACAGTAAAAGGGTGATTAAATGATTAAAAAATCATTCTAAATGTCTAAATGACTCTAAAATAAGAAATCAAACTAGAAAGAAATACTATTGTGTGGAAATTTCAAGAGATAAATAAAAGAAATTGGATATAAGACAGCCAAAATGCCATAATAATTTTATTAGTATCATTTTAAAATGATTGTGAAAAAAAACTATTAATCTAGTAAAAATTATTTAAACTGCAGGAATTATCTACACCATATTTGTCAAAACACTTGCTAGGTGGCATTGTTCAGGCCTATGCTCTCCTTTTTGCTTTATGATGTAAAGACAACATCAGAACTTTTCTTTGTAGGGTGAGATTTCTTTCCCCCAGTAAACCTACTACTTAATTTCAAACAAACTACATAGACAAGCACACACAACCTATGGCTAATAACATCAATGTTTTTTCTTTTATGAACTATGTGTATACATAATTTTCTCTTTCTCTTTTTGTGAGCTACACTGTTTTTAATAAAAATATATACATATATGCTTAAAAAACTCCTCCATGTGTTAAATTAATTTCTTTTAAAAATGTTAAATTCATTTTATTTTGAAAGTATACAATCTGATCAGAAACAAGTCCTGCTAGAAACTAATGATCAACAGCAGCCCTTGTCCATTACAGTCAGTATTAGAATATGGTGAGAAAATATTACAATGACAAAAGTATAATAAACCACACATGCAACTACAGATTTATAAATATTGACTATGCAAAGACAGAGATGAAAATTTTTACCACTGTTTAACCCTTGTGCCAACAAAAAAAACAAAAAAAACTGGTATATCAAAAAGAAAATTATTCCCTTGACCCCACTATTGCTGTATATACTTTTGATTCCCTTGGTAGTGTTTATTTACAAGATTATAAAAATATGTAAACCAAGTACAATGTCATGTTTATTATTTAACTTGTATAAAGAAATAAATTTGAAAAGAAATCTTCACACATTTATAAAAATGACACAATTATCAAAACCAATTAAAATACAATATTTATGATTTACCATTTTATAAATAACTATGAAAACAGGTTTTTAATTCATAATTTTATAACAATATCAGTGAAATTTAGAAAAGAAAATTTGAATAAACATGATTTTCCTGATATAGAATTATACTTGCAGATAAGTAATCTAATAAATAAATAATGTTTAACATCTTTGTTGTCAATTCTCGGTAATAATGGAATTGTATAAATCTACTATCATATCTTAGGTTTTACTAAAATTCTAAGCATTGCTTTTTAAAACAGTAAACATTCCCGAGGAAGTTAAAAGTGTATATGTAAAATATTACCTTGAACAGCAGAGGTAATTGACAGGTACATCTGGTTGTAGGTGAGGTCAATGAAGAACAAGGGTGATTAACAGATACATCCAGCCATAAATGATGTCAAAGTGCAATGAAAAAAAGCAACAACCAGCTTGAAAATCTTCACTAAATCTGATTGTCAGATACAATCTTAGCAACATAAAACACACAAATAACTGTGATGACAGCAGACATAAAAAGAAAACTGCAGGAAATTCTAGACAAAGTAGTAAAGGAAAATGAGAAAAAAGTATAGGAACTAAATCCTTTATATATTTTTCAACCAATAAAATCCCATCAGAAGGTTTGCTTGATAAACAATCATTACAAGGGGAAATACTACCAAAATACTTATGGACATAGTTGTAGACTTACCACATGTTATTTTTGGACTATTTACAATATAATAATAATAATAACTCTCTTCACCACTCCAGCAAATTTGAGAAAAAGATTTTTGAGCTAGTGTGAAATTATTTTCTAACTAATGAAATGTTTGCACCTGTATGTGAAATTAGATTTTGAATCTATTTTGAATCTTTTATGGATATAAAAGTAGTAGAGTACTTCTTGTTAAGGCTCAATTTATGTGTATAAATAGCATCTAATTCCTAATTAGAGAGTTTCATAATATAATTTGAACACTCAAAGTTAGTACTCAGAAAATAGAAAACTTCATACTGCTTTTTCCACATTGAAAACTTTACACTCTATAAGAAATTGAACACAGAATAACTGTAAAGCAGAAGAGAATGTTTGTTTTCAGTAATTATTTGGAATTTAAAGAGAACAGCGTTTTTAGCAAGTGTATTATATTTGCTAGCATATAAGATCTGTATTTAAATAAATAAAAAAATATTAATTTAAAAAGTGCTAAATGATGGATGATATTTTTCAGTTTTTCAGTCAACTCCTGCTTTGAGACATTCCATTGGAATAAATGCTTGACTCTTGGAGTCACTGCAAAGTTAGTTTTGGCTTTGACAGATTTCATTATGATAAATGCGTGACTCCTGGGGTTACCCAAAAAAGTGCATAAAAATATGATGTAAACTGATAGTCTATGTTTTAAACCTATTGATGCTCTCTCTAATTTTCATTTTATGGTTCTAAGTAATATTTTCAAACAATTGTTTCTTTCAACAACCCATTAATCTATGCTTTAATTGGCATATTTTTTACTCTGCTAGTTTAAAACTACTGAAAATCAACTTTCATGCAACAATAAAACTTCAAACAAGAGTGTCACCTTGTTACATTATGATTCTTCCACCTGTGGCACATGTTTTATATCCAGTGACACAAACATGTCATGTAAGTTACTCAGTGATACTCTGCCTTCCATTATCATGGCTGATGCTAACCTCCAGTAGAGTGACTCATTGCACTTTCTTGGGTTAACATTCTCAGCTGATATGAAGTGGAAAGATGAATCCATTGTTAGGTTATCTGCTAAGAAAGTTGGTTCACTGTTTCATACTTGACAATTTGTCTCCCCAGAATTTATCTTCTTCTTCTTTTATATGCCATGTCCTTTCAGGACGTAGGCGATCATGGCTTTCCACGTCTCCCTATCCCTGGTGACTCTTAACATGCTTTCTCCTGTTACACCACGCAACCTCTGTTCAGTCATCCACCTGCTCAGGCCCTTTAAATATGTTATCTGTTGCTTTCCTCTGTCTCTTTTTCCCTCTATCTGGCCTGTTAGTATCAGGTTTTCCAAGCCCTCCTTCCTCATTGCATGTCCTAGGAACTTCAGTTGTCTCTTCCTGATGCTCACTATTAATTTCCTTTTCATTGCCATTCTTTCCAACACTTCATTGTTGCTCACATGCTCAGTCCATGATATCCGCAGTATCCTTCTGTAGAACCACATTTCCGCTGCTTCAAGTTTTTCATTCATCTTTGATGATATTGTCCAACATTCACTGCCATATTGAAGAACTGACATCACATAGCATTCTAGCACTCTCTTCTTTGTTTCTAGTGAAAGTTTCTTGTGTCTTAGTACTTTATTCAGCTTCTGGAACATGTCCTTCACCATACCAATTTGCCTTTGGATTTCTGTGTTGCACTTTCCATCCCCTGTTAGAACACTTTCTAGGGATTTAAATTTTTGTACATGCTTGATTCTAGTATCCCTCACCTGTATTTGGCATTTTGGGTTGCTTTTTATACTGATGATCATGCACTCAGTTTTCTTGCAGTTTATTTGTTGATCTTACATATTGATAAGTCTATCATTCATCCATGCTTAAAATATTGCTGCCACATATGGTCCAAAACTCCAGCTTTATATCTAGAAATTCCAAAGAAGAATCAGCAATATTATTGGTCCTAATCTGGTATCTCAGCTTCAGTCATTTTCCCACCACTGTGAAGTTGCTTGTCTGTGCCTCTTGTATAAATACTTTCATGGTAATTGTTCAGATGAACTCTTTGCTATGGTACCTAGACTTTATTAATTTAAGTGCAGTACTAGATTAATGGCAAAATCTCATCAGTTTACAGCTGAATTGACTAGATTTAACAATAAGTTCTATGCTAACAGTTTCTTTTATTGCACATCTTGCTTATGTAACTCTTTTCTGGTTCTACACTTTCCAGTCAACTTTAATCTTCAAAAATTTAAACGCAATGTTAATCCCTATCTACTGCCCTTCTGGTTCAGTCAGTTACGTGCCATACGTGATACACGCTTTGGGTGATCATGTCTCAAAAGAGACATGACTGACTAGGCAGAAGTTTATCCTGCAGTAGGTTGCCATTGCTTTCTACTGTAGACTGGTTGTCAGCCAAAGCTATAGAACCCAATTTGTCCTATTATTTAACTTGTAACTGGAAGTCAAGGGTATTTGTGCATAAGTGAATGTACAAACTTCACTTTTCTCCGTCTCCTTAGTAATGTTTCTGTTTTTTAATTCTTCCACACTCACTAATCCCTTTGTGTCTTAGTGGCTTTATTGTCTTGCTTAGGGTGAACTTGCTTAAAAGAAAAAAAATAATACAGAAAAAGCAAAAAAGAGAAAAGGACAAGATACAAATAGAGATAAATACTGAAAGAAAAAGTGATACAGAAAGAGAAATGGAAGCAGTACAGAAAAAGAGAAACACAAAAAGCAATAGAGAAAGCAATGGAGGGGTAGAAATAGAGAGAAAGCTAAGGAAATATGAGAAAGAATAACTGAGAAACAAAGAAATGCAGAAGAAGAGAGAAAGAGAAAAGAACCTATGGAAAGGGAGAGAGAGAGAGAGAGATAGAGTGAGAGAGAGATAGAGAGACTGTTGAGGGATTCAAGTAGAGCACTGTCACTTTTTTTTCTCCTATATACTGTATCCTTTCAGGACAAAGGAGATCATGGCTCTCCCCAACTTGTTGTCTCATGTAGCCCTTAGCAGTTTCTCTCTCTTTTTGCTAAGGCCCGCCCATTCTTCTATTGATTTCACATAAACTCATCTTGCCCTGTGAAAGTTCAGTTTTCCAAGCTCACCTTCCTCATTATGCGCCCAAGGAATTTAACCTTTATCTTCCTGATTGTTAGTGTAAGTGTTCCTTCTGTTGCCATTTTCCTTCAGGCTTCCTGGTTGCTTACTCACTCTATTGGTAAATTCTCAGTATCCTTCTATAGAGCCAAATTTCCACTGCTTCCAGTTTTCTTTTTGCCTGTCAGAAGATGTGCATTGTGGTGCAATGGATATCAGCTCAGAATGAGAAATCAAAGAGGTGAGTTTGAATTACAGTTGAATTCCTTGCATTCACTTATGCACAAATACTCTTGAGAAAAGTATTAATCTGTTTCTTGCCTCCAGTTATGAGTTAAATAACAGGACAGATTGGGTTCTATAGTCTTGTCTGGCAAGCAATCTACCGCAGAAAGCAATGGCAACCTACTGCGAGATAATCTTCTGCCCAGTCAGTCATGTCTCTTTCAAGATATGATCGCCCAAGTGTGTATCATGTATGGCACTTAACTGACTGACTGACTGACTGTCGGGAGATTGTCTAATATTCACTGCCATATAAAAGAATGGATACCACATAGCAATCCAGGACATTTTTCTTCATTTCTAATGAAATTTTTGTATTTTTCAACACCTTATTTAGCTTTCTTTCACTAGTTCAATGTATGTTCAAATCTCAGTGTTGTGTTTTTTATTCTCTGTTAAAAAAACTTTCCAGATATTTAAACTTCTGTACTTGCTTGATGTTGACATTTCTAATCATTTATTCATAGTAAAGGTAATAAAGCCACTAAGACACAAGAGTTTACATAAAAGGCAATAAAGTGAAGGAAACTGAGTAAACTTTACTGAGGGAAAAGGATGATAAAAATGATAAAAAGAAGACAAAAGATGACGATGGATGTTGCATTTAAAGTTTTGTAGATTATAGTTGACAGGAAAGCAAGAAGCTAGAAGAGAGTTCCATCAGTGAAAAGTATGAGAAAAGAAACTATTAGAACTTATGTCTACATGTAGAAATTTCAAACTGTAAAATGATGACACCTAGCTACCAGTATAGTCAATCAGTTAAGTGCCATATGGCAATCATTTCTCAAAAAAGACATGACTGATTGTGCAGAGGATTTTCCTGCAGTAAGTTGCCATTACTTTTTGTGGTAGACTGGTTGCCAACCAAGGTGATAGAATTTAATCTGTTCTGCTATTTAACCCATAGATGGAGGGAGAAGCAATTGGTTAATACCTTTCCCAAAGGTATTTGCGTGTAAGTGAATGCAACAAATTCAACTGGAATTTAAATTCGGCTCTTCGATTTCTTATTCCAAGCCAATATCCACTACACCACAATGCACACTAGTATAGTACTATACTTAAATTCAAACAATCAAAGTGCCAAAGAGGAAAGTGCAACAGAACAATTTCCATGAAAACATTTGTAGAAAAACACAAGAAAACTATGTTATAGTGGTGTTAAATTGATTGAAGCTGATATGCTAGGTCAAGATCAATAACATTGCAGGTTCTTCTTTGGATTTTGTCCAGAATCTTAAGTTGATACTGTTACAGAATGTGCAGGTCATACCAAAATGACAAACCCTGCCATACTGATCAGAACTTTGACAATCCAAACTGAATGCGGGTAGTTTGAATTTCAACAGGGGTGGATTATCTGTGTTTAAGTTTTTAATAAAAGACTAAAAAATGTATGAAGACAATGTTATATATTAACTGACCTGGTGTGTAATTTCGTGAAGACATGTATTTTTATGACCCAGCAAAAATGCAAGCTGGCTGACAAAAGAAAATAAATAGTTTTGAAAAGTTAAAGAATGTTGATGCCAAGTGATGAGCAAAATTTCTCAGTTCAGGAGATGTAAAGACAGAAATGTATTTACAGTAAAATAAATATTATTGCATTGAATGAATATAATTGTTTTCTGTTTTTATAACCAGCATAGCCAAGGTCAGATAATATAAACCTCAAAATTGTTTTATAGACAATGTGCCTGAAATATATATATATATATATATATATATATATATATATATATATATCCTGAATCTCATTTTGCCAACCTCATGGTTGGCAAAATGAGATTCAGGATATATAGATTGGAAGACAGTTGAGTTAGGAGAAGTCAGGTATCAGTTGAGATCAGAACAGCTCAGAGAGAGGCCATGTAAGGCTGGGCGCAGATGGCTGGCTGGCTGGCTGGCTGGCTGGCTGGCTGGCTCTCTCAATGCATATGGGATGACTCCTCCCAGCACCTCCTACTCCACAGCTAACATAGCCAAGAAGTGAATAAAGAAAATGTTGTATACCTTTATTTATATATACATGTTACACTCGTCATTCTATCAGCATGAAAAAGCAGTTGATTTTATCACTGAGAAGATAACAAGCTCTGGGTCCAAGTTAAATCTTCATCGTCATCTTCATATTGGTATACAACAACAGTACTATGATAATAATAGAAGTGTGAATATGCTTCTTCAATCCCAGATTCTTTGGCATACCTGGCTTCAGCAGATTGAGACAAATCACCACGTGGTAATGACAAGTTGCTGGCCAATCTGTTGAGCAGTCCTTTCCTTTTTTTCTGTTGCTGCCTTCAAGAAATTATGCTACTTCTATTCTGAAACCCTGAAATAAAGTGAGAAAAAGAAGTGAGAAAATGGTGAAGAATAAAACTAGCCATACTAGAATATCTTCTACCCACAAGTTGTATTGAAAAGGAAACCAGCTAAGGAGTTGTTTTATCTTTCATAAAATGATGAAAGCTTATTTGATAAAATAACCCAATCATGCCATAAAGTTTCACTATTTTCCAAGCATTTTTATTCATTTTTACATTGTACCAAACTTTGTCTCCTTCTGTATAAGAGAAAAATAAAATTATTCAATCTTTAGAACAAAAAGCAAAATTTCAAATGTCTGACATTTTGGCACTGTTATTCGTTTTCCCTAAAACCATAAGGATGGAACAAAATATGAGAGCAAAAATATTTTTGCTAGAAAAAGAAAAAGTGAAAGGCAAATTCTATTTTAGCTTTTGTTGAATGCCAAGTGCCTGATTGAAACGGCCATCAAGAATACCCAACAGATATTTGCAACATTATGCATCAGGAAAACATGCATAATTTCATAACTACAAACTAGGCAAACTGACGCAAAACCAGCTGCTTGAACTTTTATCATCAGCTTTTATCATCTCTTTCATCCAGCAGAGAAAACATTCACTGAGATCATCCTTCGAAACCTATTGACATTCACAGAAGAAAATAATTGTTGAAGCTAGAACACAACACTTGGAGGCATTCAGGCACCATCTGAAACATTTCTCTACCCTTGTTTGTAATTATCAGTCAGTCAACCATACAATGATGGAGATTTGAAGTCAGCCTTTCAACAGTAATAGTTGTGCTGATTTACTTGGCAAGTTAGCAATTTTCTGCTACTAAAAGCAAAATCGAGTAAACCAACCATTATTTATCTTTTGTTACGCAAAAGTGAAGCTTTAACCAAAATATGTCAATTGCAACTGAGGCCCTCAGTACAAGAAGATACTTTCTGTCATATATGTGAAAATCAGCACTGTATTTGCTAAACCTTCCTTTTTCTACAAAGCAACTCTAGTGTATCATCAGATACTCACTACAAGCTCTAAATTCCTATGGTTCACAATGTCGAATATGCTCCTGCCTGACAGTGCAGGCTCATGCTCAGTGTTGGTGTAAAAGGTACCTTCCACCACATTCTGGTAGCATTTATTTATGTTTTTTATACTATTAGTATTTTTATCTGCTCATTATGGGCGTTATCTAACCAGTAAGTGTTTAATAATTCCCTTTATGATAACATGTCAGATTATTCATATTTTCCTTTCAAAAATATTTTTTTCCATGAAAATTCATTAGTGTTTTTATGTGCAAGTGTATGTTTGCCATTAGATATATTTTAAACCTTTTCTCTGGCTTTGGGTGCATAATGTCACTATTTTGTTGAGTAAAAGTTGCACTATGGTGGTGCTAGTTTTGCGTGATACGTGTATAAAGTATTTTGCTTCAAAATGCCACCCAGCTTTTCAATTGCAAGTGTTTGTATGTTAAAGAAGATGCTTTTAGCTAAAAAAATTGATTGGTTTATCCCAAAAAGATCAAAAGTTATGGCATTTTGAAAGTCGACATCTTTAAACTCATTTTTATTTTACAACAGAAAGTACGTTCTAATTTCAAACACCACAATTGTTGTTTTTACAAAAATCTTTTGCTGTTATTATTTACATTGAATTTTTAGCTGTTTCATGCCCTCAAAAGATGGTGTGTGAACAAGACAGTTATTCCCTTGACACCACTATTATTGCATACACGTTTGACTCCCATGACAATGTTTATCTTTTTAAAAAGCAGTGATTAGAATCTTAATAAAACCCAAACATATGAAAGTGGATTTGGGTACCTCAACACAGTGCAATGGTTAATAAGCTTGTCTTGATGAAAAAATTATGACAGATTAGTGAGTTTGATTCTCACTGGGTACCACATACTTTCAACCTTGAGACACATATAAGCTACCCTTAGAAAATCACCATATGAAAGTGGATTTATACATTTTATTTATTTTTGAGAATTGACAACAAAAGTATTAAATATATATATATATACATATATATATATACTGAAATATTTAAATACAAAAATATTTGTAGCCTTATACTTAACTAATACAGATATGTTTATTCACTACCAATTCCTATCTCTTCTTAGCCCATCCTCTCCTGCTCCTTCCCACCCTATATACATTTCTTACTTCTTTCTATTTGTTAAACCCAAAGGGCGGGCCATAAAAGGCTGTAAAGGACCACACATTATCTTCTACTGTTAAACCTGTCTCTAAAATTTTCAACATGTCCATTAATCCCCTCTTTCCTCTTCCTCTTTTTGTTCAAATTCTAACTTACAACTTCCAATTCTGATTTCCTATTTTCTCTAACTCACTTACCTCTCACATACAATTTGCCAATATAAGGAAAAGAATTTTCCATCTCCCTTCACACTACCTGATGAGACATTGTTCTTTCAATGTTGAAACAAAATGTACACTTTGTAGTAGATGATAATTTGTACATGTTCTAAACTATAATTTATAATAAATATAAATAAAAAAAACTCCTTACTTATTTAGATTGCTTATTTGCAAGAATAATTTTATATTTACAAGATTACAAAAATGTAATATATTTCTGTGATTCAACAGAAATATGATTGACACCAAAAGCAGGACTGACATTGAAAGTTGAAAGCATAAAATACAAACAGGATCGATAGAAGTGTGATTACAATAGAGGTAGTTGGCTTCAAATATAATAATTAGTGAAAATGATTGACAGATGTTCCTAGCCATAGATGGCACAATTAAGCAAAACGTAGGTGGGCAAAAATGCATGGAAATTTCAGCTTATATTGAAATATATTTCTGTGATTTGACAGAAATATGATTAACAGCAAAAGCAAGACAAACAAAAGTATGGTCGACATGGAAAAGCAAAAAATATAAACAAGACTGATAGGAGTGTGATTGCATCAAAGGCAGCTGGCTTCAGAGAAAATAGTCAGTGACATTAATATATAAAAGGAACTATCATCTTACATCAAACAATTAAGAACAATAATTGCTACTGTTAATGATAAACCCATTACAGACTTAAGTGGACATCTTATTCTTTATATTTAAAAATAACTTACCTTAATCCAATAATTATGTATATATATTTACTGAGGAGGTGTTTATTCTCCCCAATGTTTTCAAAAATACAGAATGCATGAAATATTTATTCTATTAAACAGGACAACCACAGCAGTACTCACCAGCAGGCAGGTTAGATTTAAGTCTCCAAGTTCTCCACAGAGAATTGTCCTACAAGCCTAGTGGATTAAAGCATTGGTTCTGAATTTTGGTGAAATAGTACTTGTGAGTTCAATCCCTGGGCTGGGCAGTGTGTACTTGGACTCTATGGAAACAGGACAAGCAATAACTGAACAGTACTGAAAATAAAAACTAGACGATATTTCCATAGACATTGGCAGTGAAATGAAAACAGCCTTCTCCCATAAATTAAATAAAAGCTTCAGTTCAGAATTCCCTGTAGGTTACCTGAATCACTATACACCTGGTAAAGTCTGAAGGGTAAAACAGCTGAATTGGGATAATAACAACAAAGTATAGGACAATAGTTCACTTGTAAATAGTGTGAATATTTAAAAAACAAGAATAAGGTAATAACGATTTGGCTGTGGAGAAGGTACACCTTTGTTTTTTTGTTTTTTTTTATAATCATATCACCCCAAGTAAGGTATTTTACTGCCATTGTTTTGCAAAAGATAACATAGGAGGAAAGTTATGAGAAAGAGTGACAGGTTATAGGGGGTGTCAGGAAGTGGGTAAGAGAAGGATAAGAATACTGATGAGAGTAGAGTGGATGAAGAAGAGAGCATGTTAGTGAGATGGGAGATGACAACTGACTTTACATTTAAATTCTTGGAGATTGTAGCTGTCAGGGAAGCAAGTAAATCAAAGGAAATTCCACAGGCTGGAAGTGTGAGAAAAGCTGGAGTAGAATTTGTGTTTACATTTTATTGGTTTCACAGTAAAGGGGTGGGACCTAGTTGCTAATCCTGTGGCTTGAATAAATTTATATATAGGGGGCACGAGTGAGCTAAGTTCATCGGAGCAGAAGCCATGAAAGTATTATTAACAGCAGATTGTGAGTGCCTACATTTTTTAAACATGAAAAGTAGTACTTACATGACTGACTGTAGAGGACCACTTTTTTGTTAGGATTGATGATCTTATATATTAATTGAAATAAAAATGAAGAGAGAAAGTAAGTGAGACCTTTAAAAATCCATGCTTTCAAAAAATAAATTTTTGAAAGCGTTGATTTTTAAAGATGTCACTCATCAGTTACAGCTACTTCACTGTGTAATGGCTTCTATTAACAGGCTTAGAAGCCTTGTTATGTAGTAGTAGTATGTTAGTAGCAGTAGCAGTAAGAGTGTTAAAATTATGAGGGTCATTTTTAATGTTCTGTAAAAGTATCAAGCACCTTGAATAAGTTCTTGCTGTTTTCTAATAGATGCCATTCCTAGAACTGTGTGCATGTAATTTCAAATGGCAACACATCTATGATAAAAAAAAAGACGTGTCATGTTTCTGATGTGAAATTCAAATACTGCTAGAAAGATGGGAAAAAGTAGTGGTTAGCAATGAGCAATACTTTCAGAGACATATTTCTTAATAATTTTTGTAAATAAAACATTACTTTTCATGAAAAATCAGCAAGATCTTATTCAGGGTTCTAATATAAAAAAGACATTTATCACATATACTTACATATGTTTAGCTGTAATTACTGCAAGCCTTGTCTATATTTCTCAGATGGGGTATTGTAATTATTTGCATTATTTATATTGTTCAAATTGTTGTCATTTTCTTTGTGGCCATATTCACATATTCACAATGTTTCAGTCATTGCATGCTCTGACTTTCTTCAGATGATTTTGAACTGAACCCTTTATTTCATTCACCGGAGTAGATTGGTTTTGTTCCATGAGTCATGCCACTTCCAGATGCCTCAGTTATCTCCATTTAATTCAACTCTCGAAGTTTTTCTTTTTTTTTTACCTGAGTTGTAACCAGGTGTTGAACTCATTTGTTTAGGTGAAGTCATTAGATCTAACCAGTTCATTGTTGAGGACACATGGCCTACTGGATAAAAGAGTTGGTTGAATCCAGTAACTTGAGTAGGTAGTGCTGCCCGGGTTCAAAAGGGTGGCTGCTGGAAGACCCTATGTCTGGCAACAGGACTCTGCATTATACCACACAAACAGGATAACCCAGTCATGACCGTCAGATAATTTCTTCAACTAATCACCCCTTATATCTGTCCACCTAACTCCACAGACTGCAACCTCCTTAATTATTATGTGTAGGGCAGACTTGAGCAAGAGACCAAAAACTCCTTGTAATACCAAAGATGAACTGAAGGCAAGGGCTATTGCAGCATTCACCAACTTAAACAAGGAGAGGTTCCAGAAGAGTTACAAGAAATTCCAAAGTCATTTGGAGAATGTGGTTGAAGCAATTTTATTGAATAATTTTACTTTTTTGTATTTCAAGATATTTTTGTGTACTTTTGGCAAATATATCTATTAAAATGAGATGTCAGTATTATTTTAACTTTGGCATCATTTATCCATCACACCTTGTATTATATAATGCATTACAAAGACAAACTCAAAGAAAATCTTGATCGATGAACATTCACTTTTCATCCTGGAAAAACAAAGCATCATAGTCAAAGAGCCAACACCTATCCTGCTTCTCAGCTATACAAAGGTTCGAGTGAGGCCAACTTAAACATCGGGATCAACTGCATGCAAATATTAAAGGAAGTTGGCAGCATACTGCTCCTGTCAATGGTAGCCTTATCTGCCACTGTGGCTTTGTCACATGCAGTAAAGCAGGCCTTGCTGTCCACTTGCAGAAACAATTGATCCTTGGCCACTCAATCAAAATGGCTCAACCACTAGTTCCATCTGTCTAAAAATTTGAAAAACATCTACAGGCCTTGGGAGACACATGCATGCTTATAAAAGTTGAGCACCTCTTTATTTTACTGAGCCCTCATTTGTTGTCCATGACGAGAGTCTATCACACACACACACACACACACACACACACACACACACACACACACACATGTAGAAAGAGAGAAAGAGATAGAGAGTGATATGTAAGAAATAACTAGGAAATCTTTAGAAATTTAAAGATGAAAACAGGCCATAATTTTGATTTTAAAAATGCTACCTTACTAAAAATTAACATCTATTACAGAAAATGCTTAAAAGGAAGGTTAATAAATAATCAGCATACAATAAATACCTACCAAACACACTTTTTTTTTTCCTAAATTGGTTGCTACTTCAACACACGAGAGCCCAGTCAGTCCTGCTATTTAACCCATAGATGGGCAGAGAAGAGAGGGATTCATATCTTTTCCAAGAGTATTTGTTCAAAAGTGAACATAATGAACTCAGGCAGGTTTCAAACTCAGATCCCTAATTTCTCTTCCAGATTTGTTAACCATTACACTACCCACACATCCAGAATACATTCTTTTGATAAGTGCATAAATTTAAAAAAGATTCTATTTTTCATCTGTAAAAGTGACACATTTCATAAAGATTTATTATTGTAAGCAGTAATGGACACAGATTATGAGTTTCTGTTAATTCATGTTTATTGCTTTTCCTGAAATATAAATGAAAAATGATAAGAAACAGACATTTTGAATTGTCTTATCACAGGAGAAAAAATTTCTGAAACAACCATTGTATTATTCACTTAGCAGTTTATTCTTCAAATATCAAATTGATTTTTCGTTCTACATTGTGTCCCAATTTTAAACTCATGTAAAAGCTGTGGTAATGCTTGTTCTACAGACAAAACTTACCTGCTAATAAAATTGGACAGATGTTACTGATTCACCAATGTTCGTCTGACTTTCTCTTTGTTTTTCCGTCTATCTTTCAGTTTTTTAGTTTGTTTTTATTTTGTTTTCTTTTGACAACACTATAATATATCTAAAATTTTTAATAAATTTCAATGACATTTTGTGGGAAGGTGGACCAAAGAATAATTGATTAAATTTTGGAATGGATCATAATTTTTAAAAAAATTAATTAACTTCGTAAGTACATATTTTTTAATAATTATTTATTTCTCAAAGAACTATAAATCATCAAGAAGGGTATCTCTTAATATTTATGTGAAAAGCAAACATGATTATCCCAGATGTTACTACAAGCTTTCATAACTAATATAATAAGGAGGGGCTAACAGAGAGGGAATTTCACTTTCCAGTTTTTGTTGAAACTGAGAACTAAACAGAAGACAAAATTTTATTTATTCTTACAATATTTCAATCATGGTAGCCTTTGGCCTGAAATGTTGTAAGAATGTTCTTCAAGTGTCTGTTATAATTTCAGAATTTTGAAGCAAACTATCCATTCAGGCCACAGAAGTAAATCATTCTTATTTTGTTTTTCATGTATAGAGGATATTTTTTTTTTATAATCATATCGCCCAAAGAAAGGCATTTTACTGCCACTGTTTTGCAAGGGATTACATATGAGGAAAGTTATGAGAAAGAGTGACAGGTTATAGGGGGTGTCAGGAAATGGGTAAGAGAAGGATGAGAATACTGATGAGAGTGGAGTAGATGAAGAAGAGAGCATGAGAGAAAGGATGCAGGTTAGTGAGATGGAAGATGACAACTGACATTTAAATTCTTGGAGATTATAACTATCGGGAAAGCAAGTAAATGGAAGGAAATTCCACAGGCTGGAAGTGCAAGAAAAGCTGGAGTAGAATTTGCATTTACATTTTATTGGTTTCACAGTAAAGGGGTGGAACCTAGTTGCTAATCTTGTGGCTCGAGTAAATTCATGTATAGGAGGCACCAGTGAGCTAAGTTCATCGGAGCAGAAGCCGTGAAAGTATTTGTAGAAGAGACACAGGGAAACCACATTGTGCCAGTGAGAAAGTGACTGTATCTGAGCTGCCAAGTCAGGAACTATCACATTACATATTCTCTGCTGCATTTAGTCAAGGATATCTAGACGGATAGAAGGAGCACTCAACCAGATATGGTCACAGTATTCAATGCACAGGTGGATGGTAGATTTATATATGTGCAGGATTGTTTCAGGCAGAAAAAGCTTCCTGGCTCTACACAGAGAACTGACTTTCTTAGCAGCAGATTTAGCTATGAATTCTATGTAGTCATTCCACTTGAGGTCTGTTGTGAGAGTTAAGCTGAGCGGGTGCAGTGTTTTCTTTCAGGGAGACCAGCCTGATCCATGCCTGATTCAAGCTCGGCAGCAAGGTTTGCTTTGTCAGCCTCGGCAGATTTTTTATCGATGCCAGAGTAAACCTTAGTGTCGTCAGTGTATATGCCTACTTGGGATCTTATTACATCTTGGAGATTGTTAATGTAGATAAGGAAAAGCATAGGACCTAGAATAGAGCCTTGAGGGACACCCGTATTTGTACGATAGTATTGGGAGGCATGCCTGTTTAATACTACCTTCATGCGATTTGAAAGGAATGACTAGATAAAGTCAAACAATTGTCCATTTATACCATAACCTCGCAGCTTGTGTAGAAGGCCAGCATGCCAGGCTCTGTCAAATGCTTTGGAGATATCTAGGGCAACAGTTTGGGCTTTGTCATTCTTGTCAAGAGCCTGGTGTATATACTCTGTGATAGTCGTGAGCATATCAGCAGTAGACCTGGTGAAGTGGAAACCATACTGTTTGTCAGAGAATAGTCTGTGGGTTGTGAGATGTTGAACCACCTTGGCATTAATGATGGCTTTGAACACTCTACCATAAATCGGTAGGAGGTTGATAGGGCGATGATTAGAGGGTCAGTGGGTTCACCAGTGTTTTTATATATTGGAACCATGGAGGAGGACTTCCAGCAGGTCGGTAAACAAGAAGCATGTCTTATCATATCTGCTAATTTTCCCTCATCTATTCACATTTAATATTGATAATTCCTCATATAAAAATTTCCTACATAAAATCTCCAAACCTACTTTCCTTACTATGTATCCTAAAAATATCAGTTTTCTTTCTTTCATTCTTTAAGCAGAATTTTTATTTTGTTTTAATTTTATTCATTTGTTTCCAGCTATGTCAAGAGGAATAGCCAGTTTTGAAATTCAGTATACCAAAAATTTGTACATATTTATTTACTTTACCTTGTCACATAAAACCACAGCACAGTAGGACACCTGGTGAGGAGCAAACACATTAGTGAAGTAAATATTTTTCTCAACATCTTGCTATCCATGTTGTGGTCGACATGCAAAATAGTTACCTACAAGGTTTAATTTGTCTGGAACAAGACTATAGAAGAAATCGAACTTACTACGATTCATGGCACTAGACAGAAAGGGAGGTTCTGAGTGCTAAATGCTCTCAACACTTTTTGGCTAAAACAGAAGACGAAATTTGACTTCTTGGCCTCCATCAATGACAATGCTTTTGATATGTGTTGTCATTTGTCCAAAATCATCAATGACATGAATATTCAAAATCAACCAGAAAACATATTTTTTAAAACATTAACTTTGAAGAATGTTATATAAGTTTTATATATAGAAAATGTGTATGTCTTATTCCAGAAAATAAATACAAGCAAAAATAAAAGTGTATTTAAAATCAAATAAAAAAATGTTACCAGTAGGATCTTCTTCTTCTTCTTTAGGAGATAGGTAATTATGGTTTTCTATAGCTTTCTATCTTGTGTGGCTTGTAGAAGGAAAAATGGCTTACCTCCTGGAACAAAACACACTCGTACATGTCTTGCATGCAAAATATGTGAAAGAAAATATGGCCAATCCCAAAGCTGCAATTTAAGAACAACTTGATCTTGAAGCTCAGAGATTTTGTGAGACAAATTTGTGGATTATGCAAACTTCTGAGCCTCAGCCACTCAATTAAATGAGCTATGTATGGAGTTTCATGGTAGTCCCATCAACTGGGATTGAAAAGATGACAGGGTACAATTGGTACTCTAAATAGTCATACCTTTTTTGCTACATGACTCTTAGCAGTTTTTATTCCTATGCTAAAGCTCCCACTTTCACCATCCATTCACACAAGCTAGCCAGGTATGTGGCTTGCTGCCTTCTCATTTTTCTCTTTCATTCAATATTCTCCATGAGCTGTCTTTTACTGATTTTGAGTATAAGTGTTCTTTCTGTTCAGAATTTCTTGTTACTTATTCCTCTTCACTCTTTTCACTTGTAACCCCTTGTGCACCGGTGGCAGTACTGTTTTTCTTGGGGTGAATTGAGTAAAAAAAGATACAAGTAAGCAGCCAAAGATACATCCCAAAAGCTAAACAAAGTATTGAGAGACAGAAAAACATTGTTAGAAACAAAGAAAATTACTGAACTGCTATGTGATATCGGTCCTCATATATGGCAGTAAATGCTGAATGATCTCCTCAAAGATGAAGGTGAGACTTGAAGCAACAGAAATGTGGTTCTACAGAAAAATGCTGAGGATACCATGGACTGAACATGTGAGCTATAGTGGGTTATCTATTCTTTTTCAGTTTATAGTGGGGAGTCTGTTCTAGTGAAGGGTAGTTGTGAGTTGTTGCAGATTAATGGAATTTGGCCTCGGTGTAGATCGCCTACTATAAGTCATAAAGATTATAAATCAAGAAAAACAAATTGAGTTTGAAAAATAACATTTTATATATACACATATCAATTAAGGTTTTTTACAATTAAAGTAATATTTGAAGTATAGGTCCAACGGACATTAAAATGTTCATGGTAATAAAATGCTGAAAAGAGAATTAATACTTAGGTATGTGGGAGTGCAGTAAGTAAGGAATGTCTTTGATGTATTCGCTACTTAGGTCAGTAAGTAGTTTTGAGACAGGGACAAAGGAAAAGGGAGGTGAAGGTGACGAGCATAGTAAGCCACTTGACTTTGTCAAGGGAGATACTAATTACTCTCGTCTGTCGCGAGTCAGTCTGTGTGGGTCGGTCTGTCTGTATCTGCCTGTCTGGCAATGCTTTCTGTATCAGCTTTTTATATCTTCTTTTTGAATCGCAGCAGATCATTTGGGATTTCACACTTGTATTTGATTCTGGGCTTCCCATTGGCTGATAAATAAAATTTGCATAGGCTCACGAACTGAAAATTTAATATTTAATTAATTTTTAGTTTTCAACCAGAACATCTGCGCAAACCCGGATGTGCACTGATGAGTTTTGGTCATTTGCTTTCTGGTTGTGAGAGTGCAAACATCCGGTCCATCGCTTTGAAGTTTTAGAGAAAATGGGAACAAAAAGGAAACTTATGCTGAGGACAAGACAGTTGAAATTTCTGTGGCACATAATAAGGAAGGAAAGGCTTAGAAAATCTGATATGAATTATCTGTTGATTATTGTGATATATCCTGTGAAATCAATTATTGTTTGACAGATAATCGATATAAGCCAATGAATGAACATCTGATGATAACCAGAGGGTACTTGGTCAAAACGATGTGTCTATAATAACATCTATATCAACCAAGATGAGAACAATAGCTCGAAATAATAGATATTGAAAACTACTCATTTCAGAAAGAAATCCTAAAAAACAGTAGTTACATACTTGCTTCATCCATGGAATTTTCAATATCCTTATGTAGAACCCCATTTCTTCTGCTGCTTGTTCTTTCATCATTTTTAATTTATAAAAGAATCAGATAAAAAAATATAGAATCAGTAATTTTTTAAACTTAATATCTGATTTAACACTCCTACTTTTAAAATTTGATTTAGCCCCTAACCCCATCCTTATTTTATTTTGTGGTACCCTGTTTAAGCTTTTGTCACAGCATGTGTAAACTGATTGTTAATTTCTAATAATAATAATATTGGTGAAAAATTGTGCTCTCTGAATTTCAGGGGTTCAAAAAACAAAATTTTTCATGAATAAGCCATCTGAATAGTGAGCTACAACATAAGATAGTCAGAGTTTTTTAGTCATTACACCTCCAGCAAGGCAATAAAGCCACTAAGACACAAAAAGTTACTGGGTGTGAAAGAATAAGAAAAAGAAGCAAGAGAAATAAAAGAAGAATTGAGAAGACAGTAGATAATGATTAGATTTTTCAAGATAAAGTTGGCTGGAAAGCAAGAAGCTGGAGGAGAGTTTCACAGGCCAGATGTGTGAGAAAAAAACACTGTTAGAAAAGAACTTGCAGTTACATTTTACAATATAAAATGGTGCAACATATTACATAACTATTTAAATCTACAAAATAGGCTAAAATATCCTCATCTTGACTAAGAAGCAACTTTTAAAAAAAATCGGATGTTTTGTGGAATGAGCTGAGAACTTTTCAGCATCCCCTCATATGTGATGTTGATGTATCTGGTAGGCTAGTGACATTAGTTACTAATTCTTGTATCTACCTTAACTCTATGGTACTGTAATATTAAATGTAAATATCTTGAGAACATCAGATTATTAATTATTATTATTTACATTGTTTATCCTCAGACTATTGTCCTTATCTTTACTGTTATTATTATGTAATAATAATAAAGATTAAGACAATAGTCCAAATGTAATAATGAAAATAAGGATAACTCCTTATCCCAAACATTCAAACAGGAATCATTGTGTAGCAATATCGAAGGTGATTATCTCCCTTTGAGTCATGTGACCACCACTTAGTGATGTCACTTCATACAATGGTGAAAGTGGCCAGACATTCAATTTGTTTACAGCAGCCAAATTGAGTGGTTACTTTTTTAGTCTGGACCAAATGGCCTGGGTTTAGACTAAATCCAACAGCTTACAAGCACAAGACACAGTTTCCCTTTGGAAATATGTCTAATCTGGCCCATTTGAATTTGGAGCCCTAAATATTGCTTCTTCAGAAGTAGAGAAGAATTTCCATATTATAAGACCTTTCCTTTTTGTTTCTCTTCACATTCTGTCAACTGTGTAGATATATGATATAGTATTTTCTGTTTGGGACACATGTAAATATGTTATATAGTTTTGTGTATGTCTTAGTGTTATAAAAGTCTCTCTGAGAACAAAGCATTTGTAAGTGACTGACACTGAGTTGACTTATCCTCATTCCCTTTATATTCTATAGAATTGCTACATTGTGGAATAAACTCCTTAGAGGATGCCTCCCTGATCACTACAATCTTAAACTCTTCAAGTATAGAGTCAACCATTATCTATCTTAAATATCTTCATAATATGCACCTCTTATTCCCTCCTTGTACATTCGTACAAGAACTTTAGTAACCCCTCTACATTGAGTGGCTCTTGAGCCTTATATTGGGGTAACAATAGTATAAAAAAACATCCACAGAATGCATGTGTAAGATAACAAAGCAAATGAAACCTTATTCACTGAACATTATTTTGATGCATCACCAAATACAATGATATTTATGCTACATCCTTAGGCATGCAGCCTTCCAGTGTTGCCTCTTGGCTGAAGCTTCAGCTGACATTTTCATGGCAAACATCATTAATTTTATTCTTTGTTGATGCTTATCTGCTACACTTGAATAAATTGTTATTTCAAAAGATCCTCTCTATATAATGTTTTTATCATATAGCCTAAAAGGTAAAGCCAATCATTGCAGGAACTGTTTGCATGTTTGTCTGCAAAATGAGTTATTCTTTCTGTGAGCAAAGATAAACAAGTTGTGCTCGCTTGCAGTAAAAACTGCTCTGAGTAACAAATTAAATCATCATGGGAGAAATTCTTTTATTACAACACAAAAGAAATTCTTAAATACAGTTTATGATTTAATTTTCAATATAAAATTCGATTTTCCTTGCCAAGAGAAAAAGAACTCATAATTTGAAAGTGGGAAGGGAAGGGTTCCATTTTGTTTTGTTAAAAATTTGTCCTGACTCACTTGCAATGAATATAGGGAGATCAAATAGCACTAGTAAAAATATGTATGAGATGCTTTTAATTTGTAGGCCTGAACTTGTAGTGAACAAAACAAATTCTAGATTTAAAAATTAAAATCTGACTCATTGTTAGAAATAAACAAATTTTCTTGGAATTTACAAACTTTGTTTAACACACACAAAACTCGCAAAATTTCACATCTTGATGCAAAATGTTTGTTGTCCAATGGAAAGGTCAGAATCATATCCAGGAGTGAATTCCCAAAAGAAATAAAAGACGTAGTAAAAACGGCTCTCATCAAAGAGTTAAGATGACGAACAATTAAGACGTACTTTTTGACAAACATCAAGTGATCGTTATTATTATTGCTTCTAGCTTTCTCTCTCACCTCTCACTTCATTTTTCTTCGTCATTCACCACTCACCTCTTGTCTTTTTACCATTTACCATGATCGATAACTTCAAAGATACTCCTATTCAAAGATAATGCTCACACATATGGACCTGCCTACATACACATAAACTCACTCATGCAAGAACTACTACAAACTCTCTTGAAACCCTAAACTTCTTAATACTATTTCTCTTGGAATGTTTAACTTCTACCAATTCATGTTATTCTTTTCATTCATAAATTTTTATTCCAACATGCATAAGGTATACTTTTATTCTTCCACAAATCCACACATTCCAACCTTCTGCTGCCAACCCTCTGATAATTCTGGATAAAACTTGTAGGGAGTTTTGTTATGTATGACACAAGGTCAAATTAATAAACATTAACAATCTCCCTACGTCTTCAAACTAAGCACATGTGACAATGGAACCAGTGGAATACAAAACTAATTAGATTTCTGTTTTTGAAAGGTACAAAGAATTTTGGAGTATATAACAGCAATATATGGACCAGATGCACCTTCCTATAGCGTTATTATAGCTGAAAATGGACATAAGACCCAGGTTCAAACTCACCATGGTTATCTTCTCAAGGAGATGACTTCTTGAAAATATTTGCATAGAGAGACAATCTCAGTGTGCAACACAGTTGAAAAATGACTGAAAACCATACCACAATTTGACCCAAGGCTTATAAGTGAAATTTGGTCGACAAAATTGTTCAGAAGCTCTCTATAGCTGTCTAGCACAAAACTACAAGGTTTCGAGTGTACTAACCTAGTTTTGACTTGTGATCACACCAGATTATGTGCTTTCTCCCAGAAACTGTAACTAAGGTTCACTCAGCATAGTTGCAGTATAAACCCCAAGCTGGCTCTGTGGGTGTAGAAGAAACACAAACATGCCTAATGGTCCTGGGTATGACAGTAAACCACACCTGGCAGCAAAGCCCTCTGATTGGGATGTTGTGAGGAGCATGGAACCACCTCTTAATTGCTGTTGTTCTCAGGTGCAACCTGAACTGGAGTGGTAGCACCTGTTAGGGTCCCAGCTATAGGCAAATAGTTAACCCCCAAACTCGGGTCAAAACACAATGAAAGTATAAAAATACACTTTTATATAAATATAGACATAAAAATAAACTTTTATAAAAAAAAAAATTTTTTTGAAGGAAAAATATTACCAAAAATACATTTTTGAAGGAAAAAATTATTCTCAGCAAAACAGTTTTGAATACAAAACTAGAAGACATTTTCAATTTTCTAAAATAAAAAAGAATAAAAACAAAAAAATTTTCATTAAAATCTGACTAAATTAACCTTTTCACTATTACAGAAAATTAAAAAAAAAACAAAAAAAACTTAAAACCCCACCCTTTTGTCATAAAAATAACCCAGAGAGGTTGATATGCTGTAAAACAAAACTTAAACAAATGTGCCTGAGCAGACATTTGCAAAAAAGATTATCTAACAGGAAAGTATAATTGCAAATGAACAGTCAGTCATTATGTGACCTTAAGTTCTGGAACTGACAATTCAAATGTGGTCAAACTTCTAGAAGTGGCTCCTATTCTGGCTGCTTTAAGTCAGCCATACATTGATGGTGACGCTATCAAACATGTAAAGACTATCCTTTTTAAACATTTTCTGCTGACATTAAGCAGAATGATTATATTACTAGGTCAGCTGTTAGGAAAGTTAGTTCACTGTCATGCTAGATAAGTTTTCTTGTCAGAATCTACTATTCATCCATGCATTGAACATTGCTGCCATACCTGGTCTGGTTTTTTTTGCTATGTATTTAGAGATTCTTGATAAAATATAAAGAAGAATCTGTAACCTTATTAGTCCTGACCTGACATCTTGGCTTCAGTCACTTTGCCACTGTCATAATGTAGCTGCCCTGTGTTTTTTCCATAATCACTTTCATGTTGTTTCAATGAACTTTCCTCTATGGTAACCTGAATTTAAGCAGAGTACTAGATTAGGAGCATGGTTTCATCATTTTACCATTGAAATGGTTACATATAACTGTAAATTCTATACTATTAGTTTTTTTTTCATACTTCTCACTTCTTTTCTGACTTTTTGCTTTCCAGTCAATTTCGATCTTCAAAAATTTAAATGCAACGTTGTTATATTCAGTTCCCTTAATTCCTGTTCTTTTATTGTTCTCTCTTTTCAAATTTTTTTTTTCTCATACTCTCTTACACTCTGTAACCCTTTATATTTTAGTGGCTTTATATTTTTGGTTGGGGTGAAATTATTAAAAAAAATGTAGTGGCCATTATTCCAGTAACCCTGAGTCAGCCATTAATGGTGACACTATCAAATATATGAAGACTGTTCTTTTAGAAGATTGCTGCATGACCATACAAGAACAAGTGGAGAGGGTCACAATTAGTGTAGTAGATGTGAAAAATATCATCCATGCACATGTGGAAAGTATCAGTTTAGTATGTTCATAATTCCCTTAAATCTTACCAGAAAGAAGTAAGAATTTTTTGCCAGACATCAGTTAAACAAAAATAAGTTTTCATTCAACTAATTAGAGATGACCAAATATGATTTCAACACTTTTGATATAGACATTTAAAGCACAGTCCAAACAATGAAAACACAGTAGTTCTCTATCATGTCAAAAAGGTATATATCTAACCAAGGCAAGGTGATGCTCAGTCTTCTAGGACAAAAATGGTGAATTGCTTATGGATTTCATGGTTAAATAACTAGGACTTGTGCTTCATTGGAAGCTATCAAAATCCATAGATGTTGTATGCTCAGCAATGATATTCAGATCTTACACAAATATAGAAACTGAAATGGAAGGACACTCCTTTGGTGATAAAATTCTTCTGTATACTTTATATTCTACTGACTTGTCATCATCTAATTTCCACCTCTTTCCCTGTATGAAGTTAAATTTGAAAAACAGGCACTTCTAGGATGACAATACACCTAATTTTTAAAGTAAAATAATTTTCAGTTTATTTCTATAGTAAAATTTTGTTTGCAATGCAAATTCAGAAAAGTTTAGCATTCATAACCAAGAGGCTCATCCCTTGTTCCCTGTTTAGGATGTGGTTTCCGGCTTTCTTCTTTCCAATCTTTTCACTCTTACGTAGCCCCCTGCACATCAGTGGCGTTACCGCCTTGCTCGGGGTGATATGATTAAAAAAAAAAATTAATAACAATAAATGGTATATTTGATGATGAACTGTTTATTCCGACACCCAGTGTGAAATATATATGTGTGTATTCTCAGTGGTAGTACCTTTTTAGAGAAGTGGTTGGCCCTGCTTTACTCAGGTGAGTTGGGATGTGGTAATGTACTGATCCATGGCTTACATACAACTCTCACTCATCACTCCAAGGTCCTAGGTATGACAGTAAACTGCTTCTGGCAGCAAGGCCTCTGATTGGGAGGTTGTGAGGAGGAATTACCTCTTAATTGCTGTTGTTCCCAGGTCCACCCTGATCTGGAGTGGTAACACCAATTATGGTCCCAGCTATGGGCAATAAGTTAACTCCCAAAACTGGGGTCATAACACAATGAAAGTATAGACTTTTATAGAAAATTATACATTTTTGAAGTAAAAATATTACCAACAAAACATTTTTGAAGGAAAAAAAAAATAGCATAACACATTTTTAAAGGAAATAAAAATATTGCCATAATACATTTTTGAAGGAAAAGAAATTATTACCAGCAATACATTTTTTTAATACAAAACCTTCTGCCCATTAACATAAATCAGGCTTCTCTCCCTGAAAGTAAAACCCTGCATCTCCTCAGATTAACTCTCACATGAGACCTTAAGTGGAATAACTATCTAGAATCCATAGCTAAATCTGCTGCTAAGAAAGTCAGTTTTCTGTGTAGGGCCAGAAAGTTTTTCCCGTCCAAAACAATCCTGCACATATACAAATCTACCACCCACTTGTTTATTGAATATTGCTGCCATATCTGGTCAGGTGTTCCTGCTATCCTCCTAGGGGTCCTTGACAAAATCCAACAGAGAGTCTGTAATGTGATCGATCCTGACTTGGCAGCTAGGATACAGTCACTTTCTCACCGACGCAATGTGGCTTCCCTGTGTCTCTTCTACATATACTTTCACAGCTTCTGCTCCAATGAACTTAGCTCAATGGTACCTCCTATGTATGAATTTCCTTGAGCCACAAGATTAGCAACTAGGTCCCACCCTTTTACTGTGAAACTGATAAATTGTAAATGCAAATTCTACTCCAGCAGCTCCTTCTCTCACACTTCCCACCTGTGGAATTCCTTTCCGCATACTTGCTTTCTCGACAGCTACAATCTTCAGGAATTTAAATGTAAAGTCAATAGTCACCTCCTGTCTCACTAACTTACATTCTCCCTCTCATGCTTTTTTCTCCGTCCACCTCATTCATCAGTATTCTCTTCCTTCTCATACTCTCTTCCTGACACCCTCTGTAGCCTGTCACTCTTTCTCATAACATTCCTCCTATGTAACCCCCTGCACAACAGTGGCAGTAAAATGCATTGCTTGAGGCCACATGATTATATAAAAAAACACAAAAAACTGGAAGACATCTTCAATTTTCTAAAATAAATAAAAAAAAACAACTTTTTCATCAAAATCTGACTAAATCAACCTTCTCACTATAACTGAACATTAAAAACCATTAAAACTCAACCTTTTTGGCATTAAATAACCCACAGAGGTTGACATGCTGTTAAACAAAGCTCAAACTCAAACTCATCACTCTAATAGAACACATGGGAACTGTGATGGCTACACCCCAGTTAATGCCATCAACCTACCAGCTATACTGTGTAAGGGTACTTGGAAAGGTTTCCTGACCCAACCAGTGAAAATGAACACCTCTCCCCAACCCACCTGTGCCAAGCCCATGGGTGACCTGAGTTTATGAGCTACACTTTAGAGGTCAATGGTTTTAAAAGTGAGAGGAAGAATTTCTGAAAGAAGGGACAGAGTAACCACAATATCCCCCAGTACAAAAGGAAATAACAACCACAAACTATTTTGCCTTGAATATCACCATGAAGTACAATTACAACAGAAATAGGAGGAATGGTGACCACAATGGTGCAAAATGTGCTAACTGAATAAATTAAATGAATGAAACATGAAATTGGATTCATGTATTCTCTTTTTTGTTGAGAAAAGACAACAAAAGAATCCAATGTTATTTATTTTGTTAGATTTTCTATTTACACGAATAATTTTACATTTAGACATTTATAAAAAAAGGAACTAACTACAGTGCTATATTTACTATAGACAATATTATAAAAAATAACCATGTTAAAACACATTTTCTTATTCAGAAAAATATTTGTGAACAAGAGAACAAGAAAATGTAAATAAACACATATCTACAAGTAACTGTAATGGTAATTTTGAAAAATGAATTTTTTGAGCATTTTTCATTTTCTCTTATTGTATAAATTCACAAAAATTGTTTGAGAGCATCTGGAGTTTTTTCTTTTTTTCCCTCAAAAAGAGACAGCAAAAATGTTAAACAATGTAGTGATACAGAAGGCGATCATCTCCCTTTGATAGATATAAGTCACATTGGTCACATGATGGCCACTTAATGACATCACAATAGCCATTCATTCAGTTTGTTTACAATTGCCAAACCAGTTGCTATTTTAGCCTGGACCAAATGGCCATTGGCTGAGGCTAACTCTTCTCACAAGCCCCACATGGTACCATTTCTCTTTCAGAATATACCTTTGCCAGATATAGAAAGAAACTCAAGTTCACAGTCCTCAATTTTTGTAAAAGCCAAGACTTGCCATTTCCCTTCAGTGAAATATGTCCTTGCCTGAGACATTGTAGATGAATTGACAACATTTGAATCCGGAGTCCTAAACTTGGCTTCTCAAGAAGCACAGAAGTATCTCCATATTATATGTAAGACCATTCCTTTTTGTTTCTTCTTACACTTTGCTTTGCTGTGTAGATATATGTGATATAGTATTCTCCATGTGGGACATATGTATATATATAGTTTTGTGCGTGTCTTAGTGACATAAGTGTTTGTCGTTCCTTTTCTTTTCAGCTATTCTGTTCAGTCTTGTAAACTACAGTATTATTATACAATGGATATAGTAATAATGCTCATAATGGGGAAACACAAATGAGAGAATATTTCCCTAGCTCTTTCCTATTATAACATTTATTTATTTATTAGAATATTTATTAGAATATTTATTTGAAATTTAAGATTTGAATTTAATACTTTTGTTTTCAATTCTTAAGAAAAAAGAGAATGCATAAATTCAGTTCCATATGTTTGGGGTTTATTCAAATTCCAAAAGTAAATTTTTAAAACAATAAAACTGAGTGAGAGAGTATAAAATAAAGGCAGTGTCCAAGAAAAAAAATAATCTCTTATTTGTGAGTATGAATTTTAAACTTTGCTACAAATTATATACTAATATTTGCAATACACACATACTATTCTATCATAAATTTCTGATTACTGGTAATGTCTTCCTGATTTTCATTAAACAAATTAAGAGTGAGTGTCAAAACTTTCTAAAACATGTTTTAGGTTCCAGGAATTGCAAACATTTAGTTATTAGCTAATCAAATTACATTTTTATACACTCATGATAATTTTCTAATTTTTGGTCATGCATAGCACTGTAACCAACTTTCACATTCTTGCACCGAAATTTTAACATTTGTCATGGAAGAATTCATAATAACTCACTCCCAGATAGCTTTAATTACAGAATGTGATACTTATATAAGCAAAGCAATGTGTGAAGGTCATTTACAGAGAGTTATGACTGAAAATTAGAATAGTAACAAAACAAAAAAATATGTTTATGTAATTCTTTATACAAAAGATTTTGAGCAATTTTGAACACAAAATATGAGTATCGTTTATTGAATATCAGAATGAAAAAAGCTTTTTAGGAACTGAGGCATGTATTAGTAACAAAGAAAATAATAAAGTACCAAAATATTACCTACTTATAAATAACCAAGTGGCAAAATATTAGATAGCTGCTTCTCAATGCTGAAGTGTAAAAATATTAGACGGTTACTTCTGAATAATCAAGTGCCAAAATATTAGATGATTACCACTGAATAATCAAAATGCCAAAATATTAGACAGTTATATCTGAATAACCTTGTGGCAAAATATTAGACAGTTACTTCTGAATAATCAAGTGTCAGATTGTTAGCTGGTTACTTCTGAATAACCAGGCTGCCTGCTAATAATATGTTTATTAAGGTACTACAATGGATTTGAACTGGTAGATTTTAGTACTATTTATAAAATTAGCATCAATTTTGACCAAAAGGTAGATCCAACTTAGAAAAATGTGGATATAAAACACATTAAGAGACATTTTCTATTTATATATTCTGCCTTGTTTTGCAAGACTATTGGAAGGAATGTGCATATAATATTTGCTATGCTGTTATTTTTAAGTAGGTTAGGTTTATAATCTATTTTTTATATATCAGTTCCTGTTGATTTCTTATGGGGAAAAAGGTTGTAACTATACTAAGACAATAGCTGTGGTTCTTAGGTAACTTTTAACATTGTACCTATTTTAATCAGGCTACATTCGCCTGAAAGGTTTTTCCACAAGTCCTCTTTTGCTTCCTGACATTTCTCTTCACGTGTGGATTCCAGCCCAGTGTCTGTTTTATGACCTTTCCAGCTGGTTTATGTAAGATAGTGATTTACTAAGCCAATCTTATTTGTGGTACAAGGCCTATATTAATGCACACCAAGTGAGGATAGAACTCACTCCTCAGTTATAATAGAACTGGTTTATGTAAGGTATGTCCTATTCATTCACACTTTCATTTCATGTCCTTGTTGATAGGGTTCAGGTTAATTTTCTCCCTTAGGTTGGTGTTAGCAATCTTATCAGGTCATCTCTTGTTCAGAATTTATTATAGGCATTTTTGACAAACGTCTGGAGCTTGTTGGTAATATTGTTCGTTACTTTCCATGATTCAGATCCATACATGAGAACTGCATTCAAACCAACATTTAATATTATTTCAGAGGAACAATGCCTCAGTTCTCTCCTAGAGTTTTTATTATATTAATATAGTCTTACCATTGGTCCATCTTCATAAACATTGTAAGTTTTAGTACAAAATAATAAGTGATATTGCTATAGAGGTTATACAGGTATTTTATGCTATTGCTATTGGTAATACATAATATTGAGATTTGGATTATATACTTGGTGCCTAAAATGACCTGTTTTTGCAATTTTTTTTTTCTTTCAAATTTTTCTTTTAATAATTTCTTTTTTAAGCAGTTAACTCCAAGCAAGGTTAAGCAATGTTGAGCCTGGTCAGTACTTAGATGGGTAACCGCTTGGGAATACCAGGTGCTGTAAGTGTTTAGTTACGGATGTGCATTATGGTGCAGTGAATATCGGCTCGGAAAGAGAAATCGGCGAGCCGAGTTCAAATTCCAGTTGAATACCCTGCATTCACTTAAGCACTGGTACCTTTGGGAAAGGTATTAATCCGTCCCTTCCCTCCAGTTATGGGTTAAATAACAAGGGTAGGACTTGGGGACCCTGCCCTTAAAAACAAATCCCAATGAATCTTGATACTCAAAAAGAAAAAGTATTGCTAGACACAAAACTTATATAAAAAAACAACAATAAATTGTTGAAAGAAAAAGGTATTACCAGCAATAAATAAATAAAATTTAGTTGGCAATAATGACCTGCCAAGGTTTCATTTGCCATAAAAACAAAACAACCAACCAACCAACCAACCAACCAACCAAGGTGGGACAAACCCTAGTACACAGGGGCTTACAGTGATAGAAAATACTGGGTACAGAGGAATTGAGGAAAGGATAAAAGCACTAGGAAAAAGAAAGCTCGTCAGAGCAATTACCACAAAAATACTTGTAGAAAAGACAGAGGAAAGCCATGTCACATTGGTGAGAAAAGGACTGGAGTCAAAATGCCACGTCAGCATTGATTACATTACAGATCTTTCTTGGGATTTTGTTGAGAACCTTGATATGAATAGCAGGTGCATCTTGCCAGATATAACAACAGTATTCAATGCACAGATTCATAGATAGATTTGTAAATGTGCAAAATAGATTCTGACAAGAAAAACCTTCTGGCCGAACACAGAGACACAACCTTCCTAGCAGTAGATGCAACTATAGATTTGATGTAGTCGTTCCATTTCAGATCGGTTGAGAGAGTGAGGCCAAGGAGATGGAGATAGGAAGTGTACATTTAATCTTTTGCCTACTCAGAATTTTAGCCTTCAAAATTCTGGCTTCCCACCTGGACTCAAACATCATTAATGGAACTTATTTCAACTAAAAGGTAAGTTCAACTGTTTGAGTATTTAGATTTATTTTTAATTTCTGTTTAATTTTAAATTTTTAACAGGCCTTTGTTAAGTTGGTTTTACATATAGCTGTATTGCAGATTTAACAGGCTGCTGATAATAGTGGTGTTTTTTTATTGTCAATGCATATTTAAGATAATAACATCTGAAGACCAATCTATCCCCAACGTACTACTTGAAGTTTAGAAAGATGGAGGGGATTTAAAGAGTTAAATCTTTCACACTACTGATGAGGAATGTCCATAAATGGCTTGTTTTTTTGTTAATGTCTCACTTTAGAATAGCTAATCTCATGATCTCTCTGAGTTGGAGCATCATTATTATTATTTTTATTGTTATTATTATTATCTTTCTTCACCACTAATAATTTTATCAAACTATCTAAACTGCTCGATCTTCACACTGACATTTTGTGGTTGGAATGCAATTATACTTTCTGGTTCATTCCATTGACAATCAACCAGACATCATTCGCCATGAACAAGCAAGCCAATTACTTCCTCCTGTATTTTCTGGCGACATTTGCCAGGAGTATATCCACAGAAAGAAAACAAATGTAAGAACAAAAAAAATAATGCATAAACATAGCTTCCATAGCAATCTCGTTGACTGCCTCATTAACAGTAGCAGAAGTTGTATTTTTTCTTTGAGCTGATGTCTTATTATTAGTTTTCTTATTTTTTTGCTAGTATCTATTATTTGCTGTTTTCATCTAAGATTGTTATTTACTGCAGATTTGAAGCTCTCATAGAATTAATTAATCTATCTATCTATCTATCTATCTATCTATCTATCTATCTATCTTAGTCTGTTCATATCTATCTATCTATTTCAATTTGTCCATATCTATATCTCAGTTTGTTAATATCTATCTATCTATCTATCTATCTATCTTAGTCTGTTCATATCTATCTATTTCAATTTGTTCATATCTATATCTCAGTTTGTTAATATCTATCTATCTATCTATCTATCTATCTATCTATCTATCTATCTATCTTAGTCTGTTCATATCTATCTATCTATTTCAATTTGTCCATATCTATATCTCAGTTTGTTAATATCTATCTATCTATCTATCTATCTATCTATCTATCTATCTATCTATCTTAGTCTGTTCATATCTATCTATTTCAATTTGTTCATATCTATATCTCAGGTTGTTAATATCTATCTATCTATCTATCTATCTATCTATCTATCTATCTATCTATTTCAATTTGTTCTTATATATTGATTTCGATTTGTGCATATCTATGTATCTTAGTCTGTTCATATCTATCTATCTATCTATCTATCTATTTCAATTTGACCATATCTATATCTCAGGTTGTTAATATCTATCTATCTATCTATCTATCTATCTCAATTTGTTCTTATATATTGATTTCGATTTGTGCATATCTATCTATCTTAGTCTGTTCATATCTATCTATCTATCTATTTCAATTTGTCCATATCTATATCTCAGGTTGTTAATATCTATCTATCTATCTATCTATCTATCTATCTATGACTAAAAAGACAAGGAAAAAAACTATTCTTAGTTGGTCTTCATAGGGACTTTATCTAGGCAAATTTAAGGATTTATTTTGTTGTACGTGTGGATATAAAAAGATGTCATTGTAATATGAAATTTGAGAATAAAGTGTCCTCCACTAGGATAGATTGATAGATAGATATGAATAAACTGATAGGTAAGTATATATTTTTATCAAAGTGTTCAGATGAACTTTATTCCTTAGTTCCACCCGTTCTAACCTTCATGGCCAAGACCCACTATGCTACGCACATTGTATTGAACCACCCTCATTCCCTTTATATTTCATTAGTGAGATGTAAGTTCCACTTGCACAGCTTCTTTCTATGAACCATTGCTTTGTGGATTCAACTGCCAAGAAGATTCTTCCCTCATCACTATGATCTTATATCTAAGGTTAACTGTTAGCATTCTCATATATCCCCATAAACAGTGCCACTTACTCTCTAAGCCTCTACCTAGAGTGGATCTTGGGCCTTGTATATTGTGAACAGCGTTGTAAAAAACAAACAAAAACAAAATTAAAGTGCAAAGTGAATGCTGGAAAAATACTAAAAAAAACACTGCTCAATATAAAATAATAGAGCAAAATTTTATATTGAGAATTTAACTTAGAATTTAATTTAATTCTTAACATTATTATTTATATACTACATTGAGCACAGTTTTATTATTACTGCCAACACTTAATATACTCTATTTTATGTTCATATTGTAATATTTTTATACTCAAGCACTCTTTTCTCTTTTCGGTGAAGCAGTATAATATATATATATATATATATATATATATATATATATATATTATACTGCTTCACTTTTTTACGTATATATATATATATATATATATATATATATTCTTGTCTATATATGCATGTATGCTTCTGTGTGAATATTCCTGCTTTTATTTGCATATATTTATACCAGAAGTTGTGTATAAGTAGTTTCATGTAAGTGGTTATATTTTTTTATTTTGTATATGATAATCTGTGGAGTTTTTAGTCATGTACGTTTTTGTTTTTAGCTTGTGTATTTGCATGGTTATATATCTAATTATGTTTATTTGTTCATGCACTGAAATATGATTGTGTCTATCTTGAACTCATTCATTTAAGCTTCTTTACCATCCTACGAATTCGCTCTTACATGTATCCAATATTGTAGCCTTTACAGATGTTTTCCAAACCAAGCTTTAAAATTTAATGGTTAAATTGATACGTTGATAAAAATTTTTTTAAAATTTGTGTATGTATGTACATATATATATATATATATATATATATATATTCATCCGTACATATGTCTGTATACTAATATATGTATATATATTTGTATACTGTTTTTTGTACTAGTAGACATGGTATATATATGTATGTACTCATCTATTTGTCTATATGTGGATGTCTATAGATTTGTATATGTGTGCGTTCATGTCTTTTTCTTGTTTAATATCTGAATGACTTTATAATAATCTAAATCTAATGCTTTGTTAAACTTAGAATTTAAAATTTACAATAAAAATAAAGTAAAGTAAAGTGAATTTAATAGTCGATTAATAATGCTGATCTCTATTTTAATCAAATATTAATATTAATGCCCCAACAAATTGTTTTTAGAGTCTGTTCTCATATTCTTCAAATAAGAAATGACTTTATTTTGATTGGTACACACTGTCTATATAACAATGCCTCTCTGATTAAAGGGGGTTTGGCTAGTTTTGAACTTGTTAAAACTCTTCAACTTGAAAGAAACCTTATCACTTGATAAAACCCAAGTAGTGTTGAAACAAAATAGCTATGTTTGTAGTGATATTATAAAATATTTCTGTCATAAATTCTAAATAAATATTATTCACTCTACTTTGTATTGAGCACTGTTTTAAGAATAGTGTTTCTTTGGATACAGAATTTTATTCCATCCATACCTACCCTATATATATATATATATATATATATATATATATATTACTTTACTATTTACAGATGTTTGTTTGGTACAGTAATTCTCAGTTGGCATGCCACTGCACACTAGTGTGCTGCATGATCCTCTTAAGTGTGCTACAAAAGTATGATAGGCTTTGAAATTCTTCCATAAATGTTCCTTCTAATATTCAGTTATCAGAAGAAAAAGAATTGGCCACCATTTTGAGTGATTGAGGGCCAAAAATAAAACATTTGTTGGTACCCATTGATACATTTTGCATTTCAATACAAAAAGAATATCTTACATTAACTAAAAAGGCTTTATCTGTTTTATTGCTATTTTTACCTCTTATTCATGTGAATTAGGCTTCTCAACCCTAAATAACATCAAAAATAAGAAGCCAGAAAGACTACGTTCAATAGAAGAAAAAATGAGAGTCTGCTTGTTCTATATTCGACCAATTGTATTTTTTTTTAATCAATAGTTTATTTTATAACATTTAAATATATACCCTTTAAAAATTTTGCTAAGTGTGCTGTGATATTTTCATTTTCTCCTAGGTGTGCCATTACTCAAAAAGTTTGTGAAACACTGGTCTAGTACATAGCTTCTTTTGGATATCATTAACTTCAAAATATCAAGATTTTAAAAAAATAGTAAATTTACTAAATATTCACAAGAACCTAACCTCAACACTTGAAAATCATATTTCCTTTTCAAATATGTTTAACTTAAATGTCATCTCTTCTGGTGACTTATGCAGAAGACTTATACTACATTTTCTGGTTTTGGAAAATAAAATTTTACCATAAAACTATCTGTCATGAAATAATGATACATTTAATTAAATATTTTATTTTTTGTTTCGTATTTTTTTAAATGTCTTTTCTCTACATTTCTGCCAGTTTTCATGTATATTGTGATACCATCCAGAGTGGGATGGGGATATAGAGTTATGTCAACAATGTTTTGAAAATATATGTCAATTTTTTAATATTAAATTTCACCCTGTAATGGATTGGTAAATAGGACTGAACCTATTTGCTTATGTCAAGTAAAAGAGAAAAGAAAAATTTATAGTAAAGCAAAAAACAGGCAGAAGACCACTAAAGACAAATTAGATAAAAACAGAAAATGTGTTAAAATGTTAAAATATGCAGGGATGTCAATACAAGGCTCCAGAGCCATTCACAATAGTTGGTTACAATCAAAATGACAATGTAGTGTGTAAAGAATGGAAGATAAAGGTAATAAGAAATTAATATTAACAGGACAAGGAAGAAAGATGACAACTGACCTTTGACTTGAAGAGGTCAAGATTGAAGTGTTCAGTGAAGCATTCCTGTGGGATTGTGTTTCACAAAGTAGCAGTTCTTGGAAAAAAGTTGTTTGAATGTAACTTTCTTTTAATATTTGGAACATGACGGAAATGAGGGGGGTTAGACTCTGTGGAGGTGGTACGGTATGTTCTAACTGTAAAAATCTAAACTGGTGGAACTAAAGAATAGAGCTCATCTGAACATTTGCCACGGGCACAGCGAATGAGCAGTAACAGGCTTACAACATTTCATTTGTGCAAAAGGATTGCTGAAAGTAGAAGACATTATCACCCAAAAGAGAGCAATCAAATGATTGTGAATTGAAAAGTGTAAATTGAGCAGCTCCAGCCAAGATATGACAGCAAAGTAAAGAGCTTCATTGAATAAGGAACCATTTATCATGACTTAATAAAACTCAAATTCTAATTGGTAATCAGTATATTCAGTTGTGGCATACTAAATTTTCAGGAGTAGTTTCTTTAAAGGCAGGTGATCTTTAGGAATCTATTCAGATTATTTTCTTTTCAATCTAAGAATGGAAAGAAATCACTGTATAGTAGCAAAAAGAATTAAACCATTTTGATAATTTAATAGAAATGATTTATTTAATAACTTATTTCCAGATTGAAATTCTGTTTTCAGCATATTTCTGTTCAGAAATATGATGTCTTTTGACTCTAGTGTTATCAGCTGTCTTATGGTTTCTTAGCCACATTTGAACTTAATAACTGCTGTTCCAAAAATCCAATAAATAACCTATCAAATTTATGACTAGATGATTTGCCACATTTTTAGCTTCAAAATGGTAGGAGGTGTCTATATTAGGCATGTGTGTAGCATGACTAACATTTTACCTTGACCATCAGCTATCAAGATATAAGATTATTTTTGGATAATCCAACAACTGGTTTGCTAAGCTTGTTTTTTGTCAAGTCACATACATTAGAAATAACGCTTTCAAAGAATACTGTCAGATCTTTTCATTTTCTGACTTCAATGCTTATTATGTGCCTATATATATATTAGTTTTATGTCACATAATCCCAGCTGCATGATTCCTCTAATTACATCAAAACGAAGTCGATTGTTTTTGTTCTCTTGTGATCTGTGTTCAAATTCAAATGTTGACAGGAATACTTTATTCATATATGACACTTTTATAATTTTAAGAATCAGTTCATACAAACCAGCTGGATGCTACTACTGAGTGTATCCATCATGTAGTTAAATGAGGTAATAGGAAGTTAATATCTTCTTCAACAGTTAACAGAAATATATTGTGGAATATTGTGAAGTAGTAAGCAGAAGTAGTTGAAGTCCCATGGATGTAAAACATGTTTTATAGCCACAAATGAGATGTCAAGTTACAGCCATGAGGTAGGTGAAATGCTTTTGCAATGACAATGAGAGTTTGGAGAAAGAGAAAATTTTAAAAAAGAAAAGAAAATAGCAAGTAGCTTAGATTTAATGTCTCAAGTTCTAGATTCAGGATTGTCCCATGGGACAATAGCCTAGTAAATTAAAGTGTTGCTTTGGGAATTTGATATAATAATTTTGAGTTCTAGGCTAGGTAATGTGTACCTAGATTCAGTGGTATTGCTGCAATAAATAACTGAGCAGTACTAAATAAGACCTTATAGGAATTAAATCCTATATATATTTTCAACCAATAAAATCCCATCAGAATTTTGTTTGATAAACAATATTTATGAGGGCAAGTACTTCCAAAATACTACAAAGTGTAGCTGTAGACCTACCACATGTTACCTTTGTACCATTTAGAAAATAACAATAATAACTTCTTTCACCCCTCCCACAAATTCAAGAAAAAGATTTTTATGAGCCAGTTTGAAATTTTTTTCTAACTAATGAAAACCTTGTATTTAAAAAGATTGCACTGCTGTGTGAAGTTATTTTTTGAATCCTCTTATGGCTATAAAAATAGAAGTATACTGTTTCTCAAGGTTCAAAACAATTTTGGAGGCCAGTTTGATCTACACATGTATACACACACAATGGAAGAGATGTCAGCCAGCAGCCACTGACTAAACACTGACAGAAACATTAGGCTGACTGTCATAAAGTAAGTCTGTCTAGATATTTCACACAGCATTAAGAACAGAAAATTACTTGATAAAACAAACGTCACTGAAAGGAAAATTGAACATTTTATTGTTATTGTATATTTTCTGGATGTGCGTTGTGGTGCAGTGGATATTTGCTTGGAATGAGAAATTGAAGAGTCAAGTTTGAATTCCAGTTGAACTCATTGCATCCACTTATGCACAAATACCATTCAAAAAGGTATTAATCTGTCTCTTCCCCAGCTATGGGTCAAGCAACAGAGCAGATTGGGTTCTATAGCCTTGATTGGCAACCAGTCTACTGAAGAAAGTAATGGCAACCTACTGCAGTAAAAGCATCTGCCCTGTCAGTCATGTCTTTTTTGAGGTATGATTGTCCAAGCATGTATCATGACTGATATATAAATATATAAATGTTATTTCAACTGACATTCCACTCATGCTTTTTCTCCAAAAAATAAATTTTATATGTTTTATTTAAGAGGTGTGTTGTTGCTACTGTTAAATGTTTGGAATCCCAACACTCATGCAGCAATAAAAACTTGGATAGATGAATTCCAATAAACTAGACAAGATATCCCAAGACATGGTCAACAAGATCAATCTATCCCCATAGATTAAATAAAATGTTCAGTTCAAAATTCTCTGGTCCTGGACATGACAATAAACTGCATCTGGCAGCAAGACCCTCTGATTGGGAGGTTGTGAGAAGCATGGAACCACCTCTTAATTGCTGTTGTTCTCAGGTCCAACCTGACCTGGAAAGGAAGCACCTGTTAGGGTCCCAGCTATGGGCAAATAGTTAACCCCCAAACTGGGGTCAAAACACTATAAAAGTATAAAAATACACTTTTATATAAATATATACATAAAAATAGACTTTTATAAAAAAAATATACATTTTTGAAGGAAAAATATTACCAACAATACATTTTTGAAGAAAAAATTATTACTATTAACACATTTTTGAAGGAAAAAAATTATTCTCATTAAAATATTTTTTTAATACAAAACTAGTAGACATTTTCAGTTTTCTAAAATAAAAAAGAATAATAACAAAAAATTTTCATTAAAATCTAACTAAATCAACCTTCTCACTATAACCGAACATGAAAAAAAAAACATAACAAGCCTTAAAACCCCACATTTTTGGCATTAAATAACTCACAGAGGTTGATATGCTGTTAAACAAAACTCAAACTCAAACTCAAAATTCCCTGAAGGCTACTGGATTGCCAAAAACCTGATGAAGGTCAGCGGATATAATAGGTGAAACACTGTTTACAATAACAACAAAGATGAGGATAATAGTCTCTATGTAAATAATATAAATCATGATAACTCCTCATCCAAGAAATTCAGATAGAAAAAAAGTTAAAGTGAGATGCTAGAAATCATCAAGACATGATTTGTAGATGCAGCAGCAAGACAGCAAAGTGTCCCTTTCAATATAGTGACAAAACAAAAAATTTGGGGTGCCAATTATATGAGTAAAGACTGAAAGACATACAGCTTCAAAAGGAAGTAAGACCCCAAATCGTCTTCTCTCTGTAAGTTGCCCTTTTTTCATAATCAAAGAGAAACAGTATTTAGAACATTTCTTTTAGCTTTTATAATATACTTGATGCTTTTCCTTCAAATTATTGCATCCTAGTATTTACATATAGAAAGGGGTGAAAGACAAGGATGACTCTTCTCACCAGATCTATTCAACCTGTACAGCAAAGCAATTCTGAGAGAACTAGAAGTACTGCCAGGATTCATCATTGGTGACCACAGTCTTAACAATATAAGATATGCAGATGGCACAGTGCTGATTGCAAACATGGAAAGGAAACTACAAAACCTTCTACAGAATATAATGAAAAAACGTGAGAATAAAGGACTAAACATAAACTACAAGAAGACTGAATGCATCGTCATCACCAAAAAGAGGAGCCCAAAATGCCAACTAAAGGACAAGGATACTAAAAATTTGAATACCTGGGAAGTGTTCTGACATAAGACAGAAAGTGTGACTCTGAGATTCGAAGGCATATTGGCATGGTCAAGGATGAATTTTAAAAGTTAAGCAGAGAATTGAGAGACAGAAAAAACATACTTGATAGGCTTGAGTAAGTGGATGGAGGAGCAGGGTTTGGGAGAGATACTAAGAGAAAAGGTGTTAAGAATGACAAGGGATAGGGTAAGTGGGGGTCCATGATAGCCTACGTCCCTCAAAGAGCTGGCAGATCATAGAAGTAAGAAGTATTTACATATCCTAAACAGGTTTAACACAATGCACCATATGATAATATTTTCTAAACTTTATCTTCTAAAGTCCATTTATGGAGGCTTACGGCCTATCACGTTGGATACACCGGTTCTCGCTCAATCACCGAAGTTAAGCAACGTTGAGGCTGGTCAGTACTTAGATGGGTGACCGCTTGGGAATACCAGGTGCTGTAAGTGTTTAGTAACGGATGTGCATTGTGGTGCAGTGGATATTGGCTCAGAAAGAGAAATTGGTGAGCTGAGTTCGAATTCCAGTTGAATACCCTGCATTCACTTAAGCACTGGTACCCTTGGGAAAGGTATTAATCCATCCCTTCCCTCCAGTTATGGGTTAAATAACAAGGGTAGGACTTGGAGACCCTGCCCTTAAAAACAAATCCCAATGAATCTTGATACTTGAAAAGAAAAATGTATTACTAGATACAAAACTGATATAAAAAACAACAATAAATTGTTGAAAGAAAAAAAGGTATTACCAGCAATAAATAAATAAAGTTTAGTTGGCAATAAATGACCCGCCGAGGTTGATTTGCCATAAAAACCAACCAACCAACAACCAACCAACTATTTATGGAGTTCCAAGTGAGGATTGAACTCACAATTAATGACTAGCAAAACAAGACAATTATCCAATGTAACATTTTAAAGATCCCTACATAGTTGTTATGCTGGGTGTGCCTTGTGGTACAATGGATATCAGCTTGGAATGAGAAACCGAGTTCAAATTCCAGTTGAATTCCCTGCATATACTTATGTGCAAATATCCTTGGAAAAGGTATTAATCTATCTCTTCCCTCCAGTTATGGGTTAAATAACAGCACAGATTGGGTTCTATAGCCTTATCTGGCAGCCAGTCTACTGCAGAAAGTAATGGCAACCTACTGTGGGATAATCTTCTGCCCAGTCAGTCATGTCTCTTTCAAGACACGATTGCCCAAGCATGTATCCTGTATGGCACTTAACTGACTGGCATTCATAAGAACCTGTGCTAGATAGAACAACAACCTGCAAACTTATCTCACAAACTGTTGCTTGTGTTTTCTAGTCTCACTTTATGTCTGTTACATAAGCTGTGTATCAAACAACTAAGATTAGTAACGACTAGCAGTATAGCCCGGCGTAGCTCGGGTGTAATGAAAGCTTTAAAACTAATCCATGGTCCTGGAGCTCAGACTCTTTGGACGTTGACACAAAAGACTAAAAAGCAATAGTTGTTTCCAGTTAAAACGAAACCGTAGACTGAAAGAAAAATGAATGGATGTAAGTCAAATTTTGATTTCCTGGTATCTATATCAAATAAGTTTTTTTCATTGTAAACTGAATTTTGAAGGCTAAATAACTCCTCTGAGTAAATGGTATCATGGCAGAGACTAAGAACTACAATTATACCTACTTAGTGCCAAACCTAAAGCAAAAACTAAAATAAAAAGGGCTGGAAAAAATACAGACATACAGGCAGATAATCAGACACACACACACAAACATCTTGCCTTTTCTATATATATATTATCGATTTTCAGCACTATTGTAAGATCTGCAACCTTGAAACTTCTGAATATCATTTCTTATGTCTTTGTCTATGAGTGTATCAAATTTGATTAAAATCGGACCACTCCGTCTATAACCCGATTTTTTCGATTATCAATTTTCGATATTTATCGGGGGTACCTTGACACAAAACCTAGTTAAGAACACTCACAGACACTTATAGTACAACTGTGTAAATTTTCAAGAAAATTGGTTCAGCCATTTTGTAGTCTATAGGTAATGGACACACACACACACACATACACACACACACACACAGACAAAGTTCCATTTATAAATAAGTTTAGATTAGATTAGCAAATTAAATTCACATTTGATTATAAGCGCAGTTTAATTCTTATCAGGTGCTCCATTATGTTAGTCCTGTGCCAGACTAAGCTAAACTGTGTAAATAGCTGCATAACTTAGCTTCTCTTATAACTTGATGATTATCAAGCTAGATTTTTTTTGATTAATAATGAAACATGTTTAGTTCTTATGAGGTGCTCTATTATTGTGGCCTTGTGCCAGAATTAGCTAAACTATAAATCACTGCATACTTGAGCTCCTCTTATAAAATGAACATTATCAAGCTAGTTTCTCATTTGATTAATAGTGAAGTAATTTTAATTCTTATGAAGTGCTCCATTATTATGGCCTTGTGCCAAACTAAGATAATCTGTGTAAATAGTTGCATACTTGAGCTCCTCTTATAAAATGATGATTTCCAAGTTAGTTTCTCATTTTATTATTAGTGAAGCAAGTTTAATTCTTATGAGATGCTTCATTATTGTGGCCTTATGCCAGATTAACCTAAGCTGTGTAAACTAGCTGTATACTTGAACTCCTCATATAGAATGATGATTATCAAACTAGCCTCACATATGACTGCTAGTTGTGTGACATCAATTCTTACGAGGTGCTTCATTATTGCGGCTTTGTGCAACCAAACTATAAGCTAAACTGCATAGTGATGGTTAACAAGTACTTCATATAAACGTCTATCAGCCAAGTCGTTTCAAAAGTGACTCATTATAAAATCAAGGATAAATTTGCATTGTTTATGTTTTGTTTTCTTTACTAGCACTATCATCTAATTTTGCTTTTTATCATAAAAATGATGGTACCATTAAAAACAATTGTGTCAAACACTGAAAAATATTTAATCTCAGATGTTTAACCAAAGTTGCTACTACTGGTGCTACTATTACTATTAGCTCTATTAGTGGTAGAAAGCAAAGAAGCATTGAGTGAAGATTAACAGACAACAACTAATATGGTATATGCATTAATACAAGGAATAGCCAATGCTTATTATAAGATATAAGCTTAAATTTTATATGTAACGTGTTATAATTCATGGAATTTAAAAAGTACAAATTAGGTAAAACACTTGTAAGAAAAACCAAAGGACAAATATATCTCAAGTAAAATATGTGTGAGGTGGGATGAGAAATATTTCTTCATCCCAGAATATTAAACCACATTTACATAAAATATATCAACAAATGTAAGAAAAAAGCATTACTTTATAAAAAGACTGAAAGCAGATAATTTAAAATTAATGAATGAGAACAAACCACAACTATCTGATTATCAGAATTACCATGAGAATTAATTCAGCCCAAGACAATACATATATATATATGGATATATATATTGAAAATTGTTTCTTTAATATATATATATATATATTAGTCATCCACATACAAGTCTGTTTCACTGTATCACAGCTCATCAGTGTGGCCAGACACATCCACTTGCTTCTGGCCAGGATCAAAACTCGATCGATTTGGTGTCAGTCGGAGTCGCTACTCCCTAAGCCATAGGTGCATGGAATCAGAGAAGGGAAATTTTAACGTGTTGTATATAAGCAGTGTATACACACACCAGTCTCCAAAAGAACTTAATTCATTTCTGAAGAGTCACGCATATAGCAGAAGTGGAAACTGTTTTTAAAATTTTCTTCTCCGGCGAGCTCAATAGTAATGAGAGCATATATAAGAATAAATAAAGAAGAAAGGAGGAAATATGTCTTGTTCTAACGTGTTTCACTTTTATTAAAGTTTCTTCATGTTATACACCACCCACGTTTGGTTTATACTGCTGCTGTTGCTGCTGAAGACACAATCACATTGATATCAACAACCAACACAAAGAACATGTATATAAAAATATATTAACATTCTGTTTATTCTCTTCAGTGACGGTTGTTTGCAGAGGAGTAGTCAGAGGATGCAGATACATATGCACATGCAAGGGAGTGACGGTTGGAGTTATCTTTTTTGCGTTCTTTTTGAGTTCTCTGGCTTGTCTGGTCTCTCGACCCGGAAAAAACCCAGTCTTATATATAAGTCCAGGCTCTGTCAAGTTTCATCCAATTACATCATCCCCAGGCAGGCATAACTGCCAATTTTTGTCTTTGGCCCATTGAATTTTGACGTAATTATTGTTTACTTCATTGGTCAAATTATTTTCCAACTTTGACACACTGATGCAACGCCTGTTTATTTGTCATTGTTTCTGACTTGAAAAGTCATATTTTTATCTGCTTACTAAAATATAATTATTTTCTTTCCTCATTGTTTATATTTCCAGCCCTGAACATTGTTTCTGCATTTTTTTTTTTTTTTTGCTTCTGACTGAATAATTTAATTAAATTATATTCTGTGGGTCACAGGCTGCATTCCATTGTTTTATATTTTGTGACCTTGAAAACCGGCATATTTGATTCAATATACTTTTTTTTATTTTTCTGCATTTCAGCTTCGATTCAAATCATCGCATGTTTCTTTCTTGCCTTTAACAGGAATAAATTCTTTTTAAGTTCATTTATATCCTGTTGGCTTCCAGGATATATAGCATTTAGTGCTTCAGAGATCTGGTTAAAGACAAGAGATGAAAAATTTGTAAAAAACAATGAGACAGTATACTGGAATGTTGTTTGAGGTTTGATTCTTATTGGTCAGATATGTGTCGTGTAATAAAGCAATGTATGATTAAAATTACTTAAATGTAAGTGTATGTATAGGAACGTTTGTCTGTTTATATGCATGTGTGCATAATAATACACGTGTCAAGTGTATTAAAATGATGGAAGATTTTTTTAAATATATGCGTGAGAAAATTGAATGGTAAAATGTGTGAATATATATATATATGCAGATTTCATTAAAAAGGGCAAACAAGGTGTGATGGTTAACTTTTTATGTAATTTTTCATGTGATCTTATGATTTCTTTCTTTTGAGGACATAAATTATATAAAAATTGTCTAAATATTTTGTTTATCTGAGCGTTTTCGGCTATACTTTTAGCCAGAGGATGAATGTTATTTTATGTGTAACAGAATGTAAGTGGTGTGATGTATAATGTGGAATAGTGGTATGTGTCATGTACCAAACACGGTAAGATATTTGTGAGCACTTTCGTAGTTGATGTTATTGTGTGTTGGGTTTTCGTTTTTATTAATAAGGCCTCCATTGTTTTTAGTCTTTTTGTGCATTCGGCTAATACTATGATATTTGTGTCGTCTATGAGTATGTTCCGGATAGTGTTTGGTACATCTCCATGTGTGTTTAAATGAGATCGAACTGAGCTCCGGTGTGAGAAATGTAGTGTGAGTTTTTGAGCCAATTTCATAGTCATGTGGCCAATATATAATTATTTAAAAATTAGGATTAAATACGCAGTTCTTCAAAGGACATATGAATTCGTAAATAATGTTGGCTCGTTGTAGTTTGGAACTCGCGGGTGAATTGTTGTTTTTGATGAGGAGGTTTGACCTTTTAAATTTAGTATAATAGATGATTAATTTGAGTTTTTTGTTTAAGTCGACGGGAGTTGCGTATTTTCGAATGATGTTTCAGAATTAAGATTCGTCTTGTGTCTAATTGCTATGAGTTTGGTTTTTGTAGAAGATATTAATGTTGTTGTTATTATTATTATTATTATTATTATTATTATTATTATTATTATTATCGGTGTGTGTACTGTTTTGTAACTCTGGTTTGAAAGTAAAAGTTTAATATAGTAGTCAATCAAATAATTTGGAAATCCGTTTTTGACGAGTGTTTGTTTGGCGTTATGGAGTTCTTTGAAGAATAGTGATCGGGAGGATAAATTTTCGTAGGCTCTTGTGAGAAAATTTTTGATGATGCCGGTTTTATATCTAAGAGGACATTGACTAATGAAATTAAGGTGACAGAAACTGTTACTGGTGGGGGTTTTTTTTATATAGAGAAGTAATGAAAAAGTATTATTACAAGACTTTATTACAAGACTCCACGAGGACATCTAAAGACGGAAGTTTATTTTTTGGCTAAGCTAATATGTGAAGTTGAGGACGGAATTTTTTTCGAATACAGATTTAAGATCATCGATTTCGTTTTTGTTCTGAGCAAGAATGCTTACCATGTTCGGTGCATGACACATACCACTACTCCATATAATGCAACACCACTGACATTATGTTACACGTAAAATAACATTCATTCTCGAAAATAGTTAAAAGTATAACCGAAAGTGCTCGGATAAACAAAACATATGGACAATTTTTTTTATAATTTATGTCCTCAAAAAAAGAAATCATAAGATTACATGAAAAATTACATAAAAAACTTAACTATCACACCTTGTCTGTAATTTTTAATGAAATCTTGTGGGAGAATGAAAATTAAATAAATAAATAATAAACTAGTAAAAAAAAATAATTTTATTTTCCCATAATGTAAATGGAAACCAAAGAAAGAATTTCTAGTCTTTTCAAAAGTTCCAGAAAAGAGATCATCTCTTCCGGAAAAGAGATTATCTTTCTCTTGAGAACTCCAAATCTTTGGATTCAGCAGGATTCAGACGTGTTTTGCAGTGCTCCTAGAAAAGGGAGTAGCCACCCTCTCTCAACGTTATTCTGATTCGAGGTGGACACTTTCTCTCTTACTTTCAAGTTAGGCTACCCACGTGTGTGTGGGGTTTCATACATTGACACCCACACACGCACACACACACACACGCATGGTCACTCGGTGTCCACGTGATGACTGGTTCTCGCCAAAAACGATGCTAATAAAAACGGAAAACATCACGTGGTACACTAGTTAGGATTTCGTCCCGGGACAAGAGCAGACATGTCTCCCTAACTCACACAAACAAACGCGCACTAATTGCGGGTAGCAATTAGTGGCACAAATTTCTTTTATTTTTCTTCTCCGACATTAACACTATGCACATTAACTTTCATTCAAACAGGACCTTACATAAAATAACTTTCTACGCATAAATTTACAATTTTTCCAACCTTCGTCAGTAGAAATCCACAGACTGCTACATTCGCATGTAAGCCTCTCTCTCTCTCTACTCAACGCACACACAGACACAGAACTTTGTCTTCTGTCTGACTTTCTTCATCAAGGATTTGGACTTTGAACTCTTTACGGTAATCTTAACAATTGTTACAAACCTTTCTTTCAGTTAGAGTAAAAACTTCATACATCTTATTTTGTTTCTACGAACAGACGAAGGGGAATGACTCTTTCCTTTCCACTTTCTTATGCATGCTCTCTCAACCCCATGTAACCTTTGTCAATACATTGTTTTTCTGGTTACTTTCGCCTTTTTGTTCTTTCTTAAAACCTGCTTCAAATCATGACCTCATGTTACGTCGAGTCGACTCGTAAATCTAAATTAGTAAGTGGACCCTTCGTCCACTACATGTGTCAATAAAAATTGACCCTTAGTCTTTCAACAGCGTTTTGTGCTATTTATTGAGGTTTAATGACATTATCAATTTCTGATACCAAACAAAGAACCAAAGTACCTAATCCACGAAAACCTGCATAAAAGAGAGACTGCTGCCCAAATATACAATTTTTAAGTTATATATATATATATATATATATGAAATTTTATATATATATGAAGCTTACAAAATTTGCCATCATGTATATTGATGGTGTAGCAATGGGTTTCCCTTTGGGCCCTGTTTTGATTAATATATTTATGGGCTTTCATGAGGAGAGCCTACTCTTAGGTTCTTCTAGACCTACGGTTTACTTCCGTTATATTGATGATACTTTTTGTGTGTTCAACAGTGAATCGGGGGTTGACCAATTCTTCTCCCTACTTAGTGGTGTTTGTCCGGCCCTTAAATTTACGGTAGATAAAGAGGTCAGTTGTTTTCTGCCCTTCTTAGATGTTCTGGTTCATAGAACACCTTCCTCTTGTTATTTCAGTCTATAGGAAGCCTACCTTTACAGGACTCTAAACTCGCTGGGACTCTTTTTGTTCTAAACAACGAAAGATCAATTTGATTAAGAAGACATTGATTCATAGGGCATTAATGGTGTGTTCAGATGACACCTTGAAAAATGAAATTAGTTTTATAACTAGTATCTTTTTTAACAGTGGATATCCTTCGGACATTGTTCAATCGATTATTCGAGATAAGATTGCTCAGTTTAATAAAGTTAAACCATCAACGGTTAGAAAATGTCCAGTCTATCTTCGAATATGGTGGTTGGGTAGGGACAGTGAGACCTTTTTCAAGTGGATTTCATTAAGTTCACATGAGTTATTTTGCATCTAATGTGCGCGTTGTGTTTAAAACAAGATATGTCCTTCCATCTATGCGTAAAGACGTTTTACCCCGTTACCATGATATTAATTCTGTTATCTACTGCTTTAAATGTAGTTGTGGAATCGACTACATAGTTAAAACAACGCAGCGTTTGGATGTTAGGATCAAACAACATGTATCTGCTAAATTAATTAATAAGAATTTTTTGTCTGGTGATACCATTCGAAACATATACGAGTTCTCCATTGTGAATCATCTTATAAATAATCCGAGTCGTGCTTTGGATTTCAATGTGGACTGGCTCTCTGACCATACGTCACATCCGCCTTGGTTTGAAAGTGGTAAATACCAGTGTGAACTGGTTCTCTGTTTTATTCAGATTACACTCATTGTTTCATCTGAAGGTGTTGGAGATACTGTTTATCAGGTCTAGGCGGCCCTCTCTTTGTAAACAAAGGGAGTGTTTGCATGGGCTTGCTCTGCTAGGTCTCTAGCATCCTCAGATGTAATAACTATTAGCAAAAGTAAAATTCCTCTCCCGTTCATTCATGTCACCCATAACAGTTGTATATTCCTCATATTTTCCCGTTTATAGTTCTGACGTGTGGGGACGAAACCGGTCGACTGGTGTTTTTGTATTAGTATTTAACATGGCCGATCTTAATAAAGTTTTTGTATTTAACGCCATAATATATATAGTTTTTTTTATTTAAAATTAATATAGTTTACATAGCGACACGGAAATTTCTATATTTCGAGATTTTTACCTCATCACCAGGCAATGTTAGCTCATTGTTGTGAAAATGATTTTCATTTAAATATAAGAAACAATACGTTTGTTATTTATGGATGTGGGAAGATAGAAAAAATTATGTGTGTTTTCAATTTAACTAATCAGAATAGTGATCCACTTTAAATTTTATATATTTGGGGAATACATGATTTCTTTTTTCAATCTGAACGGCAAGAGTGTCAGTCGATCAAAATCCCTATCTAGACTGCATTTCTGTAGATGTATCCATTATTGTTACAAGATTATTATCTTAGTTTTCTCAGTATCCCATAATTTTCTAAGACAATAAAGAAAGAAAACATTTTCATAGTTTTGATCTGACTTAAAGGGATCTTTGAGTGTAATTATACTATTTCTATTTCGATTTAGAATGCATTTTATTCCAATTTTTTATAAAACTCTTAATTTGTACAAAATTTTAATGTCTATTTATTTATTTAAAATGTTAATATCCATTTTATTATTTTTATAAAATCTATTATATTATTATTATTATTATTATTATTATTATTATTATTATTATTATTATATTCTAATACAATTTTTAATATCACAATACAAAATTTTAGTATCTATTTATTTATTAAAAATTTAAATATCTGTTTAATTATTTTAATATCTCCTTAATTATTATTATTATTTCATTATATAAAACAAATGATTAGATATATGTAATTTAACAGATATTTTTTATTATGAAGAATCTTTTAAATCATATTATAAGGTGAACATTTTGCAATGTTGACATATGCCATTTATTTCATTACGTTTATTTAATAGATTTTTATTTATAAGAAATTTATATAGTTTGTCATATAGACCCATGCCCGTTATATATATATATATATATATATATATATATATATATATATATATTAGTAATTCACATACAAGCCTGTTTCGCTGTATCACAGCTCATCAGTGTGGCTAAACACATCCACTTGCTTCCAGCCGGGATAGAAACTCTACTTCCTAAGCCATGTACGCATGGAATAAAAGAGGGGAAATTTTAGCGTATTTTTTTTTAATTTTTTTTTTTTATAAGCGTTTCACCCCGAGCAAGGCATGTCACTGCCACTACTGTGCAGGGGGCTACGTAGAGTGGAGAAAGGCTGATTAAATATAGGAAATGACAGAGGGTGGGTGATAGGCGGGTAAGGATACCGAGAATGAGGGTTGGGTAGATGAGAGTGTTGTGAGAATAGTTGGGAGTTAGTGTGATAGGAGGTGTCTATTGACCCTACATTTAAACACCTGGAGATTGTAACTGTCGGGAAAGCAGACTTGTGGAAGGGAGTTCCACAGGCGGGAAGCGCGAGAAAAGAAGCTGTTGGAGTAGAATTTACGGTTACATCTTATTTGTTTAACTGTAAAAGGGTGGGACCTAGTTGCTAATCTAGTATCTCGTGTAAATTCGTGCTTAGGCGGCACCAGTGATCTAAGCTCATCGGAGCAGAAGCCATGAAAGTACTTGTAGAAGAGGCACAGGGAAGCCACATCACGCCGGTGTGAGAGCGGCTGCAGCCGGTCTGCCAAGTCAGTATCAACCACGTTACAGATCCTCCTTTGTATTTTGTCAAGAAGCCCAAGGAGAGCAGCAGGGGCACCCGACCAGATATGGCAGCAATATTCAATACACGGGCGGATGGTAGATTTGTATATGTGCAGAATAGATTCAGGTGGGAAAAATTTCCGGACCCTGCACAGGGAGCCCACTTTTTGGTGTATACACACGATCTTTATATATATATATATATATATATATATATAAACAAACACTATATATATATATATATATATATATATATAAACACTATATATATATATATATATATATATATATATATATAGTGTTTGTATACGTCACAACACAATACTAAATGTGGAGAGAATGTTGGGAGATTGTAATGTTGCACTTTCTTTCAAGTAGAGTGGGTTGCCTGCCTGCTTTGAAAATCAGCATTTGAAAGTGTTTATGTTTACTTGAACATTGACCTACTGATGAGAAGTACTTATTAAATTATCTATCATACCCAGTTGGTCTACTCACAGAAAGTTGTCATAAGTAATCAGTTATTTGGCAGGTTGAGATCTTTCTGAATACAGTTGTTTCTGGTGTATATGATTTGATCTCAACAAACATAAGAGGAGGAAATGGAAAGACATTCTTAGAAAATTGCCGATTTCCTCCTCACTTAGTGCAAACAATTTGACTTAAAAATTCCAGTCATAACTAAAGAAAATGTTGAACATTTGTTATGAGTTGCTGTTTTGAGGTCCAACGATTGCTTTTTGGACTAATGTTGATATGGACATTTTTTTGTGGGGCATTGGATATCCCCTCGGAATGGGAAATCGGAGAGTCGAGTTCGAATTCCAGTTAAATTCGTTGCATTCGCATACACGCAAATACTTTTGAAAAAGTTATGAATATGTTGCTTCTCCCTTCAGCTATGGGTTAAATAGCAGGACAGATTGGGTTCTATAACCTTGGTTGGGAACCAGTCTACCGCAGAAAGTAATGGCGACTTACTGCGGGAATATATTCTGCCCAGTCATTTTTCGAAAGAGACATGATCGCTCAAGTGTGTATCACGTATGGCACTGAACTGACTGACCTTGTTTTGGTGGTCAGGACCCCCCACTTTCAAGTTTGCAAAAGTATTTTTGGATTGTATCTTGAACTGTACATTTAACAACATCTACCGTAAACTTTAAACTTTACAACTCAGAAACGATGGATTTGTGGACATATGTTTATGAACATTTGTCCTTGTTTAAGTGTGAGGAAACCACCCCCGAAGTTTGTAAAAGTGATATATAAATCACATTCAAACATCGGAGTTGTCATTCTTTCTCCAGATTACCTTTATGTGTGTATATATATATAATCAAAAATACTTTTACAAATTTTTGGGACAGGTTTCTCATATCAAAACAATGCAAAATGTCCATATAAACATGTACATAAATCTTTTGTTTTTGAGTTAAGTTTAAAGTAAGTTTATGGAAGAATCAAGAACCTGTCCCCAAAATTTGTAAAAGTATTTTTGGATTGTATCTTAGATTGTATATTTAACACTGTCTACTATAAAATTATTAACCCCAAAACGAAGAATATTCAGACAAAAATGTTTATATATATTGTTTTTTTAATAATTTCACCCCAAGCAAGGCATTCCACTGCCACTATTGCGCAGGGGGTTACATAGGGGAAAGTGCTGAGAAAGAGTGATTAGTTATAGGAAATGTTGGAAGGAGGGTGGTAGACGGATGAGGATACCGAGAATGGGGATTGGGTAGATGGGTAGAGTGTTTGAGGGAATGGATGCGAGTTAGTGTGATAGATGTCAATTGACCTTACATTTAAATTCCTGGAGATTATAGCTGTCGGGGAAGCAAGTATGCGGAAGGGAATTCCACAGGCGGAAAGTGCGAGAAAAGACGCTGTTAGAGTAGAAATTGCGGTTACATTTTATCTGTTTCACTGTAAAAGAGTGGGACCTAGTTGCTAATCTAGTATCTCTTGCAAATTCATACCTAGTGGGGACCAACGAATTAAGTTAATTGGAGCAAAAGCCGTGAAAGTATTTATAGAAGAGGTACAGGGAAGCCACATCCCGCTGGTGAGATAGTGACTGCAGCCGGGTTGCCAACTCGGCATCGATCACATTACAGCTTCTCCGTTGTATTTGTCAAGGACCCCGAGGAGAATAGCAGGGGCACCAGACCAAATGTGGCAGTAGTATTCAATACACGGGCGGATGGTAGATTTATATATGTGCAGGATGGACTCAGGCGGGAAAAACTTCCGGGCCCTGCACAGAGAACCGACTTTCATAGCAGCGGATTTAGCAATGGATTCGATATAGTCATTCCACTTGAGGTCCGCTGAGAGTGTGAGGCCAAGGAGGCGTACCATTTTACTCTCAAGGAGGCAGGCCTGTTCCATGCTAATGGGAGGTAGGAGCGATTGTCTATGATGGTTAACTGATAGCAGCTTCGTTTTGGAAGCATTAAAATTTACGAGCCACTTTTGTTCTTGTTTTGGTATGAAGAAGGAAAGAGAGTGCACATATATATATATAATCATATTTGGGTATATGTGCATATATATATATATGTGATTGTCTCGAATATATATCGTGTATATAAAAGCATATGTGGGATTGAGAGTGAAAATTTCTTTAGCAGTGATATGTGTGTGCATATATATACAACACTACTTAGGCGCGCGTAAACCCTATATTTATGAAATGTATATATGCGTGAGTATGAGAGCGCTAAGATCCGAAAAGAAAAAAAAAGAAAAAATAGGAATTGGTGAATCTATGTAATCATAAGCAATGTCCCATTGTAAGTATATGTGGGAAAGTACACATATGTATATGTGGAGAGAAGTTAGTATAAGTAGGTAGGTTAGCCTTATGGAGTCAAACAGACGCCAACAGCCAAGGGAAGTGGGGTTTTTCAGAGGTCAATGCTTTCATGACGGCCTGAACTATTCCAGACAGATCCGACGCCAATATTTGGAACTGGACTCTCTTTCCTCTTTGCTTTCTTTCTTTTCCTTTAAAAAAATTAAGATTTTGCACAGAGAGGAAATAAGGTTAAGTAAAGGGTAGAGGTATATACAGTTAAACACTAAGACAACAATCATACCAGAAATGACACAAAAATAAAGAATACGTACACCGATTCACACATATACAAAAAATCTAAAAGGGAAAATAATATACAAGAACAAATAAGAGAATATGTATCACCACACACAAAAGTAAACTCACACAGACACACAACTATAAGAAATAATATATACACATGATATATACAAAACTAAAAAGACCACCCAAAATAAATAAATAAGTACAAATAAAACTGTAAAAAAAGAAAAAAAGGGCCTATATATATATATATATATATATATATATATATATATATATATATATATAATAGAAAGATATAACAGCATACATTTCATATTTATCTATACTTGATGAGTTAGTATTTACATTTTTTACATTGTTCGGACTGTGTAAATAACAATGTAAATAATATTATACATTTCAGTTTAGATTTGAGAACATTGTAGAATATATAAAAAAATCTCTTGACAAACAGTTCCAACGACCTAATGATTGGATGCAAGCACATGAAACTGTTGTTAGTGGTAGATCATTATACACCGGAGATTATTAAGAAATTTATATTAATACACTTGCATTTAATATGGTATCAAATTCTTTTTTTCTTTTTTGGCATAATTCATTAGGAGTTGCTTAATTTGTACATTATATATATATATATATATATATATATATATATATATATATATATATATATATCGTAGCCCCTAGGCTACTCACCTCAAAAAGCCCTGGCTTAACATCATGTGGCCATACTCAGCAAAACGGAAACATGGCTCACAATGACTGTGACATACACAGGGGTGTATAAAAAGAGCAGTCTAAAGGCAAACAAGTCAGTAGGCCGGCCCTCTCCACTGAGAGATTCTACATATGGGACTCGTTAGAATTTCATCCAGTCTTTGAGGTATTATGGTGTTTGTAGTAAGGATGGTAAGTAAGAATGTGATGTTTTGGTGCAAGAAATAGTGTACAGTTTCCTTGGGTTAGCGATTGAGTCTAGCTAATTATTTAAGACAGATAAAGACCAGTTTTTCCCATCCCCACTTTCGACCATGTGCCACATTTTTTGTATTTCAAAAATAAATATTAGTAGGCCGGTCCACAATTCCAAGGACCTGACACTGCCTGATGTCTTCAACCGCTACCCCGCTGGTTGACGCTTCTGACCACTACCACTGCCCCAATCACTGCTGACAACTCCAACCTGCTACCACGCCTGCTGGCGCTTTCTACCACTTCTAACACAACTGTCTTTTTCAGGACAACAAAGCAACTGCCTTTTTCAGGATGACCAACAGGTCTTACCTCTAGTCACTACAATTGTCCTTTTCAGAGCAGGAAAGTCTATCTTCACGATGCAGCAACTTACAGCGACTAATCCAGATCGATGCGAGAGCAACCGCCAACTTAGCAACCTTACTGGATCAACTGTCAGCTACTAACGAAGTATACACACCAGTCAAACGGACCAGTCAACAGTTAATGCAGTCTAGGCCACTGACTATGGCAAACACGCGACAGACCAATGCTATCTATCCGGTACAGCAATGACTAGGAAATTAGTCCCCATTTCCAGACCTATGTATTGTTAACCGCACGCACCGACGACTCAAGCCCATGAGCAGTGGACACCGCTCAATTATCAGCAGTTTTGCGGCAACCCAAGAGATTGTTGTCAACTGTAAAACAACACAAATAAAAGTTCTCTTGTTTCTGTCATTTTTGCCTTTCCAGTGTCCCTTCACAATTTCTTAAAAGTTCGCAGAATCGGTTACCATAACTGCGACAATTGTGTGTGTGTGTGTGTGTGTGTGTGTGTGTGTGTGTGTGTGGTAAATTATAGTTTTAAGATATGATATAATTATGGATTAAAGTGCTCAATATCGGGATAGAGCATATGTAAATATAAAAGTGGACATTGAAGTCAGCACCTAGAGCTGGCAGTCTGTTTCATACTAAACACAATCGTCAGGCCATATGCGTTGTGTTTTTGTTCGACTATTCATACATACAAGTCAGTGATGCATTGTGGGTAGTCTGTTGTATCACGGGGAGAATGGGTGCCACCAGCAGGCAGGTGAATCCCAGGTGTGTTGGTCATCGTCATTGTGCTTAGATTCCACAATTACCTTGTCGGCCACAAGTGGAATAACATGGGGAATTAAAAATATGAATCGATTAAGGGATCAACTAGAGACGTTGGAAGAAGGAGGCATGATCTAGGAGGATGGTAAAAACATCCTAATAAATTGGTTAGCGATGATAGGTACTTTGGTATTCATTGCTATAATGGAGGCAGTAATATGGAAATTTAAAAGGAAATCGATTGAAGGTAATTTTGGTAAGTTGCACTGAAAAAAAAATGGGAGTTGCCAGACAGTGTCCACTCTCCTAAGGAACCAACCACAGCGGAGCAGAAAAGAACAGTGTCCAAGAAGGACAAATCAGAAAAAAACACCTCCACCCACACACATACAAATACACCAATTTTTTATTTTTCAGGTTGACAGAAGAGAATTTTAATAAAGAATTTTCTGTTGAAACTGCATGCTTAGATTTGTTAGTGCATGAAAATAAATATAGACATAACCAGGAGAGAGAAAAGAACTTTTTTCAATTGTCTGAAGAGACTTTTTAATAAAGAACTTTCTGCTGAAATTGCATGCGTAGAATTAATAGTGCATGAAAAAATAAATATATATAGGCCTCATCAGGAGAAAGAAAATAACTTTTTCAAGTTGTCTGAAGAGACTTTTTAATACAGAACTTTTTTTTAAAACTGCATATGTAGATTAGTGCATGAAAAAGAAAGAGGAAAATGACTTTGAAAAAAATAGTGTTTTTGGTTTTATAATGTCATTTACAGCTTAAATGAAAGGATGGTTAGGGGAGGTATGTAACACTATTTTTGCATGCAGAAATATATAACTATTTTAGCACGACGGAGTGAAAGAAATTATTATTAGTGGTATTATTAATTGTACAGATTATTTGTTCCAATATGAGTAGAGAAGAAAATAAGCCTCATAAATAATAAAAATTGTTTATTTGAATTTCAATATGAATGGAGCCAATAAATTATTAGCAGAGAGAAAATATTGCAAAATGAAAAAATGAATTGTGAAAAAAGAAATACATTTTTCTAGAATCTTGGAAACTGGCGAAGTGAATTTGTAATAATATAACACCGTGTTATATTATTCCGATTACTTTATGTGTGCGTTTGTGGTTTGTTAATTTGTTTATTGTTTACTTAGTTTATTTATTAATTTATTGGTTCAGATTAATTTATTTTACTTATTTTTATTTATTTATTTTGTTTATTCCTACCGTCTCCAGTTTTCAATTTTTAAGTAACGTAATAAAATTGTTTTCGTGTCTGCATTTTGAGAGGAGTTCTGATCATTTATTTAGTAATTTTTATTGATCTGGAAAGGTAATTATAGCTATTTTCTCCTCCAGACAGAGTTTACAATGTTTGTAATTTATTGTTGTAGGTCGATGATGTTTTCTTCATTTTTCATATTTGTGGTGTGATTTAGTTTTTGTTTTAATCGTTAAAGGTGCAGGTAAAATAATCGGCCCCTGTATCACTCTAGTAAGTACCTAACTCCTCGTGCTATCCTCTACTGCTATAAGAACCAGATCAGGCCCTAAAAGGAGTAATAGTGCCATGTTTGGACAAAAGTTTCTGCTCCTCATTTTCCAGTTTTGATAGAGTTTAAAAGTATCTCCATCCTTGTTGGAGAAGAACTATTTTCCTTCATCCAACCTCTCTTTCACAGGCGGGATGTTGCGAGTCTCTCACTACCCTATTCTTACTATCATGGACAATGCTCGGACGAACTACATCCCTTCGTTCCGCCAGGTCTCACATTCACGGCTAAGACCCGCCATTTCACTTATATAGCTAAAACATTGTAATAAAAGCAACAAATGTTATATAGTCCTCTGAGTATATATGTCCTCTGCGAAAGCAGTCCTGCAAACAGTGTTGGACCTAATGCTGTCTGGTCGAATGCTGTAACCATGAGGATGAAAATTACATCTTCTGCAAATTCGGAGACAACGACAGAAATTAAAACTTAACACTTTGCAACTCAAATTTCATTTGTCGGGGATTACCAGTCAACCCGACTTCCATGTAAATCAATTTCACAATTTTCTTCTCTATCCTTGTTACATAAACAACTTCAAATAACTTTGTCGGGAAACAGCTTCAACCCGGCTTGCACGAAGACCAAGTCCCACAACCTTCTCCGTCTTTTTTGTCCTCCCCGTCAGCATAAACAATAAACTGCAACCAAAGACCTCGTCTCTCACAAATGTTGGTTCACAAAAAGTTCAACAATTCAAAATGCAAATAATTTGAAAATATACATTGATATTTTCTTCTTTTTTTTTTTCAACAAAGTAGTGACATTGCTGTGGGTGTAGGAGGTTCTTTGGTCGAAGTTGTCAGCATCCAGCATACATTAAGACTCCCACACCGGGGAAGCCCGGTGGCTAAACTCGACTTAGCCAACAGTTCCCTTAGACTGATGAAGTCAAACTCTCTTGCATCGGGTAAGTCCGATTTAGGACAACCGTTCTCCTGGACGGTTGAAATCAAAACTCACAAAATTAAATTCTGAAATTACTACTAAAAATTTAACTTCACAACTGTCAGCCTGATGTCACTTCCGCTACACCGACAGCTGTTTTCTGGTGCAAAATCTACCCCTGCAGGAGCTGGCCTTTGACCATGCCAATCATAATAAAAATTCTGAATCCAAACATGTTTTCTTTTTGCACCTGCTTGATATTTTCAACAAAACCCATTCTTTCAAATCTCAAAACATTTTCGTCACCCAGTGCAAAAATACTTTATGTCAAAAATCCAAAATATCGTAACAAAGAATATTTAACACAAAGACGAGGACAATAGTCTGAATATAAACAGTGTAAATAGAATGATTAAGTATTAAAAATAAACAGAATAATCCAAGTGACAAATTCAAATACTTTTGAGGACAAGTGCATTTGTGTTTGTTGAGAGTACAAAATAAAAATAACTTTCTTTTCTTCACTGTTTGCAAATTCGCGAGCCAGTGTGAAAATATTTATTAACTACTGAAAGGAGAGTGGTATGCAGAAAACAACAAATTGAACTTTCAATGACCCATTGCATGTTTCTTCCTGCCCAAAAAGTGAGTTTGCATTGGAAGCCGGCCTATTTATTAATATGCTCGGATATATATATATATAATATATATATAGATATCAAACTAGAAAAGAAACAGACGAACGACGATTGGGCACAACTGTCTCGGCGGGCCCATATTCGCACCCTCTTACTTTCCCTCTTGTGCTGCTGTCTTTTCCCTTTCTTCCTATTCGCCTACTTGACATTCACAACAGAAAAAGAGGAGCAAGACATTCCTACTAATTTGTTGATGCACTCAACAAAAACATGAACTTAACCTTTTTCTGTATAAATCAAATTTCACATTTTGCTAAAATAGATGAACTCTTAATTCTTGAAACTTGGAAAAACCCAACTAAGGCAAATTTCACAAGTCAGTGTGAAAAACAAAATTCTGGATCTTAATTGGATAAGAAATAGAAAATTCATATTACAACGTCAGTTAAACGTTTTTTCACTGTAAAGAAGAAAATGCCTTTGGGAGCCGGTCACATGACCAGATTTAACTACTTAACTACACAGACTCACTTTTTTGTCGGGACTATTAAACTGAGTGAAATGGATACTGTTAGCAGCATTCGAGTTAGCATGGCATGGCAAAGAAGTGAGCGATTGTTGTTACATTACATGGCTTGTGTACAGGCGTCTGCTTTCAGGCAAAACTCTTTGAGCAGATGCCAGGAAGGGTTTAAGTACTGTCAAAATGGATCACGGAGCTAAGCGGGAAAATTGTGTCTCGTGATGTTACAATTGTGTAGAGAAAATTAACCAGTTAAATTTCAAGTTTGTAGGAAAATAAAGGAACCTAGTTGGAGCCTCTTTCTACCAAAAATTTGCAAAATTTAATTAATGAAAATAAAGCGATGAGTAAATTGTTGCTAGACTGCAATTTGTAAATTGTCCTATGATAACTAAGTAATAATTTTTTATTCAATGGTGTTACAAGTTTGCAAATCGTGAAGAAGAAAGTTATTTTTATTTCGTATCCACCACAAATTTCTATCACTGGCCGGATGTGAACACTTTGAAACCCAAGACTAAACTAAAAACTTTGTTAACTGCACATAGGTTCTGAACATAGCTTCCATTTCACTTACATACTCAAATAAAAATACAATCCAGAATTTTCACAAATAGCAACCACTCCCGCCTTAAGAAACAAAGAAAAATTGAAGCCAACCTGTGCCTAAGAAAAGGATATAAGAACCCATCAAAGGGACTTCTTCATCAGTCAGTCAACATACCAGCCTCGATTCACAATGCTTGTCAACAGTGACCTCTCATCTCCAATCACACCTGCTAAAGGCAGTTGTCACAGTAAGTCATAACTCACCCTCCCTCTCCTACCGTGCACCTCCAGGGATGACTTTTTATAACTCTACTTATCTCTTACTTTCAACGAGAGACATTAACACTGATTTACCACTTGTATTTTTTTGTTAATACAATTATTTATTTCCTAAACCTCCGCCATTTCTTTTTTGTTCTACCACTATACGCTTAATATAACAAATGTCTGAAGCAAAACGCAATATAGGGAAGATGTTTCCTCTACTCTTGGAGCATCTATTGCTAATAAAATGCCTTTCTTTTGGATTTACAGGCAATGGACCTTTTTAATCCAAGATTTGATTTGAAAAATGTTATAATTGAAAAGTCAAAAATAAATAGAGAAAAGGTGAAAATAAAAATAATGACACATAAAAGACACACTGAAGTTATTATAAAGGTTGTCTTTAGGACTTGATATCAAGATAGATAAAGAAACTTTGTTGGATAAAGAAGTTATAGGGAAAATGGTGACATTATTGTGTTCACTAAAATATCTACTACAATAGCTACAAAAACATTAATACACACCTTCAAAATATTTATAAACCAATAACATACAATAAAGTGTTTGAATCTTAAAACACATCAATTACACCGTACAATACAAGAATAAAGGATACAAAACAGAAAGCTTATTTTATTAGTCATCATAATTTAATTAGATACCGCTAAAATATAATGCATGGTATTTTAGGGCCAATTGGGAATAAATAAAATAATTCTGGTACCTATTTGATAGAAAAAAATGTTTAAATGTGAAATCTGGTTCCAAGAAAGAGACTCAAAAAGGCTACCAAGGTCTACGTCACTCTAGCCGCTGGTAATCAATATCCCATTCATGCCGACAATGCAAAGCCAATGCTCAAATCAGCACTGACTAAACTGCAAAGAGACTGTCTCAGATTACAGCACCACCGTCCACAGTAAAAACTAAATTCTCTCTATTTTCTTTATCTAAGTTGTTACTATGCACTCATACTGAGTCTTTCACACAAGCACAGATGAAACCACATTTCACTGTTCTCACTTATGTACACAATATAGTTTATATTTTATCTAAGAACACTATAGACAACCAAAAAATGACATCATACATTCAACCAACTTCTTGTATTCTTGTTGTTATATAAAATTTGTGTTATTTGTTCATACTACATTGTCTTTTCCTGAATTGTATTTTTTCCATAAAAGTCATGGGATTATTCTAAATGAATGAATTATGAGCAGTTCCATAACAATATTTTATGTTATTGTATTGAATCTCAATACTACAAATTTTGATGTTTAACAACATAAACATAAAAAAAGAAAGGGACCTAGAACACCATTTATCATTTACTCAAGAAACAGACTAGAAAATAGAGTAATTCCAACTACAGGTGCCATTGGTATTGTTCTAACAGAAGAAACTTTTAGTGTTTGGAATAATTTAATCTTCAACTGTTCTTCTGGACAATACAAATTCAAGTAATGGATGTAAGGTAGGCCTTGTAACTGCTCTGGAGAAGAATCTCCATTGAAAATTACATACAATTGGCTGTTCATTACATCAGAATGAGCTACCATTCAGAGCCATTTTTAAATATGTTGATAGTACATAAAGAAGTTCAACTGTTTTTACAGTCTCGCTAGGTACATTGTGTGAAAGGGACTATCATGATTTGCCACAAGTAGAGTTCATGAAAATCAGTGACCCTATTGATAATATTGGTCAGAATTAATCAATCTATCTCAAAATGGAATTTGCAACCACAGAACAATTTTCAGAATATGAAATTTAAGCATCTCTTATAAATAACATAAATATAGTTATCTGATTTTTCTTCAAATTCTCAGAGTGTGAAAAAAGTAGTGAAATTAATATCTGCAGCTTCTTATGTTGTTTACAGATTTGAATCAAGACATTATTTCTTATGTTCTTACAAAAACCTTATGTCATCAACTCAGACCTTTCTTTGGTTTTAAAGACACTTACACTGACAATTTTTGATGATATGATTATATAAATATTTGGATTGAATTAATTTTCATGTAATAGAAAATTTATTTATTAAAATAGTAAACTTTTTTGATTTACTGTTGAAATAATAACATTTTTCAACCAAATATTGCCAAAATGAAGGGCTTTTTAAATGCATTTTCAATTCCGATATTTTATTTCATTTCTTCAAAAGTCATTTAATGCTAAGAATTTAAAATTTGGTATGAGCTTTTATCTCATTAAGTCTTAACTACCTATACTTGGGGATCAATCTACCCTAATATATATATATATATATCCTGGTGATGAGAACCAACAGTTTTATAATTCTGAGTTCTCCTGCATTTTTTAAAAAAGTGCTCAATACAACAAATATTGTAGAGCATAATATGATTAAATTTGTATTTTTTTAAATGAATATAATTATAATTTAAATAAAAAACAAATTTAATTAAATTATATGTATATATATATATATATACATATATATATATATATATATATATATATATATATGTGTGTGTGTGTGTGTGTGTGTGTGTGTGTGTGATACACACTTGGGCGATTATGTCTCTTTTGTTTTGCAGTAGATTGCCATTATTTTCTGTGGTAGACTGTTTGCCAACTAAGGCTATAGGACCCAATCTGTTCTGTTATTTAACCTATAGCTGGAGGAAAGAAATGGATTAGTACCTTTCCCAAGAGTATTTGTACATAAGTGAATGCAACAAATTCAACTGGAATTAAAACTAAGCTTTCTGATTTCCACTGCACCACAACACACACACACACACATACACACACACACACATATATATATATATATATATATATATAATGTGAGGATGTATGTATGTATAGTATTCTTATTCAGGTGTTAATTAATATATATTAAGTGTGATAGTATTTAGCATGAAGGAAGTTATTTTTCAGTGGTTATTATTGATAAAATATATTTTAACAAGAAGGTCTTTTATAATAAAGTGCTCGATATTGAGTTGTAAATATAATATTGATAGGTACAAAGGGTTTATCTTTTTAATAGAGCAGAATCTATTAATAACTAATAATTATTAATAGATTCCGGTCTATTAATAATTATTTTAATATCTATTAAAGTAATAGAGCAGAATCTATCAAAGAGATAAACTCTTTGTACCTATATATATATATATATATTGGTCATAAATCTGAAAAAAAAGCTTGGAGTAAATCCCAAATGATCCCATTAATATTAAATATTAACACTGATCCAATGTTATTAAATGTAATGGGCCCTATGTAATTAAATTTATTTTTTTCCAGAGCCAATATTTATTACATATAAAACAATTCAAATTTTCTTAAATCAGATGGCTATTTTGAAGGTGAATTTAACAGTCATCTCAATAGCAAGATCAAAACATTATGGGAAAAAAAATTTATTTCTTTGTGTATGTGTAAAAAACGAAGTAAGGGTAGGAAAAAAGTAAAAATAGGCATACTATATATATATATATATATATATATATATATATATATATATATATATGAGACTCTTTGTAACTACCTGGGGAGATGATCCCAGTATGTTCTTCCATAGTAAAGTGTTTAGAAATCATACCAAGGGTTAATCCAAATATTATGAATTAAATTGGGTAGAATAAAAATTGTTTGGAGGCTGTTGTTGATGATTGTGCTAGGATGAAATCAAATTGTCACCATGACCAAGGACTTGAATATACTGGCTTTGTTCAACTTCTGAACATGACAGAACTAAAGTTTTGCTCTTCATAGTTATAATATAAACCCTCAGGTTGGCTCTGTGGGTATTGAAGTTGTATAAATGTACCTGAGTGGGCATCTGCAACAAGGATTAGCTAGATATCCAAGCAGACCAGAAGTGAGCAACCAGCTATTATATTATATGGTCACTGAGAATCAATTACATTTGGTAGAGCATCTTGTTCATATGAATCATAAGTGTATTCCCAAACAATTATTTTATGGGGAATTTACATGCCGGAAATACAAGAAATGTAAGCTGAGGAAATGACTTAAGGATGGATTAAAAATGACTTAGAAGCTCTGAGAACTTCTCACAAAATTTTATTTCTCTTGGCTTCTGAAAATAGTAAGTTTCAAAAATGAAAAGTTACCATGTCAATAATTTGAATTTGCTTTGAAAAGTTTTTGTTAAATTTTAAACAATTAATTTAGATGGCAAAACAAAACTTGAGGGAAATTTTTAGGTAGTTTCAACATACTTTATTAAAGTTATTGAATTTATTATAAAACTTGCAGTCATTATTATGCAGATTAAACTAACATTAGTTAAAGACATTTGAAACCTAATAAAAACTATTCTTTTTTTTTTCCAATAAATTATGTTGAAACCTGTATAATGGAAAGAATCTAAGAAATTCTGTAAAACAGAAGATGTTATTGATTGAGGGAATGTCTGCACTGGAAATATCAAATGAGTTCAACAAATACCATTGAACAATAAAGTGAGCTGCTGAAAATATAACTAAGTTGAGAATTAGAAGCAAAGGAAAAGGCTTTGAGAACTTCTTGTGAAATTTAAATCATTAATTTTTGTTGTAAAACAGGACCCCAATTTATCAAAAATTTGCCCTAAATCATGAAATAAAAAATGCAATAAAGCTATGATATTATTTAATTAAAAAAAAGCTTTTAATTGATTTTATGAATAAGATATAGATACTGTTATCTTAAAAAAAAATTATTTTCAATGATTAACTAATTTTTACAATAATTTTTTTCATTTTAGAAAACTTAAATTTCTGTATTAATTTGTACTGGTTATTAATGGGTCAAGAATATACCAAAAACTTTGACGGTCTTAATGAATGTGTTTGACAATCTCTTAACTTTTTTATTCTTTTTTGGTTACCCATTTGTCTCATATATATCTACTAGCAGTATAGCCCAGCATTGCTCGGGTGTAATGAAAGCTTTAAAACTAATCCATGGTCCTGGAGCTCAGACTCTTTGGATGTTGGCATGAATGACTAAAAAGCAATAGTTGTTTCCAGTTAAAGCAAAACCATAGACTGAAAGAAAAATGAATGGATGTAAGTCAAAGTTTGATTTCCTGGTATCAATATCAAATTTTCTGCACTATTATAAGAACTGCAACCTTGAAACTTCTGAATATCATTTCTTATGTCTTTGTCTATGAGTGTGGCAAATTTGTTTAAAATCGGACCACTCCTTCTATAACCTGATTTTTTTGATTATCGATTTTTGATATTTATCGGGGGTACCTTGACACAAAACCTAGCTAAGAACACTCACAGATGCTTATAGTACAACTGTGTAAATTTTCAATAAAATCGGTTCAGCTGTTTCGAAGTCTATAAGTAACGGACACACACACACAGACAAAGTTCTATTTTTAAATAAGTTTAGATTAGATTTAGATTATATATATATATATATATATATATATATATATATATATATATAATATTTATGGGCATCTGTACTGTTTGCCTGCACATTTATTTAATGTTAATTGTCATTCACATTATATTTAATGGATGTTTTTCTGGCATGGTAAACTTGCTTGTGAGAAAATTTCAACACTTTCCAAAGAGGTGATCTTAAGACTTATACATAGCTATCATGCCCATTCTTAATCTTTCCCCTGCCTCCTTGGCTAGCAGGTTCAAATGAATTTGCGAAATAACTGTCAGTTCTCACCTAGTGTTTGTGACAGGAGTTATTATATCTTAAATCTTAAGTCCAAACATTTTTTTTTCAAGCATAATAAGTAACTTCTTAATGCATGCCCTCAGCCTAACAACCATGCTTCTGATACTAGCTCAATGAGGTGTCAGTGTTATTTTCATTTTTGCGTCATTTAGACAACAGTTTATCCATTGCACCCTGTATATATGTCATTTAATTCAAAAAGAGAATATAATTCTTTGAGGAAGTCCTGACAAAGATTTTTCCAGCTATAAATACATGTCAAAAACACTATATTACAAAACCAACCTTTATTAAATCCATTCTTAAAGACACTAATGTCTGTGCTTAATGACTGGTGTGGACATAAAATGTCCCCAAATCAACTTGCGGACAACCTACAAACATAAATAATGCCTACTAGACACACACACATATATACATACATACATTTATGCATTATCCTCTGAATTATGTATAGAGAAACTAGAATTATAATGCACACATGAATTGTTCATAAAATGCTGCTTGACTAGCCAAATGCATGTGTGTTCTGCTTAGCCACTGAAAATCAAGCAACATAAAAATAAAAATATCAAAATATTCTTTCTCCATATTTCATTCTCTGATAAAGTTTTAATAAAAGTGAAACATGTTAGATTTATAAACATTTCCTATTTGGCCTTTATCCTATCATTCTCTTGGATTCTGATTCATTTTTGATCTGTATTTGATCCAAACTCTTTCTCTCTCACACACTCTCTCTCACACACACACACACACACACACACACACACACACACACACACACACACACACACACACACACAACAGTAAAAGAGGTACTAGTTAAACCAGTAGACAGTTATTTAAAAAAAACAGCCCTGATGAGAGATGACAACATTGTCCTCTTCTTCTATGTGCCTTGTCCTTTCAGGACGTTAGTGATCATGGCTTTCCACATCTCCCTATCCCTGGTGGCTCTTAGCACACTTTCTCTTGTTACACTATGCAACCCACGTTTCATCATCCACCTGATCAGGCCCATCAAATATGTTATCCACTGCTCTTTTTTCCTCTATCTGGCCTGTTAGTATCAGGTTCTCCAAGCCCCACTTCCTCAGTGCATGTCCCAGGAACTTCAGCTGTCTCTTCCTGATGTTCAGTATTAATTTCCTTTTCGTTTCCATCCTTTCCAAAACCTCATCATTGCTCACATGCTCGATCCATGATATCTGCAGCATCCTTCTGTAGAACCACATTTCAGTTGCTTCAAGTTTTTCCTTCATCTACGATGATATTGTCCAGTATTCACTGCCATATTGAAGAACTGACATCACATAGCAATCCAGTACTCTTTTCTTTGTTTCTAGTGAAATTTTCCTGTTTCTTAATATTTTATTCAACTTCTGGAATGCTTCCTTTGCCATGCCAATTCGCCTTCGGATCTCTGTGTCGCACTTTCTATCTTCTGTTAGAACACTTCCCAGGTATTTAAATTTTTGTACCTGCTTGATTTTAGTAACCCCCACTTGTATTTGGCATCGTGGGTTGCTCTTTTTGCTGATGACCATGCATTTGGTTTTCTTGCAGTTTATTTGTAGTTCTTTCTTGTCACTCTCCTCAGCTACTTTCTGTAGGATATCTTGTAGTTTCCTTTCCGTGTCTGCTATTAGCACTGTATCATCTGCATACCTTATGTTGTTTAAATTGTGGCCTCCGATGACGAATCCTGGCATAACATCTAAGGTCCTCAGAATAGTTGCACTGTACAAGCTGAATACTTCAAAATTGACATAAACCTGCTCAGTTAAAGTAACAAGTTCTTTGCATTTAACATATATATATATATATATATATATATATATATATATATATATAAAGAGAAAATTAATGTACATATTATATAGTAGTAGATTTTCAAATTTAAGAAATCACTTGCTTTGACTATATAAACACTGGTTTTATTAGCAGCAAGAACATATCTTGTTTAGCTGATACAAAATCAAATTTTTGAAGGAAAAATTACAATCTACATTAACACAAATTTGTGTGTGGAATCAATACAGTTATTAACAAGGATGTATTTTCTCAGCGGATCTATTCAACTTATACAGGAAAACAGTTCTGAGAGAAATAAAATCCTTGTTAGGATTTGTCATTAGCAGCCACAATCTCAACATATGTGGATGACACGGTGCTGATAGCGGACACAGAAAAGAAAATGCAGGACCTCCTACAGAAGGTAGTAAAAGAAAGCAAAAAGAAAGGACTGAGCATAAACATCAAGAAAACTGAATGCATGGTCATCAACAAAAAGAGTGAATCATATGTACAAGTTCCCCGTGAGGTCTAGGATGAATCTTTCCCAACAGGCACTCTAGGCACAGGGTCTCCTTGAGGGAACATGTGTTAATCATGATAGCTGAAAATTCAGGGTCCACTCAGTGATGATAGACTGTCACTAGTTTGTTTTTTGAGGCACTGATATGACCAGGGAGGTTTTTCTGTACTGTGCTCTTAAAGCTAAATCCAAGGAGAGAACAGCTGCTAAATCCAAGGAGAGAACAGCTGCTCTGGTTTTATAGTGATCACAGTTTTCATTTAAAATTGTCAGTCTGATCAGGCAAAAACAGAATTCAGTGAAAAGAAAATGCATTGAAAGTGTGCTAATCTTGTAGTCTTCAGCAGTGAATCTAAGGCCGTATGTTATTTCACTGATCATTGCAAAAACAATCTATCTAAATCTAATCTAAATCTAAAATTATTTATAAATGGAACTTTGTGTGTGTGTGTGTGTGTGTGTGTGTGTGTGTCCATTACCTATAGACTCCGTAACGGCTAAACTGATTTTCTTGAAAATTTACACAGTTGTACTATAAGCATCTGTGAGTGTTCTTAGCTAGGTTTTGTGTCGAGGTACCCCCAATAAATATTGAAAATCAATAATTGAAAAATTTGGGTTATAGAAGTAGTGGTCTGATTTTAATCAAATTTGATACACTCATAGACAAAGACATAAGAAATGATATTCAGAAGTTTCAAGGTTGCAGTTCTTACAATAATGCAGAAAATCGATAATATATATATATATTATCAATTATATATATATAAAAGGCAAGATGCTTGTGTGTGTCTGTTTATCTGCCTGTATATCTGTATTTTTTTCAGCCCTTTTATTTTAGTTTTGCTTCGGGTTTGGCTCTAAGTAGGTATAATTGTAGTTCTTAGTCTCAGCCATGATACCATTTACTTAGAGGACTTATTTAGCCTTCAAAATTCAGTTTACAACAAAAAAACTTATTTGATATCGATACCAGGAAATCAAAATTTGACTTACATCTATTCATTTTTCTTTCAGTCTACGGTTTCGCTTTAACTGGAAACAACTATTGCTTTTTAGTCTTTTGGGCCAACGTCCAAAGAGTCTGAGCTCCAGGACCATGGATTAGTTTTAAAGCTTTCATTACACCCGAGCAACGCCGGGCTATACTACTACTATATACATAAATATGACTCTTGTAAATATTATATTGTATGGTTTCATGAATGTGTGTGTACACTGTACGATGGGTAAACTGTTGCCATTTTATATTTTAATTTTGTACATGTGTGTTGCTTTTTTTGATTTTGTCAACTGCACAGTATAGTAGTGTCAGTTGGGCACTGTCTGTGAGAAAAAGAGTATTATGACACAATTCACTCTGCCAGAAATTTTTAAATAGCCTATTGTATTGCTTGATATTTGTGCCAGAAGCTCTAATATGAACATTTCAGAGTGTTTGGGTGTCAATCTGAGGATAGTACAGAGGATTCAGAAAGATTTGGATGATATATCCAGTCAACATCATGGTGTTTGGTGTGATCACAAGTGATGGCGACATTATGCTTTCATTCATCTTCCCACAGAGCCCCAAACTCAACACTGAGGCCTACACCAAGTGCCTTGAGGAAGCAGTGCTGCTCTGGTTCAAGAGGGTGGCTGCTGTGAGACCTTATGTTTGGCATCAGGACTCTGCATCATGCCACACAAGCAGGATAACCCAGTCAATGCTATCTGATAATTTGGGAACAACATGCTATACTGCTTGACATTCATGTCGGAAGATCTAATATGAATATTTAAGAGTGTTTGGGTATCAATCTGAGGGCAGAGCAGATGATTAGGAAAGAGTTGGATGATATATCCAGTCAGCATTATGCCTCCATTCATCTTCCCCCAGAGCCTCAGATTCAACATGAAGGTCTATATCAAGTGCCTTGAAGAGATTATGTTGCCCTGGGTCAAGAGGATGTCTGCTGTAAGACCCTATGTTGGGCAACAGGGCTTTGCACAAGCAGGAAAACCCAGTCATGGCTGTCAGACAATTTTTGTGATTACATCACTGCTTACATCTGGCCACCTAACTCCCAAAACTGCAGCCCCCTTGATTATTATGTGTGGGGTACAATTGAGTGAGAGATCAACAAAATTCCTTGTATTACCAAAGACAAACTGAAGGTAAGGATTATGGCAGCATTCACTAAATTAAACAAGGTAACTGTTCAGAAGAGATGCAGGAGATTTCAAGGTTGTTTGGAGGTCGTGGTTGAAGTCAATGGCAAGTTTATTGAATAAATTTACTCTTTGGTATTTCAAGATATTTTTGTATAATTTTGGTAAATATATTTGTAAAAATGGGATGTCAATGTTATTTTCAGGTTGGTGTAATTTTGATGACAATTTATCCATCGCAACATGTATATGGGACGCACATGTGCATAAATGGGTGTCTACAGATATATATGAAGAGTGGTATATATGAATGTGTGTACAGGTATACACATAACAAGAGCCTCTATAATATACATGAAAACATGTATATGTGTGAATGTATGCATGGATATACACTCCCGATCAAAAATTTAAGACCACTTAAAAATCTTTAAAAAGAAATTTTTTTACGGATAGATTTTAAACTCCTCCCACTTAAGGTTACCAATACTACAATCTAAAAGGTTATGGAAACAAAAAGCTACATTCCAAACATTTTATTTAGAAATTTACATTTTTATAAAATGCGGCGATTTATGCAAAATCAAAATTATAAGACCAGGGGTATAAATTGTTAGATCTATGGTAATTCCAATGCTTTTAGTTCAGTTAGAGATTAGCAATCACTGCGTAAAGGTGTTACCATGCCTAAAGCAAGCAAATTTACCAAAGTTGAGCATTCTCGAATTCTAGAATTCCATAAGTAAGGTTTATCACAGTGGGCGATCGCAGCTAAGGTAAATCGCAGTAAAACTGTGATTTGCAACTTTCTAAAGAACAGTGAGAATTATGGAAAAGCAAAATCCTCTGGTAGGCCCAAAAATATTTCTCCTGCATTGAGTAAGAGAATAAGACGGGTTGTTATGAAAGAGGGGGGAACTTTCTTCTGGTCAAATTAAGGCAGTCATAGATGCTGATTGCAGTCCCGTAACCATCAGACGACACTTATGACAAAAAGGCATGGTAAATAAAAAGCGTAAACAAATTCCTCAGCTGCTTTCATGTCACAAGGTGGATGCTTAAAGTTTGGTCGTGAATACCAAACATGGGATGTTGAGAAGTGGAAGAAATTCCTGTTTCTGATGAGAAAAAATTCAATCTAGATGGGCCTGATAGCTTCCAACGATATTGGCATAACAAAAACATGCCTCCTGAAATTTTCTCCACACTTCATAGTGGTGGAGGGTCCCTAATGGTATGGGGTGCCTTTTCTTACAGAGGGACGATGGAGCTCAAGGTGGTGCAGGGTCGTCAGATAGCGGCTGGTTAGGTTAGCATGCTACAAAAAGCAACTTTGATGATGGAGGGACATCGTTTGTGTGGGGATGTATGGTTATTCCAACAGGATAATGCTGCAATCCATACTGCAAGACAGACCTTGACCTTTCTACAAGAAAATGGGGTCCATCTCTTGGGACATCCTGCATGCTCATCGAACTTGAACCCAATTGAAAATGTTTGGGGATGTATGACAAGAGATGTTTATCGAAATGGCAAACAATATTCAACAAAAAATTAACTTCGTGAAGCCATTTTCAGAAGCTGGAGCAACATCCCCCGCTCGATGAATTACTTAAATATATATAATATAATATAATATGAATTACTTAAATATATATATATAATATATATATAAAAATATGCAGTTTGTAATATGCATCTGTAATATGCATGACACTCCTACTTGTATCATCGACGTAGGATAATATGTATATTTATTAATATATTTATACAATAGCTCTGTTTATACTACATTGAGCACTGTTTTATTAACATCTAAATAATATTTTTATATGTGTATAACCCCCATATGTAGATCTATCTATCTATATATATATATATATATATATATATATATATATATAAAAACTACTAAAAAGTTGTAAGTTTAAAAATTAAACATTTATACACTTAAACATTTTTCTTTAAAACAACACTTAAAAGTATTATTAGAGATAGGTTTATATTTACAAATATCAAAAAACTCTATCACTTTGTACGTAATGTGATGTAAACATCTCTCAACGAACGCTCTCATGGTGAATGCTTCTAGTTTAAATTTTAAAATCATTTGTTTCTGATGAAAGGCTGAGGCCGGTCTGAAATATCAAATATATCTATATAATAATAGAAATATATATATATATATATATATATATATATAATGATTGAAAAGTAACACACCATTTTAAGATACTTGATAATTTATTTATCAACTATAGTTTTTACAAGAATTAAATATAAAAAGAAAGCATTTAGCATGGTCTTTTTTTTTTTTTAATTTGATATGGGGCCAGATTTCCTTTTTAGCTTTTTGAGGCTTCCAGGACTCACGCCAACTGATTTCACTAGGAACTCTTGTGGTATAGAAGTCATAACTTCTTGTATTCACCCTTCAAATTTTTCCAAAGTTTGCTTTGGTATAGTAGACATGCTCCTTTAACCAAACCTGAAGAGAAAGGTTACAGGGTGTTTATTACAATGGTTTCTAAAAGCATCATATGACTGCACAAAAATTTTCATGTTTCAAAACAATGCTGTAAATTACTTCAGGTAACAGCTTAAAATAAATTGTGAAAATGATTTATTTAGAAACTAGCAGTATAACCCGGCGTTGCTCGGGTGTAATGAAAGCTTTAAAACTAATTCATGGTCCTGGAGCTCAGATTCTTTGGACGTTGGCCCAAAAGACTAAAAAGCAATAGTTGTTTCCAGTTAAAGCGAAACCGTAGACTGAAAGAAAAATGAATAGATGTAAGTCAAATTTTGATTTCCTGGTATCGATATCAAATAAGTTTTTTTGTTGTAAACTGAATTTTGAAGGCTAAATAAGTCCTCTAAGTAAATGGTATCATGGCTGAGACTAAGAACTACAATTATACCTACTTAGAGCCAAACCCGAAGCAAAACTAAAATAAAAGGGCTGAAAAAAATACAGATATACAGGCAGATAAACAGACACACACACAAACATCTTGCCTTTTTTATATATATATATATATATATAATATTACAATAGTGCAGAAAATCGATAATATATATGTATATATATATATATATTATCGATTTTCTGCACTATTGTAAGAACTGCAACCTTGAAACTTCTGAATATTGTTTCTTACGTCTTTGTCTATGTGTGTATAAAATTTGATTAAAATTGGACCACTCCTTCTATGACCCGATTTTTTTGATTATTGGTGATACCTCAACACAAAACCTAGCTAAGAACACTCGCAGACGCTGATAGTACAACTGTGTCAATTTTCAAGAAAAATCAGTTTAGCCATTTTGGAGTCTATAGGTAACGGACACACACACACACACACACACACACACACACACACACAGTTCCATTTATAAATAAGTTTAGATATAAGATGAATTCATAGTTATTTAGAAACTGAAGGGGTAGTAGTAGAAGGTGTAAGCAGGGAATATGCTTCTATGTGTGTGAATATTGTTCAAGCAAAAATGAGAATTAGATGACTATAGAGTTAAATATTTGGGTCGTGAAAGAAAGCAGAATTTTCTGTTGTCAAGGTGTGTCACATTTTAATTTTGTCTGGGTAAAATACATAGCGGGATTCTACATTATTTAAATGATTAGACAAAATTTTTAACAGCAGGTTGAATTTTTTTTTTACTTTGATTTTGTACTACCTCATGAGTAAAGGGGCTAAAATGTTTAGGTTAAAATTAGAATTATAAATAATTATGGTATACTAAAATATATTGTAGTTAAGAAAACCAAATAAATATTGCGTGGGTCATTTATTTTAGTAAAATAATTTTTAATTTATAAGTTGTATTGGAGCACAAGTTATAAATGAAACATTGTAATTAATTAAATTTTAAAGAAAAATATTTTCTATTTTTGAATAAAATGGTCAATTCATCTCTATGATTCAATAGTTCCCCATTTTTAGGGAACCTTAAAATCTGTACCTTTTCATTCAGGTGCAGAGGGCAGATGTCATAGAATGACTTACAGATTCTTGTTTTTTCCAAAATTTTCTAATTTATTTATTTTTTTTTTTGTATCCTTTAACTGCCAAAAATACACTGAAAAGGATGTTTGGTTTTTGAAGGAACTTAAATGCAAATACCAACACTGTTTAAAAGTGTTCTTAATAGATCCAATGTAAATCTTTTTAATAGTTGGATTTTCATTTGATGTTATATTACATTGGTACACAATAGAATTTGTTAGACACCTATTTTCCAGTAGGCAATTGTTAGAATTTCAACAATTACATAAAGTTTTATTATTGTTATTTTCATTATTTGGATAGTTATTGTTACTTTGGTTTATGTGCTGATTTAAAATTTCATCATTATGATTTTAATAATTTTTTTTCTAAATTATTTGTACAACTATGACTTAATTTAAGAGTATTTTTATTAACAATTTTACTTAAAGTGTTATTAGGGAAATGTTTTTAATTAAATTGAGGAATTGTAGCCCTAACTTGGTGCTAACCATTTGGTTAAAAGGAGGGGTATACTAAATAATTCTTCTATTTTTATTTTTCCTGTTATAGTCATAACATATAGTCATATTTTTTATGTATTTAATATCATGGTTTTTATAGCCACTATTCCTTAGAGCATTGTCATAAAAACCTATATGTTTATAAAATACTTCTGCATTAGAAAAGTTTTTAGTAATTCATCTTATATTTTCTAAATAAATCATTTGTTTTAAACTATCACCTGAAGAAGAACAGCATTGTTTGGAAGCATGGAACTTTTTATGTAGTGATATGCTTTTATAAACGATTGTAATAAAAAAAATTAGAATATTAAGCTCTACTTTGTATAGAGCACTCTTTATAAAAGTAAATGCTTGAACAGTGGGTTTTAATCTACCTGTTCTTTCACTTTCTCATAATATATATAACTTGACATGGTGCAATAGCAAGCTTTCTTCACTAGAATAGTTACGACTAAGTAATGAGTTTGATTCTCACTGGGTGGTCCAAACTTTCAACCTTGTGCCACATCTAAGCTACACTTAGAAAATCATTAGGAGCACCTCAACATGGTATAATGGTTTAGCAAGCTTGACTTGCTAGAACAGTTATGACTGAGTGCCTTGTGCCACATCTAAGCAGCACTTAGAAAATCATTAGGAGCACCTCAACATGGTATAATGGTTTAGCAAGCTTGACTTGCTAGAACAGTTATGACTGAGTGCCTTGTGCCACATCTAAGCAGCACTTAGAAAATCATTAGGAGCACCTCAACATGGTATAATGGTTTAGCAAGCTTGACTTGCTAGAACAGTTATGACTGAGTGCCTTGTGCCACATCTAAGCAGCACTTAGAAAATCATTAGGAGCACCTCAACATGGTATAATGGTTTAGCAAGCTTGACTTGCTAGAACAGTCATGACTGAGTGCCTTGTGCCACATCTAAGCAGCACTTAGAAAATCATTAGGAGTACCTCAACATGGTATAATGGTTTAGCAAGCTTGACTTGCTAGAACAGTTATGACTGAGTGCCTTGTGCCACATCTAAGCAGCACTTAGAAAATCATTAGGAGCACCTCAACATGGTATAATGGTTTAGCAAGCTTGACTTGCTAGAACAGTTATGACTGAGTGCCTTGTGCCACATCTAAGCAGCACTTAGAAAATCATTAGGAGCACCTCAACATGGTATAATGGTTTAGCAAGCTTGACTTGCTAGAACAGTTATGACTGAGTGCCTTGTGCCACATCTAAGCAGCACTTAGAAAATCATTAGGAGCACCTCAACATGGTATAATGGTTTAGCAAGCTTGACTTGCTAGAACAGTTATGACTGAGTGCCTTGTGCCACATCTAAGCAGCACTTAGAAAATCATTAGGAGCACCTCAACATGGTATAATGGTTTAGCAAGCTTGACTTGCTAGAACAGTTATGACTGAGTGCCTTGTGCCACATCTAAGCAGCACTTAGAAAATCATTAGGAGCACCTCAACATGGTATAATGGTTTAGCAAGCTTGACTTGCTAGAACAGTTATGACTGAGTGCCTTGTGCCACATCTAAGCAGCACTTAGAAAATCATTAGGAGCACCTCAACATGGTATAATGGTTTAGCAAGCTTGACTTGCTAGAACAGTCATGACTGAGTGCCTTGTGCCACATCTAAGCTGCACTTAGAAAATCATTAGGAGCACCTCAACATGGTATAATGGTTTAGCAAGCTTGACTTGCTAGAACAGTTATGACTGAGTGCCTTGTGCCACATCTAAGCAGCACTTAGAAAATCATTAGGAGCACCTCAACATGGTATAATGGTTTAGCAAGCTTGACTTGCTAGAACAGTCATGACTGAGTGCCTTGTGCCACATCTAAGCAGCACTTAGAAAATCATTAGGAGCACCTCAACATGGTATAATGGTTTAGCAAGCTTGACTTGTGAGAACAGTGTGTTAGTGCCTTGTGCCACATCTAAGCAGCACTTAATCATTAGGAGCACCTCAACATGGTATAATGGTTTAGCAAGCTTGACTTGCTAGAACAGTCATGACTGAGTGCCTTATTACCACATCTAAACAGCACTTAGAAAATCATTAAGAACACCCTCAACATGGTATAATGGTTTGGCAAGCTTGACTTGCTAGAACAGTTATGACTGAGTGCCTTGTGCCACATCTAAGCAGCACTTAGAAAATCATTAGGAGCACCTCAACATGGTATAATGGTTTGTAAACTTGACTTGCTAGAACAGTCATGACTGAGTGCCTTGTGCCACATCTAAGCAGCACTTAGAAAATCATTAGGAGCACCTCAACATGGTATAATGGTTTAGCAAGCTTGACTTGCTAGAACAGTTATGACTGAGTGCCTTGTGCCACATCTAAGCAGCACTTAGAAAATCATTTAGGAGCACCTCAACATGGTATAATGGTTTTAGCAGCTTGACTTGCTGCTAGAACAGTTATGACTGAGTGCCTTGTGCCACATCTAAGCTGCACTTAGAAAATCATTAGGAGCACCTCAACATGGTATAATGGTTTGTAAAGCTTGACTTGCTAGAACAGTTATGACTGAGTGCTGTGTGCCACATCTAAGCAGCACTTAGAAAATCAGTGAACACCTCAACATGGTATAATGAGTTTAGCAAGCTTGACTTGCTAGAACAGTCATGACTGAGTGCCTTGTGCCACATCCTAAGCACTTAGAAAATCATTGAGTACCTCAACATGGTATAATGGTTTAGCAAGCTTGACTTGCTAGAACAGTTATGACTGAGTGCCTTGTGCCACATCTAAGCAGCACTTGAAAGTATTAGGAGCACCTCAACATGGTATAATGGTTTAGCAAGCTTGACTTGCTAGAACAGTTAGGCTGAGTGCCTTGTGCCACATCAAGCTGCTTAGAAAAAAAAAAAAACATGGTATAATGGTTTAGCAAGCTTGACTTGCTAGAACAGTTATGACTGAGTGCCTTGTGCCACATCTAAGCTACACTTAGAAAATCATTAGGAGTACCTCAACATGGTACAATGGTTTAGCAAGCTTGACTTGCTAGAACAGTTATGACTGAGTGCCTTGTGCCACATCTAAGCAGCACTTAGAAAATCATTAGGAGCACCTCAACATGGTATAATGGTTTAGCAAGCTTGACTTGCTAGAACAGTTATGACTGAGTGCCTTGTGCCACATCTAAGCTGCACTTAGAAAATCATTAGGAGCACCTCAACATGGTATAATGGTTTAGCAAGCTTGACTTGCTAGAACAGTTATGACTGAGTGCCTTGTGCCACATCTAAGCTACACTTAGAAAATCATTAGGAGTACCTCAACATGGTATAATGGTTTAGCAAGCTTGACTTGCTAGAACAGTTATGACTGAGTGCCTTGTGCCACATCTAAGCAGCACTTAGAAAATCATTAGGAGCACCTCAACATGGTATAATGGTTTAGCAAGCTTGACTTGCTAGAACAGTTATGACTGAGTGCCTTGTGCCACATCTAAGCTGCACTTAGAAAATCATTAGGAGCACCTCAACATGGTATAATGGTTTAGCAAGCTTGACTTGCTAGAACAGTTATGACTGAGTGCCTTGTGCCACATCTAAGCTACACTTAGAAAATCATTAGGAGAACCTCAACATGGTATAATGGTTTAGCAAGCTTGACTTGCTAGAACAGTTATGACTGAGTGCCTTGTGCCACATCTAAGCAGCACTTAGAAAATCATTAGGAGCACCTCAACATGGTATAATGGTTTAGCAAGCTTGACTTGCTAGAACAGTTATGACTGAGTGCCTTGTGCCACATCTAAGCTGCACTTAGAAAATCATTAGGAGCACCTCAACATGGTATAATGGTTTAGCAAGCTTGACTTGCTAGAACAGTTATGACTGAGTGCCTTGTGCCACATCTAAGCTACACTTAGAAAATCATTAGGAGTACCTCAACATGGTATAATGGTTTAGCAAGCTTGACTTGCTAGAACAGTTATGACTGAGTGCCTTGTGCCACATCTAAGCAGCACTTAGAAAATCATTAGGAGCACCTCAACATGGTATAATGGTTTAGCAAGCTTGACTTGCTAGAACAGTTATGACTGAGTGCCTTGTGCCACATCTAAGCTGCACTTAGAAAATCATTAGGAGCACCTCAACATGGTATAATGGTTTAGCAAGCTTGACTTGCTAGAACAGTTATGACTGAGTGCCTTGTGCCACATCTAAGCAGCACTTAGAAAATCATTAGGAGCACCTCAACATGGTATAATGGTTTAGCAAGCTTGACTTGCTAGAACAGTTATGACTGAGTGCCTTGTGCCACATCTAAGCAGCACTTAGAAAATCATTAGGAGCACCTCAACATGGTATAATGGTTTAGCAAGCTTGACTTGCTAGAACAGTTATGACTGAGTGCCTTGTGCCACATCTAAGCAGCACTTAGAAAATCATTAGGAGCACCTCAACATGGTATAATGGTTTAGCAAGCTTGACTTGCTAGAACAGTTATGACTGAGTGCCTTGTGCCACATCTAAGCAGCACTTAGAAAATCAGTATATGGTTATACACATAATATTATTATTATATTTTTCCGTTTATTTATCAAATTTTAAATATTTTTTTATATCATTTCACCTAAAATCTTCTTTTTAAACTTCTCTGTATCCAATGATATTTTTTTTATATGTAATGGAAAGGCAAATTTTATTGAAATAATTATGAAATTCATTTTGTTCTAATTGACTGAACTTCATGCAAAAATAGGTCAGTATGCTCTAGCCTAAAATAGACAGTAGAAATTGATTAAGCAAAAAGAGTAATTAATTTTGGAAGGAACTAAAGGAAATTATCAGGTCCAGATTGTATTTAGATTTAATGAAATAATCTGCTTAAATTGAACAGCTATTAATTTCTCATGGTTTTCTGAAAAGGACTCTGGTGTCATTGACTAGGTCATAATATAGAGCTTAGTATTTTATAGCTTTTCAAGATACCTTAGGGCAAATTGAAACTAGATAGATACAGAACATAATTGGATAGATAGATTGCAGAGTTGAGGTAAGGAATGGGTATCGACCCTGCAAACTTTTGTATGTGTGAAAACAGCAAAGACAATGAGGAGACGGAGATATAAAGTTTCAATGTCAATTATATTGTGATAAATCTGACAAGCAACCAGTAGGAAAAGGCTGGAACATAGGCAGGATCAGCTCAGGCATAAAAGGCACAGGCTAGAAAGTTGTCAGTGTCTAGCAGGATTGACACAGGCTGGAACATTGTTGGTTGGCAGAAATGTCTCATGAATGGTACAGGCTGGAATGTCATAAAGAACGTTGTTGGTGTGTGGCATGAATAATACAGGCTGGAACGTCATCACTGGTTGGCAGGAACATTGTCAGCATCTGGTATAAAAAGCACAGGTTGAAATTGAACGCAGTCTGAGGAGGACAGGTTCAGTTACGGCCTAGCATGTGTACACACCCAGGCAGGTGGGAGAGTAGCACATGTGCGCTGGCTCATGTTTTGTTTCCTTTGCAGGTTTTGACTGTGATTACATGGGATCAATGCAAGCTAGCACATGCAAAAGCCACAACAATTGGACTTGAAGAGTTGTCATCTCCTTTGGTGGATCAGCTGCAGGTAACAGGATCTCGAGCAGACTAGACTGTTCCACCTCTGAAGCAGAGTCAAATCTAAAGTAGGACTGGCTGCTAACTAAAACGTAATGCACCCCAGGAATCAACCACAGGCAGCAGGATTGCCAACAAAGCATACACCTAGCTGGAGAGTGAAAAAGTGAGTATCTGTTCTCAGATACTATACTTTGATCCTACTCCCCGGGCTAAGAAGGTCCAATTCTAGCAAAAGTGACACTGATAAGAAGGGTTCAATTGTCAGCAACATCTTGCTGCTGATTTTGGTGTGCGAGGACAATGTCACCTTTTTGTTGAAAATCATGACAAGTGGGGGCAGTAGGCTGCAATAGATAGATAGATAGATAGATAGATAGATAGATAGATTTGGTAAATAAAATTCATCAATACATTTTTTTTTATTTAAATTAGGCAAGATTAAAGATTGATTGATTTGAACAAAATAGACAAGCAACCTCTCCTGCCTCCCATAAGCATGGACCAAGCGATTCTCCTGGAGAGCAATACACTATGCCTCTTTGGACTTACTCTGTCCTCAGACCTCAAATGGAACCACTATATTGAATCCATAGCAAAATCTACTGCTAAGAAGGTTGGGTCACTATGTTGATCCAGGATGTTTTTTCCGTCCGAATCCATCTATCCATATATACAAATCAACCATCCATCCATGCATGGAGTACTGCTGCCATTTATGGTCAGGCGCCCCTGCCGTTCTCCTCAGTGTTCTTGACAGGCTCCAAAGGAGAGTCTGTAATGTGATAGGTACTGATCTGGCGGCTCAACTACAGCCACTTCCCCACCGTCAAAATGTGGCCTCCCTTTGTCTGTTCTATAAATACTTTCATGGCTTCTGCTCAGACGAACTTAAGTCACTGGTGCCTCCTCAACAGGTGTTTACTTGTGCAACCAGACTGGCAACTGGGTCCCACCCATTCACAGTCAGGTTAGCCAAATGCAGACAACAATTCTACTCCTGCAGCTTCCTCTCTCACACTTCCCGCCTGTGGAATTCACTCCCGTATTCTTGCTTTCCTGATGGCTACAACCTCCATAAATTTAAATGCAAAGTTAATACTCATCTACTAACCACTGGCCTCTAGCTCTCTCCCCTCCCCTGTATAACCTTCCCTTTCTCTCCACCTATGTATCTGTCATCGCACCTGCTTTCTCAGCTTTCTATTGCTCCTTTCTAACTAGATTGTAGTCCTCACTCTCTTCTAATTAATCTTTTTACAGTTATGTAGCCCCCTGCACATCAATGGCATTTCTGCCTTGCTTGGGGTGAAATGATTAAAAAAAAAAAAGTTTAGAACTGGTCCAAAGCCTAATTTTATGGAGGTCCATCCAGTTATAAATAAACACAGTGTGCATTAAGAACTGCTATGCAAATCATTATCACACAATATCTACTGAAATGTGACAGACTTGAACTGATTTTGAGACATATAAACAGACTGAAGAATGGAAAGATTGACAAACTGTCTGATATGAACTGACCATGACATTTGATTAACAAAACAATCTTGTAGGAAATTAAATCATATCATGTGTGGGAATACTTTAAATTGTGAGCAATTGACCAATATTAATCTTGGGATAAATATAAGAATATAAGATAGATATTTATTAGGATTTGAACTCCAGAGTGCAAAATAATATTCATGAAAATATATGTTTCTTGATAAGAATTGAGTAATAAACCAATTCTGTTTGAATAGAAGTTTGAGTTACTGTTTCTTTTTAAATTCTAATTTGTAGATTATGTTTTTTTTAATTTTTAAAAATATTTTCTGTGTTAATAGATTATTACAAGTATTTTTTTTCAATGTATTGACAAAAATCTAGGTTATATGTTAAGCCATTTGTAGATCACTTGATAGATAGATAGATAGATAGATAGATAGATTTTAATAGACTTAGATAAATAAAAATAGATTTTAATAGACTGAGATAGATTTGAATAGAATGAAATAAATAGAAATAGAAAGATAGATTTGAACATTCAGTCAGTTAAGTGACACATGTTTGGGTGATTATGTCTCAAAAGAGACTTCACTGACTGGGCAGAAGATTTACCTACAGTAAGTTGCCATTACTTTCTGAGATAGACTGGTTACCAACCAAGGCCATACAACCCAATCTGTCCTGCTATTCAACCCATAGTTGGAGGGACAAACGGCGGATTAATACCTTTCCCAAGGGTATTAGTATGTAAGTGAATGCAACGAATTCAACTGGCATTCGAAATCGGCTCTCCGATTTCTCCTTCCAAGCCGATATCCACTGCACATGACTGGTATAAATAAAAATAGATACATTTGAATAGAGTGATAGATAGATATGAATAACGATAGATACATAAATTTTAGCTAGAGAGATATAACTAAAAATAGATATGAGAGAGAGAGAGAGAGAGAGAGAGAGAGAGGAAGAATGGGTAAGAGATAAATAAATTATTTGAAAGCTATATAATTTTTCTTTCTCTCTTGGAAAGGAGAAGGGAGGTAATAATTAATATTGTGACAAGCAGTGGAATTGAAGGGTCGTATTTTTCCTACACTTCATCTCATATCATCCATCCATCCAACCATCAGATATCTCTCCAAACACAACACACAGACATTATTTCTGCTTTATCGAATTTCTCATAAGCGATTCCGTTAATTTTGGTACAGCCCAATTTTTCTTTCTCTTTTTCTCTTCTCCACACTCACACACTTTGACAACGTCACATCCTGCTCGAAGCTTTAACATTGTAAAAAGAAAGTGTTTTTTATCGCTCACACGGCACGGACTTACTTCATAGGGGCTCTCTTTTTGTCAGTGCTAAAGATTCATTCATTCGTTCAATTGAAGTTTCATTTTATTATTTTCATTGTGCACACAGACGTTGATCGTTATGGAATTGGAAAACGGTAAGAACAAAATTTCACTTTTTTTTTCCTTGGTTTGTTTGTTTTTTTTTCTTTTCTATTTTAAATTTCTTTCCTATTATTTCGGTTTTAAAAATGACTCCTAACGCAACCCAGTGTTTTCTAAATAAACATAAAGTTGTGCTGCTTTTTTAACGATTTAAAAAAAAAATATGCATATTTTTTTTTTATTTGACAATGTTTTCTGCTGTTGTCAGAACCCATTTTTAAGGGTAATTATTAATTAAAATTGTATTGATTCTTAAAGGGCACGTTGTTTTAAGGAACTACATGCGGCACGGAAGAAAAGAGATCGAATCTCTCGCTCCACAATCCACATACCTTTTTTTAAATTAAAAGTAGTTGTAAGAAATAATCGATGTATATTTTCTCTTTTTCAAAGAAAAAATACTGAATGAAATTTAAAAACAAAAAAAACTTGTAAAGTTTCGTGTTTGTATTTTTCATAGAAATTAAAACGAAAACATTTTTCAGCTACTGGAATCCAGTAGTCAATTATTCTGTCCTCTTTCCTTTCAGGAAATTCATCAGTGTAGTTCAAAAATAGTTAATCAACAAAAATTAAAACAATTGTGAATTTCTTTACTTTTTAAAGGAAAAAGCCTAAATCAGCGTATTTACTTTATATTTTTAAATACGTTTTTCTTTGGTTGTCATTAAAAAAATAAAAGAAAACTGACTTTTGGCAAGCAAGTGTAAAACATTTAACTTTATTGTTTATTTTTGTATTTGTTTGACGGTTTTAAAATAGGAACCCTTCACTTAGTTTTTCTTCATTCATTCATTTGTTGATTGAAATTCTAATAGTCATTCTTACTTCTTTTTAATTTTCTGTGATAATGGTTGGGTTAATTGTGTATTATTGTACATAAGTTGATTCTCTTTATTTACCTGCTTGATTGCTCCAGTTCCACAACTGAAGATATCGACAGCTCAATTGTAGCAGCACACCGAGCTAATCTTCACTTGCAAAAACAAAACAAAACAATAAAAACATCTCAGAGGCCGTTTTGGAATTATGAATACTGACTTAATTACTTCGAAAAAAAATTACACAACTATGTTTTTGTTTAATTAGTTAAATTTACCTAACCTAGTAAGTTTTTTTCATATATTTTTCTGGTTATCTTTTTCTTTTTTTTTTCTTTTTTGGTTCATAATTTCTATGGTTTTTAAATTTTAAAATGCTTTAGAAAGAAAAAACATTAAATTTGAAAAATGAGTTAAAATAAAAATAAAATTATTTATATTTTCATCTGTATAGGCAGAGAGAGAGAGAGAGAGAGAGAGAGAGAGAGTAATTAATAAATAAAAATTTTTACTTATGTGATTGTTTTCATATTTTTCTTGATCTTTGATTCATTGTCATGTAAATACTTCTTTTTGCTTGGGAAATAAAAAAATAAATTTAATTTTTTAGTAATTACGTTTAAAAACATTTTATTTTGACTTTTTTTTACATTTCTCTCTACAAAAAATGAATTATTCAGTAAATTTGAATTTTTATTTTCTCTAAGTTATGCCAAAATTTTAAGTTTATTTTCTTGATTTATTTTCAATTTATTTATTTATTTTGTTTTTTACGTAAAATTAAAAACTTGGTGCACGCACAAATCGTGTTTTACGGACGGAGAACTGTGAGTGTGCACTGTGCAGTTATTCATTTTTTCATTTATTTTTGGAAACTTTTTGTTTTAATAAATCAACAAATTTATGTAACTAACACCATAACCGTTTTCTTTCTTGGTTTCAAATCGTCAATTGCATTATTAATCATTGTCAAAATTAAATAGCAAAAAATAAACACTACTTTTAAGAAAAAAAGGTAACTTTGAAAATCGCACGGAGACTGCAGATTCCCGTCTTTTCAACTGAATGGCTGACGACAAGAAGGTCACGTGGCCAATATGCAACAGTAACACCCTAGCCTCATGGTTATGGCAGGATAATTACTGCCACTGGCATTCTTATTTTGCTTCAGAGTATCAATCAAACATCTACCATTCCTAAAAATTGATATTCATTACTTTAACATTGGAAAAATGTTGTTGCCGGCTTGGCATTAGATAACAAATTCCCGCCCACATAATCCTGATAAAAATAAAATGTTTTTGAAGACTTTTTAAGATTTTTTGTTTTTATCGTCATGTCATATTGATCAATTTTATTTTTGAGAATTTTAAAACTTTAAAAATCAGAAGTTTGGTAAAGAGTGTTTAGTTTATGATTTATTTCCAAATTCTCTCTATTCAAGAGTGTAAAAAAATAAAATAAAAAAATTAAATTAATTAAAAAAAATATATTTGGGAGAAAAGGGCTGGTTTGAACCAAAATTCGAAAGTTTTTCCCTACACTTTTTTTGTGACACACAGATCATAACTGTAACATTGTCTTTTTCCCTAAACCTGTAAAAATGGACATATGCCACGACAAATGTTATGTTAATCAGTTGCATGATAAAATTGCTACAACAATTCTTTCTTCAACTTTGAAACCTGCATTTTAACGACCACGTTGTTTTGTAATGAAAATTAAAATCAGACTGGAATCATACTTTTTTTGTGCTTATCTCCTTCCTATTTTCATCATTTAAAAATGACATAAAAGATGACTTATTGTTTTAAAAGTCTTAAATTTAATTTTTTTCTTCTTTTTTTATTTCGATAAGAAAAAAAAAGCAGTACTACTATTTCTCACATTATTTTTGTTGGTTTTCAACTGCTACCTGAGTAGATTTGGTGTTGCGATCAGCTACCAAATGTGTTTTACTTTATTAGTTTTTTTGTTTTGTTTTTTACAACCAGGGAAGATTTTTAAAAAAAGAAAAGCAAATTAGCCCCACCTGTTATTGCTGTATTTTTTTAAGTGTACAAAATAAATATCTGCCTGATGAAGATCTTGGTTTCACTGACTGAAATGTTTAAACTATGATGCTTCTTAAATCGATGCGGAAAAGAGCTTTTAGCCAAGAAAGTTCAGTTGTACGTTTATGATAAATCAGGTCTACGCGACCCGTGCACACGTCAAAAACTATGCTGGTTCATCTTTCGGTAAAAGTAGAACTGATCTTTCTCTCCCCGAGAAACTCATTTGCTTGAGAATTGAGACGCTTACAGATTCAAAATTGGATTTCTTAGATTCGAGACCGAGGTCTGATATCCGAGAGGTTTTTAGAGGGAATGCTCAAACAACAATATACTTATTTTTTATTTTTCAAATTGATACAATTTAAATAAAATGAAAAAAATTAAGCACTAAAATTACTCGAAAAATGCATTTTTTATTCTCTCTCTAAATTTATAAAATTGAATTGAATTAGTGGTGTGGGTTATTTGGCAAAAATACTGAGAATACGATCGACGGGCCGTTTAAGTAACAAAAATGAAGTGTTAAGGAAATTGGAAACAAAAAGGACACTTATACTCAGAATCTGAAAGAGACAGCAGAATTTTTGTAAGTGGGGAATGATGGCATGTAAAACTTGACATTCATAGGGCATATCGAAGGCAAGGGACAGGAGGAGACAGTAGGCCACATATCTGAACAGCTTAGTGTGAAAGAATGGCAGAACTTGAGGTAAGAATGATAGAAAAAAAAAATAAAGGTTACCTGTCAGGGATTAGGAAATTGTGTAGACTAGAGCTATGACCGCCTACGTCCACAAAGAAGAACGGCCCTTGTGCTCAAACAATGTCCCTGAAGGGCGATCATGGCTCTCTACAACTTCCTGTCCCTTGTCACTCTTTTTAGCAATGCTTGTCTTTACTCTTTTTATTCTATCTCTCCGAATCTCCATTGTGCCATATTCTCACAATATTTACACAAGCAGAAGCTCATTAGTTAGCTTATTTACTGCTTTCCTGTCTCTCTTGATCTCAACATGTTCTATGAGTGTTTAATTTTCCATGCCCTCCTTCCTTCCTCATTATGTACCCTAGAAATTTCAGTTATCACTTTTTTATTCTAAGTATAAATGTCTGTTTTGTTTCCATTTTCTCTAAAACATGGTTGCTCACATATTTGAGCCATGATATTCTGAGCATCCTTCTGCAGAACCACATTTCTGTTGCCTTAAGTCTTTTCTTCATCTGTGATGAGATTGTGCTGCATACACTGGCATATAGGAGGTCCAGTATTACATGATAGCCCAGTACACTTTTTTGTTTCTCATTTAATTTTTCTGTTTCTTAGTACTTGGCTTACCTTTTGAAAGACATCTTTTGTGATTACAATGTGCCTGTTAAACTTTTATTTAATAAGATTGCAAATAGAAATATTTACACGCACATTCACATTGTGGGTTATTGAATAATTAGTCTGATATATAATTGATATATCATATTCCTCCCATATATATATATATATATATATATATATATATATATAATTATTCTAGGGCTATTGACTAGAAATGATTGTGGATCTGAATGCAGTTTGGTGGTTCTCTTATAAAGCCACAGGTTGACTCAACTGAGTATATATTCTATCTCCTCAATTGGGTTAACCTGTGGTTTCATTTTCAGGTATTTTTCTAGTGTGATGCATGCTGGGATTGCATATCCAGACCAAACTCTTTTCTGACTAATCAGCGATGGTATAATTTGAACATAAGTCACATAGTCAGAAAGCAAACATTCTAAACCTGACAGAGTGGCTATATTCTAGCCACTCTATCATGTGCACATATATATATTTTATAAACATATACTGTTAAATATAAGACAATGAATGTCTATTAATCATGAGCCATTCTAAACATCATATTTTGGCTTTAATTTCAGGTGAAAATAAAGACAAAAATTGTCCAACATTTGGATAATTTTTTATTATGCTAGTTTTGTCTTTATTTTCACTTGAAATTAAAGCCAAAATATGACATTCAGAACAGCTCATGATTAAACTTAATAGACATTCATTGTCTGTTACACTAAATAATATATATATATATATATATATATATATATATATATATATATATATTGTAAAATTTCAGATCATGAAAGGACAATATAAATAAAGACAAAAGAAAAACTTATCTTAGCCAACCTGTTTTGCCCTCTGTTGGATCAAAAGCAAGTATTTTATTTTGCAACAAGTATTTATACAAGAGAAAAAATGTTATTAGATTTTCCAAAATTTTTAAACTTATGAAATGCTCTTAAATATTCATCAGATTAGCTGAAAAGTCAGGCAACCTGTAGAGCTTACGAAGTGGCACCAAGTGCCGTTATTTTTTGTTACCACAAAAAATTTTTTGTTAACTCACACCCCTGAAGATGATCTTGGAAGGAGATTGAAAGTACTTGAGTACATTGAGAAATGAATGATAATAACATCTGTCAATGTTACAGTTAATTTCTAACATTTTTCAATTGTAATAGGCAAAAGATTATCCGTGAGTATGAACAGATTTTATTAAAAATAAGCAGACACAATGTTTGCAGTTTATTTAATCTGACACACACACACACACACATTATATATATATATATATATATATATAATGTGTGTGTGTGTGTCAGATAAAATATTTACGCTCTCAAACTCTGGAAGAATGGTAGACTTTGAAAAACATTAGCTACTCTGGCATGTACGCATCGCTCATTCAGTAATGGATTAGAGCACTCTGGCTATTGGGCAGGTATAATGACAATATACACTCTAAAAAGTCTGCCTTCTTCTACTGAGTGCCCATAGCCCAGAGGTATGAATCACTGACTGACACCAATTCGGTCTGGTTTCAATCCTGGATTAAAAGCAGTTGGAGTCTAACTGTACTGATGAGCTGTGATACAGCGAAACAGATCTGTCTGCGGATGACTATATATATATATACATATATAAAATCCTCTTTAGAAGAATCCATTTAATTCAAAGTAAAATAAAAGGAATGATTGATGTCAAAAAATACTTATAAATTTGGTTGAAATAAATCTTGGAGACATTTCTGGTATAATAGTTTGTTCAAAGAGAGTTTATTGTTCTTGCTTTTGGTGTTATCAGAAAAAAAGAGAAGACACTTTCTGTAGCAGTTACTAAATAAAGTCTAATTCACTATGTAAGAAGAAGTTGTGATAAAGCCATTAAAAGTATATTAAGCATTGTGGGGCTCTTCTATTACCGAAAAGTGCCGTGTCAAACTTGAGACTGTCATTTAGATATACCGAAATATGCTGTTTTACTCGTCTAACTTTTTTGAGAGAATTTTTTCTTTTCTTCTTTTCTACTTCTACTTCTCTTTGCTTCTTCTATCACTGCCTCCCTTTCTCTCCTCACCATTTTATTACTCCACCTCTTTCTCCACTCTATTTATCTATTCAACTCTCACTATCTTTTTCTGCCCTACCCTTTCTCCTATCTCCTTTCTGCTCCCCTCATTTTATCTACTCTCTTCCTTTACTCACCTTCTCTTTATTTTCTTTCTTTATATGCTTCAGTTATCACTTTTTATTCTAAGTATAAATGTCCATTTTGTTTCCATTTTCTCTAAAACATGGTTGCTCACATATTTGAGCCATGATATTCTGAGCATCCTTCTGTAGAACCACATTTCTGTTGCCTTAAGTCTTTTCTTCATCTGTGATGAGATTGTGCTGCATACACTGGCATATAGGAGGTCCAAATATTACATGATAGCCCAGTACACTTTTTTTTGTTTCTCATTTAATTTTTCTGTTTCTTAATACTTGGCTTGCCTTTTGAAAGGCATCTTTGCTATTACAATGTGCCTGTTAAATTTTTAAGTCAAGTAAATTTTTGTATTCAGAACTTTTCTGTGAATGTATTTTAGAAAAGGAAAAATAAACATTCACCCACCTTCTCTTTACTTTCTTTGTTTATATGCTTTCCCTTTATTCATTATTATACTAGCAGTATAGCCTGGCATTGCTCGGGGTAATGAAAGCTTATATATATATATATATATATATATATATTATCAATTTTCTGCACTATTGTAAGAACTGCAACCTTGAAACTTCTGAATATCGTTTCTTATATCTTTGTCTATGAGTGTATCAAATTTGATTAAAATCGGACCAATCCTTTTATAACCCAATTTTCTTGATTATCGATTTTTGATATTTATCGGGGGTACCTCAACACAAAATCTAGCTAAGAACACTCGCAGACGCTTATAGTAAAACTGTAAATTTTCAAGAAAATCGGTTCAGCTGTTTAGGAGTCTATAGGTAACGGAGACGCACACACACACACACACACACACACACACACACACAGAGTGAGCAAAGTTCCATTTATAAATAAGTTTAGATTAGATTTTAAATATGCAGCTATTGTAGATGTTTCTAGAGAAAAGTTTACAATATTTGAAGATACGAACATATTAGTGTGCATTCTGGTGTAATGAATCTAAGCTTGGAATGAAAAATTAGAAAGCTGAGTTTTAATTCAAGTTGAATTCATTGCATTCATTTATATGCAAATACTCTTGGGAAAGGTATTAATCCATCTCTTGTCTTTCCAGCTATTGGTTGAATAGCAAGACAGATTGTGTTCTATAGCCTTAGTTGGTAACCGGTCTACTACAGGAAGAAATAGCAACTTACTGTGGGGAAAATCTTCTGCCTAGTCAGTCATAGATTGAAAGAGACATGATTGCCCAAGAGTGTATCATGTATGGCATTTAACTGACAGACTAAGTGTGCACAAAGTAGAGGTAAAGGGTTCAACCTGTTGGAAAGTGACTAGAGCTGAGATACCAGGTTAGGATCAATAATGTTGCATATTTTTCTTTGTATTTTATGAAGAATCTCTAAATACATAGCAGAAGTACCAGACCAGATATGACAGCTATGTTCAATTCATGGATGAATAGTAGACTTAGAAATATGTAAAATAGATTCTGGCAAGAAAAAGTTGTGAACTTAATAAAAATTGGACATTGTAACATTGATTTGCTTTTTTGAATCTAAGTAGATGAATCAATGTCTAAATAGTTTCATTTTTACAAAAGTTCTTGTTTCATTGAATGGCTCCATCTATGATAGGAGCCATATGATATGGCTCCCTCACTTTGGTACAAGCTAGTCTCATTGACCATTACTATTGTAATGAGTTTAATCATCACTGTGTATCCATTGCTGGTGACCTTGCACTATATGAATGCTAAAAAATATTGTAAACATATTATTTTAAATGAAGTTAATTTTGTTTATTTAGGTAAACTAACGTCTGTAACTTAATGATGAATAAAACATTTTATATAACAAATATTCATTTAAAAAAATAATCTCTTTCCCTGTCAGTGCATTTCATCAAACACTTCTCCATCAAACACTTTCATCAAACATCTTTCATCAAACATCTTTCATCAAACACTTTCATCAAACATCTTTCATCAAACACTTCTCCATGATATAGATCTTAATTACATGATACAGTGAAAATTTCAGATCCAAATTCAAGAATTGTATCAAGCTATAGAGTTATCCAATTTTGTAATGTTATATCACTTATTGTTTTGGAGACATTAATATTTTATAACTGGTAAAATCACCTATCTGCATGCATGGTGGGGGTGTACAAGGTTTTGAAAAATTATGAACATTATAAAAATAGGGCATTGAAGAACTTTTCTTGCAAGAAAGTGGTTTCCTTTTTTTAATATGAGCATATGAATTGATAGTTCGGAAAAGTTACTATTTAGTGAGGCAGAGTACTTTCAAAGTAAATGAATTTAACATTTTCAAGAGAAATGAATTAAAAATGTGAAGTATTTTTATATATATTTTTGGGAAAATAATGTATAAATTTGTATATATCAGAAAAACTTTAAGGAAAATTTGACAAATGAAAAAAAAAATCTCATATGATGGATTTCATCAAACCAAAACATAAATTATACATGATCATTATGAAGAGGGGATGCTGAAAGTTTAATTAAAAAATGTTTTTTAAATGTGTGTTCGGCTATATAGCTTAGCTCATTTAGTTTCCTTTTGTTTATATTTTTATCACTTTTCTTAATTCTCCCACATTTTGATAATAGAAAATCTGCCAAGAAAGATAAAATGTTGTAAGAGACTGGACATAAATTTACTGTATGTGAGATCATGATTAAAGCAATTCTTATACAGTTTCATGTTAGTAAATTGTGTTCTCTATTAATTAAAGTAGCATTTTTAAAATAAAAATTAAGGTCAGACTCATAATAGTGAGCAACTATTTATACATATTTATATAAAATAATGAGATAGTTCATGAAAGAAGTTGTAGTTTGTGTAAAAATTAATGCAAGTACTAGCTTCACCAACTTCAATTTTTCTGTGTATACAATATCATGTTTATAAGCAATCTGTCATTTCTCTCTTGTGATGTTTTTATGCTGAGCTAATCTTGCGAAAGATTTGCCAACCACTCTGACCAATTCTCTTAGCTCTGAATCTATGTCTTTCTTAAATTAAGATGTTAGGGTGGCCATATTTCTTTTTTCTTTTCTTTCTCGTTTTGCACACCAGGCGTATATGTGCTCGCTTTGCCACATGAGGTAAGTTATTTTTTCTACAAAGTATTCCACCTTATGATAATAGATCTGCTAAGAAAGGTGAAATGTTGTAAGAAACTGGACATAAATTTATTCTGGGGGATCTAGTGATTAAAGCACTTTCTATACACTTTCATCTTAATAAATTGTGTTCTCTCTTAATTAAAACAGCATATCTTTAATAAAAATTAAGGTCAGACTCATTATGGTGAGCAACTATTTATATGTATTTATATAAAAAAAAAAGCAAGATAGTTCATGAAAGAAGAAAAAAAGAAAATTATTTACATGTCTACAGATAGCTAATGAAGAAAGAAAAACATTTATGGAATTAGCATTGCGTGTATGTGGTGTCCCTGTGGTTTGTTTGAAATTAAGTAGTTGGTTTACCAGGTGAAAGAAATCTCTCCTAGCAGAGACAAGTCCTGATGTTGTTGCTACTGCATCTTGGAGCAGAAATAAAAAGAGAGTAAATCCTTTCTTTATTATTTATTATTATTGGTTGCCATTCCATCTAGTAGTAATACTGGTAGAGAAAGTAAGGTAATCCCTACAATATGTGGAATTTGTTAAATATTGTGAGTGTAAGATTATGAAATTTTGACAGAATCTTAAAAAGCAATTTCTGAAACAATACTTGGTAGTCAGCAAGATAGTTTTTAATGAAATTTTGTCACTTGTCAATATGTACAATTTCATAAAAAAGGTACCAGTTTAGTAATATTGGTATATATTCTAACTTACACTGTTTTTATAATCAATTTCTTTAAAATTACAGCCTCTGTGCAAGCATATATGTCATAACTTCTTTCAGTTTTCCTATTTATAAAAATTTACAGTTCAACCTAAATAAGTCCATCTGTACTTTTTCCATGTTCATGTGAACAGAAGTAGAATTTTATTGCTGGTTTCCTGTTTAGGCTATGGTTTAGTGGCTTCTTACTTTCTTCCATGGCCTTAATGATTTAGCTGTCTTAACTGCTTGGGGATATGGCTGATTGTTACTTTTCATTGTGAAGATACCAGGTTGGCAATTTTCTGATTGCTATATTAAGGAGCCTGAACTCTTTGGTAGTGCTTAGAGAGGCTTCTCCTGTCAACAGTTGAATAAAATAGGGGTATTTGTAGTGCCATGTCCTGCATGGATAGGTGACCTTGCATGTACTTTCAGTGGACAACACCAAAGTCACATTATGATTTTGAGTCAGTTTGTATTGCCACAGATTATGGACTGGGATAATTATTTTGGCCTTTCTCATAAAAACATCTTGTTCTTTTATTGTTCTCTCTCCTTAATAATGTCTTATTTTTCTTGTATTCTTTCATATTCACTAATCCTTGTGGCTTTATTGCCTGGCATGAGGTGAAATGATTAAAAGAAAATTGCTCATGTACTCCTCTGAAGCAGGGGTCAGCAACCTTTTGCTAACCATATGTCAACTTGGGGCTTTAAACATTCAGTGTGCCAACAGCATACATATTTTTATAAAAGTGAAGTTCAATATACCTGTTCTACAATATATTTTATATAGTTATGTATGCAATTGTATGTAAACCACATTAGCAGCAATAAACTGTTTTTAAAAGTTCTTTTTAAAGTTTTTATTATTAATGAAAGCCTTACCCTTGCATGATCTTAGCCATTTGCTCAATATTGGCAACATACTTTGAGTTTGAAATAACTTTCTAAATGTTCAGGTGTTAGGCAACTTTGTTGTGGACTTAACACTGCTTTCATGTGATAGAAAATTTTCTCACAGGAATAAACTGAAAGAAGAGCAAAATCAATTTTCGTCAAACAGATGAAAGATCTTGGGAGGGATGTCCAACAGTTGAGCAGCAAACTTTTGTACATTTTTATCTTCCAGAGACTTTCTTCATTCAACAAATAGTGCCATTGAAAATTTCTTGGCTTGCCATACGTGGTATACATGTCATAGATTGCTAAACCCTGCTCTAAAGTATAAAATAAGCACGAAGGACTTAATAAATAGGAGGGTAGAAATAACCAGAAAATTTAATAAGCATTAGGGTTTCAATAAACAGAGCATTTAAAAAAAGAATAAAAAACAAGTCTTTCAAGATTAAATGAAACCTTGGAGAGATAAAATTAAGAATAAATGTCCATCAATGTTTTTAAGTTGTTGGTTTCAACCCCTGGAAATAATTGCAAAACACTTTCCCCTTCCCATTTTGTAGGCAGAAGCAAACAAATGCATGTTGAGTTTTTTTTTCCTAGCCAATGAAATAGAATGTCAATCCAATTTTTAATTTGTGAAATTTTTGCCATGTTACAATTGCTTTGCTTTATTACTGTTTGGTCCTAGGCATGACGGTAAACTGCATCTGGCAGCAAGGCCTCTGATTGGGAGATTGTGACGAGAATGAAACCACCCTTTAATTGCTGTTGTTCTCAGGTCCACTCTGACCCAAAGTGGTAGCACCTGTTAGGGTCCCAGCTATGAGCAAATAGTTAACCCCCAAACTGGGGTCAAAACACTATGAAAGTATAAAAATACACTTTTATAGAAATATATACATAAAAATACTTTTATAGAAAAATATACACTTTTGAAGTAAAAATATGACCAACAATACATTTTTTCAGAAAAAATTATTACCACAACACATTTTTGAAGGAAAAAAAATATTTTCAGCAAAACATTTTGAATACAAAAGTAGAAAACATTTTCAGTTTTCTAAAATAAAAAAGAATAAAAACACAAAATTTTCATTAAAATCTGACAAAATCAACCTTCTCACTGTAACTGATCATTAAAAAAATACCTTAAAACCCCACTTTTTTGGCATTAAATAACCCATATGTCGTTAAACAAAACTCAAAACCCTTATTACTGTTAATTTGTCTTGAATACATTGTTTGCTTGCTTTATATTATTTTTTGCTCTGTTTCCTTTATTATTATTGCTTATTGCAAACTTTGTCAGTTTTGTTTGTTGGACAGTTCTGTTAATTATTTTGCATTTGACCATAGCTACCCACTCCACATAAATAAAGTGTTTTAATAATATCAAAAATATGTCTATAAAGTTTTGCCAAGGTTACAATAAACATCCATGAAATAACAGTAAAAAACTATTAAGTGCGAGGTTTTAATAAGATTTTACGGTTGGTAAAAAAATTAAAAAAATTAACAGGTGAGTTAGGATGTCTCTTTGGCAACCAAGAGGATAGGAAAAATAACATCTTTTTTCTAACCACATGTAATTTCTTTACTTTTTGCAACTGATAAGCAAGCAATAATATTATTCTGTGTTTGAGACAATGTTCACTAAAATGTCAAATGAAGCATAATAAATGAATACAAAGTGAAAAAGAAGATTGGTCTTCCATGTTGTAGAAAGGGCAGAATAAACCAAACTCTAGAAGATAACAAGCAGAATTATTCATTATAAAACAGAATAAAGCAAATATGGATACGTAAAAGATATGTGCATTGAAATCTGACAAAAATGTAGATAATCGATATTTGAATAATAAAGACGTTAACATTCATGTCGTCCTCAGAATGTTACAGCTGGGAGTGATTGTTGTATCTTATTTATAGCAAGATATTGATGCAGACAAATAAATCCAATTCTGAAACTGATAGACAAGATCTTTTGAAGTTCTTTAATTGTATATACACAATTTTTATTTACATTGTTTATGTATGAACCAAGGTCCTCATCATTGTTGTTATTGTCATAACATTTTAGCTGTTGTGCCTTCTGATCTTCTTTAGGCGTTAGTCAATCCAGGTAAACTTCAAGGAATTTTGTAACTGAGCTTATTACTTAATCTATGGGAGTTAGTTGTTCTCGTTCCACTGTCTAGAGATATCTTGTTTTGTTCTTATTTAGTACTTCTCAGTCATTGCTCACCCTCGTGAACAACTATGCCACCAAATTCACAAACTACTTCTTTAATCCACTAAAATTCAGACAGAAAATATGCATATTTATTTCAAATAAATATTACTACTTTTTTCCCCTTAGTTTATAAAGAAATACTTCCAGTAGAAATATATCATTTTAAGAAGTTCAAGAGTTTCAGAAGATTATTAAAAAAAGCTAAATTTAACCTTTGAACTTGAAATATCAGTGTCAGAGCAATTAATTTTTTACATTATTTATACTTTTCAGTCTGTTGTCCTTATCTTTATTGCCATTTTTACAACATTTTGGCTGTTGTATGCTCCGGCCTTCTTCAGGTGCCAGGAATTTTGAATCAAACCTTTTATTTCGATCACTGGGGTATATCATTATTATTCTAAAATGCCACTTCCGGATGCCATGTAGTTATTTCCCTTTAATTCAACTCTCAAAGTTATTTGTTCATCACTGCTGTATCCAGGTATTGAACTCACAACTCTTTGAGTCAAGTCACTGGAACTGATCAACGTCTTTGGGTCAAGTCACTGGAACTGATCAACGTCTTTGGGTCAAGTCACTGGAACTAATCAAAGCCTATATTCACTGGGCCATGTCTCCTTGAAGACATCAGTGTACAACTGCCGAAATATTGTAAAAATGGCAATAAAGATGAGGAAAACCATCTAAACAGTGTCAGTCAGTTAAGTGCCATACATGATACACACTTGAGCGATAATGTCTTGAAAGAGACAGGATCGCCCAAGTGTGTATCATGTATGGCATTTAACTGACATAGCTGATCATGTCTCTTTCAATACATGACTGATTATGCAGAATATTTTCCTGCAGTAGGTTGCCATTACTTTCTGCAGTATACTGGTTGCCAACCAATGCTATAGAACCCAATCTGTTCTACTATTTAACCCATAGCTGGAGGGAGATTCGACAAATTCATACTTTTGCCAATGGTATTTGTGTGTATGTGAATGCAACAAATTCAAATGGAATTTGAACTCGGTTAAACAGTGTAGATGATGTAAATATTACTTCATCTCAGATGTATAAGCAAATAATTAATTTTTTGTTTATATTAAATTGATACAAAAGGTTCCAGTTTTCGTTACAAGATCTTTTATTTATATAAGTTCATGACATTATTATTGACTCATCAAATAATTTTCTATGGTTTTCTAGTATTTTATACAACCTTTTAAGCTCCATAATTTCTACCATATAAGAGATACATTTTTTGCCCCCAAAAGCCTCCTCCAAAAAAAGAAAAATGACCTTGCATCATAAAATTCTGATGGTTGGGTTACTGGGACTAGACTAATGTCTAAATACACTAGTTTTATACATTAGGCTCCTGATGAGTATCTTTTTTTACAGTAAGGTTTTTACATTGGAGTCCATTCAAAGTAGGTTATGTTAAGGGGTAGTTTATATGAATAAGAGGAGAAGAGAATGGTTAACTTTAGACTTGAACAGGTTAAGATTGCAGTGATTGGAGAAATGTCCTCTTGGGAGTCTGATTCACAGAGCATTGGTTTGTGGGAAGAAACGGTTTGAATAGAACTTGTGGATAAGAAATTAAGAATTAAAAGCATTTTGGAAAAACCCAACTATAACATACAAAGTAAAATTTCACACCTGCAAAAGTGGATTCAAACAACTAAAAACATTTTGGAAAATCCCAAACCATGGTAAATTTCACAAGTCAGTGTGAAAAACAAAATTCTTGGTCCTGATTGGATATGAAATAGAAAAATGAATGATGATGTCAGTCAAATGTTTTTTACACCTAAAGCAGAAAATGCCCTTTAGAGCCAGTCATGTGATAAATTTAACTATTTAAAGACATTCCGTGACTGGTCAAAGGATAGTCAGATGGGAGCAGTGAGCTACACAACTAAAATGTAACAGGTGAAGCTTCAAGTGACCTGAACATTTGTCCTTTTTCTCCTTCTTTCTCGTGTGCTGATTCCTTTTACTTCTTCTTCTCCATCGAAAGACATTCCTACCAAACAAACGCTAATACATACATACGTACATACTCTTTCAAAAAATTACTACTATGAACATTTGTACGAACTCTTGATACCCTTAACTTTCTCATTGAACATTAAGTGCTACTGATTCTTGTTATTCTTTCCTTTAATAACTTTCTATTTTAACATGAAAAATGTATATTTTTATTCTTACACTCTTCTACAAATATACACATTCCAACCTGCCAACAATCAACCTTCTGATGATGATAACCTTCTGATAATTCTGGATAAAACTTGTAAGCTGTAGAGAGTTCGGTTATGTATGACACAAGGCCAAATTAAGAAACATTAACAATCTCCCTATAACTTCAAACTTACTTCTCACTGATGAAATATAGAGGGAATATTCTAAGAATTACTGTAAGGGTTTTGTTTTGTTTCATTTTTTACTTTCTTTGTTGTTAATTTGATTTCTATAGAATAGACTAGCAGTATAGCCCAGTGTTGCTCGGGTGTAATGAAAGCTTTAAAACTAATCTATGGTCCTGGAGCTCAGACTCTTTGGATATTAGCATGAAAGACTAAAAAGCAATAGTTGTTTCCAGTTAAAGTGAAACCGTAGACTGAAAGAAAAATGAATGAATGTAAGTCAAATTTTGATTTCCTGGTATCGATATCAAATAAGTTTTTTCCGTCGTAAACTGAATTTTGAAGGCTAAATAAGTAAATGGTATCATGGCTGAGACTAAGAACTATAATTATACCTACTTAGAGCCAAACCCGAAGCAAAAACTAAAATAAAAAGGCTGAAAAAATACAAACATACAGGCAGATAAACAGACACACATACAAACATCTTGCCCTTTATATATATATATTATTGATTTTTCTGCACTATTGTAGGAGCTGCAACCTTGAAACTTCTGAATATCGTTTCTTATGTCTTTGTCTATGAGTGTATCAAATTTGATTAAAATCGGACCACTCCTTCTATAACCTGATTTTTTCGATTATGTGCATTGTGGTGCAGTGGATATCAGCTCGAAATGAGAAATAAGAGAGCCGAGTTCGAATTCCAGCTGAATTCATTGCATTTCACATAAGTGCAAATACCCTTGGGAAAGGTATTAATCCGTCTCTTCCTTCCAGTTATGGGTTAAATAACAGGACAGATTGGGTTCTTTAGCTTTGGTCGGCAACCAGTCTACTGCAGAAAGCAATGGCAACCTACTGTGGGATAATCTTCTGCCCAGTCATTCATGTCTCTTTCGAGACATGATCGCCCAAGCGTGGACTGCATATGGCACTTAACTGACTGACTGATATTTATTGGAGGTACCTCGACACAAAACCTAGCTAAGAACACTCTCAGACACTTATAGTACAACTGTGTAAATTTTCAAGAAAATTGGTTCAGCCATTTCGGAGTCTATAGGTAATGGGCACACACACACACACACACACACACACACACAATTCCGTTTATAAATAAGTTTAGATAAGTCATTGTAATAAAAAGTAGACTCTCAAAAACTGAAGAAATTAGTTGAAAAATAAAATGTAGAAACCTGAAATCATTTTATTTCAGATTCCTAGATAATTTACATTTAGGTGTTAAACACAAGGTGGGATCTTAATATTTGGGAGTGTTTAAATTTTTCTCAGTATATAATAAATGGGTGTCTTAATAAAAGGGATATTGGGAAATCATTGAAAGAATCAATATATATGAAATTAATCTGACATCTATGAGTCACTTAGATTTTTTTCTCATTTTCTCTGACATCATGACAATTATCAATAATCAATTATTAAATATATTAATTTATTAATGAATCACAGATCCAAATTTCTAGTCATACTCTCCAATTTTGAGATGAGTCATTATCATCCCAAGAATTTGTTGTTACCATATTGCTGTTAATTTATTCATGTCTTCATCATTTATCTGTCCCCTCAGGAAGTGGGTGATTATGGCTCCTTGTGATTATGGTTCTTGTTCCTTGTAACTCTAAGCAACTTTTACTTAATTTGAAAAAAGAAGTAACAAAATAAAAAATAAAATTTGTGTTAAAAAAATTGAGAATAGCCAAATATATATATAATTGTGGTTGCAATGCCAACTACATAGGGAGAACTACTCAGCATCTAGATATGAGAATTAAACAGCATGTTCCAAGTAAGATCAAAAATAATACCTTGTCTTCTAATAAACCTGTCCCAAATACCTCTGGTTCCACCATATGTGAGAACCCTTTAAATGATAGAAAGTGTGCTGCTGAGTTTAGTATTGACTGCTTTACAGTTATGTCCTGGTCAGACTCTATATCTTATTTAAGAGTACTAGAGTTTTTGTATATCAGGTCCTGCAAACCTTCTCTCTGTAAACAGTGTGAATGCTTGCTGGGACTTGCTATCATTTGCCTCTAGTACTTCTTTCCTTTTCATATTATAAATTTTTTCCTCTCTCTTCTCTTCCCTTCATTCATTCCATGATTTATTTTAATCTAAGTTAATCTCCTGATGAGGCTTGAAGAACAGGAATGAAACTGGTTGGTTCATTTTTAAAATGCCTAATAGTATTCAGCTTTACACTTTCATATCTATTATCAGGTTCTGTACCTACAAAAATATCTTTTCATATATATATATATATATAATTAATTTGTTGAGTTTCCTCTTAATATATATATATATATATATATATATATATATATAAAATGTGTACACACACACACACACACACACACACATATATATACACTCATACATATAGGGAAATTGTGAAGTTTTCAATGAAAGTATTAAAAATGTAAAAAAATATCTGATTTTTGCTGGTTTATTAGATACAATTTTGAGAAAGCAGTTTTAGTTAAAAAGCTTATGTTACAGTCATGCAGAAAATAACATCTCCATAAATTTAGATATTGTTTTAATGTATGCATCCCAAATCTCTGATGAAAAACAGGCATCCATTTGACTGAGTAAAATCAGAAAAGTTAACTGCATCTTGTTTCACAATAACTTGTCATATTCATGGCATTTTTTGTGTTTATGAGGAAACAATGGTGACATTTTAACTATTGTTGTCGTGGCCTCAAAGATACAAATAATTCCCACAACAGAACTACTATTGCTGTTGACATGAAATCTCATCTATACCAATAATGCTTCATACACACACCCACGCATATATATTTGTATGAGTGTGTGTAAATGTAATATTTTCTATCACTTAAATCAATTATGAGGCAAAATCTACTCTGAAATTAACTAGTTGTTGCCATTTTTAAAAACATGCTCAATGTACAAACTGTAGAGCAATTCTAGAAATGTTTCTTTTAAAAAATAGATCATATCTCACTTGCTACTACAGTTTTACCTTTTAGATCTTCAGGCTGGTTTGATTATTTTATATCCTGACAGTTTGTATTTACTGTTCATGTCTCACATCATTAATTTGCATATATACTTTTTTTTGTTCATATTTTTTATAATTGGTGTTTTCTTTAATTTTTAATACCTGGTAAAACTGCAGTAGCATGTGAAATATATAGTTGTGTATTTAGGCAGGAAACTTTTTTAATACATGATGTTTTTTTCATTAAAAATGACTGACGAGGTCCTTCTGTTGAATTTTTTTGCACATTGTGTATATAGAAATTGTCCAAATATCTACTTATTTCCAAGTGCTTTCAGTTAATTTATGAGCCATTTTCAGTTGTGCTATTGTGAATGGTGTGTAGGTTTCTGACACATCTTAGTGGCAATGATGTCTTCATCTAAGCCAAGGGTTGGCAGCCCCTGGGTCACATCTGGCCCGTGAAGAAGTTTTGTCCAGCCTGCCAACTTTATACCTGGACAGTAATTATCTAATTAATTTGTGGAGAAAGTGGCCAAAAAATTATCAGTTGAAGTTAATCAACTTACAGTGCAACAATTTTTTTCAATCAAAATTTAATTCTGAATCCACTGTTGGCTTCTACAAGAAATATGTTTTGCCAAGCAGGAAATATAAAAACTCCTTTTATCATCAAATATTTCACCAGATGTGGAGTAGTTGTCGAAGAATAAGGAGAAATAAGTGTCTTATTAAATAGTTTGCCATTTTTAACTGTATTTCATTTGTAGTAAGGAATTTGTATTTTTTGTTGTGTCAGTTGTTATCCTGTTGTCCCTGAAGTGAAATAAGTAACTTTTAAATAATATAACATTAACTTCATTGTTATTTCTTTAAACACCCAGACCAAGACTAGCTTCTGGATGGCATAGTCTGAGGTCAAAACAATTCATTATAGTATGTTCACAATACTATATATCATGGTCCTCCTCCAAGACACTGCATAGCTGTCTGTCCTGCTTTGTCCAAAAGATTGCCAATCTTATCATTATGTTGGAGGTATTTCTGCCACACATTGTATTATATTTGTATTCTTTATAATTATTTTATGTATCCAAGTTGGTATGAATTTCCTTGTTAGTCATTTTTAATAAAATATATATTAAAATGGAAAATAAAAGCAACAGAAATTAAAATTGAAGAAATTCTGGTATCAATAATTGACAATTCTTTGTCTAATAAATTCAAGTTAATAAAAAGCATTAATTAATATTCTATTTTTAAAATATAGATTTTATAGGTTCTACAAGAATTCTGAAAATCTATATTATGGATATATTATTTAAAAATAAGCGATGAGATGCAGTGTGATGATTATCAGCATGGAAAATAGTGTTGGCAAACTGAGTTTAAATTTCAGCTGATATTATTTGTGTTTTCTTAATTCTCTTTGGAAAGGCATGAATCTACATATTCCTGGGATCTAGCCTCAAACAATTGAGGGATATAAAATAATGTAAAGTTTATAAGTATAGAAAATTGGTAAACCCAGTTTAAATTTCAGCAGAAATTGCTTGTGTCTACATAGCAATAATGCCCTTTGAAAAGCCATGAAACCATTCCTTTCTGTGCTCTAGACTCTTCCATTTAATGATGTAATTTATTATAATGGTTATCAACATGGAAAATTGAATTGATAAACCGAGTTTGAATTTTAGTTGAGGTTGCTTGTGTTTGCTTAACAATAATGCCTTTAGGAGAGGCATGAATCTACATTTCCCTGGGTTCTTGCCTCAAACCATTTATTAATGATGTAAAGAAACAATATCTATCAGCATAGTAAAAGGAATTGGCAAACTGTCTTTGAATTTCAGCTGATATTGACCCTTGCCTGGTGAAGAGGGTAAGTGGAATCCAAGTAGCACAAAAAACAATTGCTGTTAAAGGGCAGATGATGTCCTCAGAGTCAACGGCCATCCAACACAGTTATGAAATAGATAGCCCAACCAACTTGCAATTGGCCAAGTGTAGTGAGTACAGCTACACTCCTAAAGACAATGTCAATTAGGAAGGAGTTCCTCTAATAAGAAGGCCATGGATTTGGATTTGGAGTCAGTTTTGACTCCTTGACCATTAACAATACATATTTTTCTATCTTAGCTGTCTCCATCATGTTATTACTTTGCTTGAACTCCAATTCCATTATGTGATGTAAATACACTTTTAATCCCATAATTACTAGGGTTAAGAAATTTATTCTTTAATTCCCTGTGTATTTTAAACATCATGATATATTAGCGTAATCCAAAATTATTCTGAATTGTCGTGCATGATTATTAGTTACAATAATATTCATCAATTGGTTCCCCAAAATAGAAATTCTTTGTGACTCAATCTAATAATTTCAACAGTACTCAGTTATTATTTGGAAACCATCCCTTGGTTGTATAAAAATATCTGCTCGTATTTTTTAAAGGTGATGGTATCTAATCAAAATATTCAAGAAAAAAATAAAATTTATTGTTCATGATTGACATGTAAATTCTATTAGTTACTGACCATTTATCTTATTACTTATATTCAGAATGTTCGCTCTGTACAAGGCCCAAGAGCCAGTCTAGGTAGAAGGTTACGGATTAAGTGGCATAGTTTATGTGGATATGTGGGGAATATAACTGTTACCTTCAAACTTGAATAGGTTAAGATCAGAGAGGCATCCTCTTGGGAGTCAGTTCCACAAAGCAGTGAAGAAGCTGCTTAAATGGAACTTACATCTTGCCAAGGGGGATATGAAGGGAATGAATGTGGTTTGCTCTACTGGGCATAGCATGATGATTCATAGCTGTGAAGGTTAGAACTGGTGGAACAAAGGAATGTAATTCATTTGAACACTGAGATAGAGCAGTGAAAGGGAGTTGTAGGGTGAACTGATCATGTTTTTTTTATAACATGGTGTACTATGAAGGTTAAATATCTATCTAAACTTATTTATAAATGGAACTTTGTCTGCGTGTGTGTGTCTGTGTGTGTCCATTGCCTATAAATTCCGAAACGACTGAACCAATTTTCTTGAAAATTTACATAGTTGTACTATAAGTGTCTGCGAGTGTTCTTAGCTAGGTTTTGTGTCGAGGTACTCCTGATAAATATCGAAAATCGATAATCGAAAAAAATCGGATTATAGAAGGAGTGGTCTGATTTTAATCAAATTTGATACACTCATAGACAAAGACATAAGAAACGATATTCAGAAGTTTCAAGGTTGCAGTTCTTACAATAGTGCAGAAAATTGATAATATATATATCTATAAATCGATACCAAGAAATCAAAATTTGACTTACATCCATTCATTTTTCTTTCATTCTACAGTTTCGCTTTAACTAGAAAAATTTTAGTCTTTTGTGCCAGCGTCCAAAGAGTCTGAGCTCCAGAACCATGGATTAGTTTTAAAGCTTTCATTACACCCGAGCAACGCCGGGCTATACTGCTAGTCTAAAAATATTTGCATTGTTGTTCTCAACAGCCCAAACCTTGTGAATGTCATATTCACAACGTTTTGGCTGTTGCAAGCTTGAGCCTTCTTCAGGTGATATATGTTGGAATTTCAAAATGGTGCTCTTTATTTAGTTCACAGTGGTAGATGGCCTAGTGGATAAAAGCGCTTGTTGAAGTCGTCCAAAAAAGTGATTCGATCCAAAGAGTTACGAATTCAATACTTGGCTTCAATCAAAGGTGAACAAAATGTTGGAGAGTTGAGTTACTAAAGAGATTTAACTAAAACTATCACAAAAAGGCATGGTATGTGGAACTAGAACAATCTATCCCCATAGACTAAATAAAGGGTTCATTTTAAAATTCCAACATATATCATTTGAAAAAGACTGGAGCATGCAACAGCTAAAACATTGTGAATATTTCAATAGAGATAAGGATAACTCATAAAAATCTAGTGTAAATAGTTACAATACCTCATTTCTGAGATATAGACAGATTTAAAAATAAGTAATAATAATGCTAATAATGATAATAACTAAATCAAGAACTTGTCCTAAATTCTACTTAATTTAACCTTCAACTATTTTTATATAATTCCTTTCAAATCAATATCCAAACAAATCCAAGAAGGTTTTGCAGACATTTTACCAAATCTCCTTTCCTTTGGATTTCTCCATTTAAAAAAGAAATACTGATGAGTGATTTTTATGCAAGAATGAAGCTAAAAGATTTTTCACAAAAGGCCTTGTTACAATGAGAACAGAATGGGTTTAAGAAGCAAATTTACTCACTGTCCTTAATTTTTCATTTTTTGTTTCTCTAATTAATGAAGCACGTATTTCCTTTTGTTTTATGGCATGTGAGGCTCTTGAAGAATTAAAGAAGTAATTAAAGGAAATTTACACACAGTTTCAATTTTGGCACAATACTTATTAAGCTGCATTGGTATTCAGGATGTAGAAAAATAAGGCAAGGGTGTGTCAAGGTTGAGGGAAACACTTAACAGGTAACAGATTGTTCTCTTAACAATTAGAGGAAACAGGGAGAGAGACAGGAAAAAAAAACCAACTGAATAATGATGAATGAGGCTGCTGCCTCAAAATACACAGCATGGTGGGAGGTGGGTAACTTCCAGAACAAAATGCACCAAGGGAATGTCTTTACAAAAAAACTGAATCTTCAACAATAACAAAGCCAATCTTGCAAACTGTCGCTGTTGCTTTTCTTGTCATTTCTATTGACATAAGCCAGTTACTGCCTCAAAATACAAAATTTTGTTTAAACCTCCAGACCAAGGCAGCCTTCTGGATGGAGCTGTCTGAGGTAGAAACTATTTATTATAATATATTTGATATCATGGCCCACCTTGAAGACACAGAAGAGCTGTCTGGCCTGCTCTCTCCAAAAGATTGCCAACCTCTGCTTTATAGAATCAACTAGTGACATAGATACTTATCCTTTTCTTACAAGACAACCTTAGACCTTTATCTCATATTAAGTAATGTGACCATACAGAACCTCTAAAACACTGTGATTACAGGTACTAAAGATTATCAAAGTAATTAATCTGTTTAGTTATTTGTTGAGTTAAGTGAATAAATGTATTGGTTTGGTACTGGGCAATTTCATTACAAATAAAGAAAGGACTTGAAGCAGCTGAGATGTGGTTTTACTATGTTCAGAATTTCATAGACAGATCATATGGCAAATAAGAAAGTTTTAAGTAGACTAGAAACTAAAAAGCTGTTGTATAACGTGCACATTGGGAACTGAAAGAAATGTTTTGTCAAAATAGCAAAACTCAATGATTAAAGGATTAACTTAATCTTCTGATTATGATTTTCACTCATAATCCTTTGAATGACCTTCTCACACCATGATCAATACTCACCATCAATAAATGATTACAATTTACTCTGTGAAATGATGTGGGGAGGTGATACTAAAATATTTTCTGTCTGAATTTCTGAGATGTGAAATTATTATTATTTACTTTATTTAAAATTGAATTAATATCCTAATCTTTATTATGATCATGTTTCACCTCAAGCAAGGCAAGAACGCTGCTAGTAGGTTACAGAGAGTGGAAGTGAAAGAGAAAACTGATAATAGGGAGGATTGAGGAAAGGAGAAAAGATGAACGGGATTCAAGAAGACAGAAAATGGTGATTGGTATTGCATTTAAAGTTTTTAAGATTTCAGTTATCAGGCAAGCAAGTAAACAGAAGGGAGTTCCGCAGGTGGGAAGTGCAAGAAAAGAAATTGTTAGAGTACAAGTAGCAGTTGCACTTAGCTATTTCAACAGTAAAAGGGTGGAACCTAGATGCTAATTGTTATTGGTTGGTTGTTTTGTTTTATGGCATATCAACCTCGGCGGGTCATTTATTGCCAACTAAATTTTTATTTATTTATTGCTGGTAATACCTTTATCTTTCAACAATTTATTGTTGTTTTTATGTAAGTTTTGTGTCTAGTAATACTTTTTTCTTTTCGAGTATCAAGATTCATTGGGATTTGTTTTTAAGGGCAGGGTCCCCAAGTCCTACCCTGTTATTTAACCCATAACTGGAGAGAAAGGATGGATTAATACCTTTCCCAAGGGTACCAGTGCTTAAGTGAATGCAGGGTATTCAACTGGAATTCGAACTTGGCTCACCGATTTCTCTTTCCGAGCCAATATCTACTGCACCACAATGCACATCCGTCACTAAACGCTTACAGCACCTCATATTCCCAAGCGATCATCCATCTAAGTATGACCAGGCTCAATGTTGCTTAACTTTGGTGATCGAGCGAGAACCTGTGTATTCAATGTGATATGGCCATAAGCCAGATGCTAATTGTATAACCTGCTTTAATTTTCATAATTTGGGTACCAGGTAAAAGAGCTTGCAAGAGCAGTTGCCATGAAAATATTTGTAGACAAGGCAGAGGGAAGCCATGTGAGAAAGTGACTAAAGTGAGATACCTGGTCAGGGTCACTTCCATTACAAATCCTTCTTTGGATGTTTTGTCAAGAATCTCATGACAAACAAGATTCAATAGATGAACAAATGTTAGATTTGTAAATGTGCAAGATAGATTCTGACAAAAAACATTTTCTGGCATGAAATAGTGGACAAAATTTCTTGTAGTAGATTCAGCTATTGATTTGATGTAGTCTCCCCACTTCAAGTTAGTAGAAAGTGTGAAGTCTTGTTGGCTACATGTTTACTTATTGTTAGTTTTCTTTCCACTGACTCTAAGTTTCTATGGGGACAGATTGTATGGATACAGAAAAATTTTTAGGGTTTTAAGGTCAGAGTTGAATAATTTTATTAAACACTATTTACATTGTTTGGACTGTTGTTCTCATCTTTGTTGCATATTCATGACATTTTGACGATTATATGATCTGGGCTTCTTGAGGTGTTTGAAATTTTGAACCGAATCCTTTTTGTCCACCAGGTTAGATTGTTCTAGTTCCATGTGCTATGTCTCTTTTGGATATCTTAGTATCAGTTATCTCCCTCTTAACTCATTTCTCCAAGATTTCTGATCAGCTCTGCTGTAGCTCGAACTCATGACCCTTTGGATTCAACCAACACTTTTATCTTCTGGGCCATATGTCCTTGAGGATATCAGTGTATAAATTTTCGGAACTTATAAACATGTCTCATTAACCTTTTTTATTTGAGCTCATATTACAATTTTTGGTATTATTGTTTTCCTTCAGCACTCTGGCTCTGGTACTGTATTCAGGTCTATGCTCGGTCAGCTTAGATTTTTGTGGCCTAGCATATGTGCTGATTCCTTAAAGTTTCATATTTAATACGGTGATATTCTGTTCCTTATATTTCAACCTCTTCCCTTTTCTCTTCATATGTGGTCAGCCATGCCTGATTTTTCTATTTCTCCTTTTGTTATGGTTTTGCATTGTTTCTGCAGTCTTATCTTAAGGGGATGGCCCAGTCCTCCTTTATTTTACCACTGCTGCATGGAATCGCATACATGTGTAACTCTATTTCCATGCTGGTATATTTTTTTTTGGTTTAATACAACGGAGTGAGAGAAATTGATATTAGTGATATTGTTAGTTGTGTTTTATTGTAATCCGCGATTTGAGCTTATGTAAAAAAAAAGAAGATATTTTGAATACTATTATGTACTTGTAAAATCCGGGGAATAGAGAAATTGGATGATAATTGGGAAAAAAGAGAAAAAATATAGTTTCTTCTTTTTTCGTGCTCGATACGAATTGTTTTGGGCCAGTAGAAGCTTGAAAAATGGCTGTAGTCATAACAAAATGTCAGGATTTCCTTGATGAGGTCAGGTAGAGTTAAACCTCAAAATTATTCCTGGGAAAAGGATTTGAAAATTTGAAAACCTAAAAATGATGTAATTAAGAAGAGGAAGACAGAAAGACATTACGTCATGTGAGCCATTGATATTTCATTTGTCCCCGTAAATTGTGTGGGTAGAAAATAATCTCATTGGTCAAAGCTTTGAGTCACTTAGATCCCTTGAGAGAATTGGGGACAGCTATAAAAATCTGAACTCAGTACAAAAAATGAGTTGGTTGGGTAGTTTTTGAAATTGCAGTCAAAATGTAACGACTGAGGGGAAAGAGTTCCCAACTGGGAGCCAAGACCCACGGCTGGTCACCTACCATAGAACTCATGGCTGAAGATGTAATAAGCATAAAAAACCCTACCGCCGATCAATTTAAGAAAAGTTAAAGTCAAATAATGTGCCTCCGATAAGAACCCTGAAAGAACTTTGTTTTAAGTTATTTGGAGAATTGAAAGCTCTGATTATTCTTGGCAAAAAGTTCATAATGTTATGAAAAGAATTTTTAAGTAAGTTGAAAAGTTGGTGATAGAGATTTTCAGGCAACAAAGACCAAATGACCCTACACCACCCGCCACCAGGTCGCACTGTTATTTGGCTATCTCTGCTAAGTTTGATAAAGGCCGAAAAGACGTGTTTTTTATGTGGAGAATTGACAGTCTGATTATTTTTAAAAATTGAAGGCACTGATTAGTTTTAACGAAACTTCAGAAGGACTTATTTTTATTTGAAGATTGAAAAGCTCTGATATTTTTAATGAAACTTTGAAAGCACTTATTTTTATTTGAAGTATTTTTAAGCGAATCCTCTCTCCATTGTAAACTTGAATGTCGACAATTGTATTTTCTGCTATTGTAATTAATTATTTTTTTTATAAAGACTTTCTTTCGTAACTCATCCAGGCATCTTCAAACTTATTCATTTATTTAATTTTTTTTGATGCCGTAATTATTTTATTTTAACACAAGTGTACATAAGTGTCTGGTCTAGATATGGTGGAAATATGGCTACCGGGTTTTCACAACATGACTTTCTGAGATCAAAAGAACACAGCGTGGGCAGTGAGTTCATTGTTGTAATAGACGTCTTGAGGACCAGCTCCTGTGGACATTGTCATTCGGCAGCCTTAATCGACAACAGCTGGGATGTGTTACACATGTTCTCCTCTATGGAAGGGCTTACTTGGAAGAGGTGTCTGTGAAGTGTCAAACCACTTTTGAAGGCCGTTCTGATGTTATCAGATATTTTATATTCTTTCCAGTAATCCCTTCACATAGGGTAGGCAGACTGAGTCTCTTTTCTGAGTGCTTATATCCTCTTGCAGCCCAGTTTGTCAGAGTTGCTGTCCTATACACAGAGCAGTTATGGTACTGCTTATATTGACCATTTCTTATTCCTATGTCTCTGGGTTGCTACTTATGTCTTTTGCTTGATGTTGTAGGCAGCAGATAACCTCTTTTTTTACACTGTATGGGTAGTGAATATGGCAAGAAAGAAGGGGATAACAGTCCAAACAATGTAAATAATTACAAAAATATAGATGAATAATTTTATGTTCAGCACTTAACTTGAAGCCATCAGCTTCAAAGTAAAAATTACTGCCTGAATTAAAAAAGACTTTATTGACACAATAATTAAACAATATCTAATCTAAACTTATTTATAAATGGAACTTTGTGTGTGTATGTGTGTGTGTGTGTGTCTGTTACCTATAGACTCCGAAACAGCTGAACTGATTTTCTTGAAAATTTACACAGTTGTACTATAAGTGTCTGTGAGTGTTCTTAACTAGGTTTTGTGTTGAGGTACCCCCAATAAATATCGAAAATCGATAATCAAAAAAATCGGGTTATAGAAGTAGTGGTCTGATTTTAATCAAATTTGATACGCTCATAGACAAAAACATAAGAAATGATATTCAGAAGTTTCAAGGTTGCAGTTCTTACAATAGTGCAGAAAATCGATAATATATTATATATAAAAGGCAAGATGTTTGTGTGTGTGTCTGTTTATCTGTCTGTATGTCCTTTATACAAATCCACAATTTTTATCCGATTCTCACCAAACTTCACACAAATATTTTTTAGGCTGAGTCTGAGCTCCAGGACCATGGATTAGTTTTAAGGCTTTCATTACACCCGAGCAACACCAGGCTATACTGCTAGTGCATTTATAATACAAAGTTTTTACACAGATTAATCACTGCCTCTTTGGGAACAGATGACAAAATATTTAACTTTTTGTAATATTTTCTGAGTAGAGTCACGGCACCAAATATAATATAAACACAGTTGTCAGGAGGAGACGTCTGTATCAATTTTCTAATTAAAACTATTATCATGCTTTATTCGTGTATCAGATATATGACAGCACTGATAAACTCTTGACTTGTTGTCCAGTGATTTTCTGTTGTAGTGATGGTAGCAGGAGTATTAGAAAAAATGCAACACAGTGTTCTATGTTTGATATCAGCCCTTGCTTTTTGAGGGGTTACTGAAAAGGTCTCAGACTGACTAAGAAATCCTTATGTATAAATATTCTCTTTCGATCATTTGGCTAGATTTTGGAAAGTGGATTGGGTCAAGAACCCACTTCCTAAAAGTAACCCTTCATATTCCGACACAGAATAATGAGGCAAAATTTCCTTATTCCACATTGTCTTTAATTACTTTAAATACATTCAATCACTCAGTTAAGTGCTGTACATTAAGTGTTAGGCAGTCATATCTCGAAAGAAGACTGAGCAGAAGATTTTTCTGCAGTAGGTTGCCATTACTTTCTGAGGTAGACTGGTTGCTAATCAAGGCTATAGAATCCAATCTATCTTGCTATTTAACCCATAGCTGGAGAGAGAAGAGATGATTTATACCTTTTCCAAGGGTATTTGCTAGTAAGTGAATGCAACAAATGCAATTGGAATTCAAACTTGGCTCTCCAATTTCTCTTTCCAAGCCAACATCCGCTGCATTACAACACCTTTTCTAACAAAAGTATTCTCATAGAAGTGTTTTTTTTTTTTAATCACCTGTAGAAGATTTTAACAATATCTTCAGGGTAAATGAGGGGAGACTGTTTGAAATCAGTTCTGCTTTTTTAATAAAGTTAATTCCATAGAAATGTTAGCATATTTTTAATCACCCTTTACATTTGATCCATATATATATATATATATATATATATATATATATATATATATATATATATGTTGAATAGTGTAATGATTACAAGCAAGGAAAGTAAAATCACTGAGCTGAGTTCAAATTTTGGTTGATTCTGTTTGATTCGCTTTTCCACTAATGCCTTGGGAAAATGGTATGAATCCATCTTCCTCCAGCTATCAGTTAAATAGTAGAGCAGTTGGGCCCTCTTGCCTTTGGTGGCAGCTAGTCTAGGAGAAGGAAACACTGAATTCAAATCAAAGAAGGGCTTTTGGAGACTTCATAGCATACTGTGTGCCATTTCTTTATTATCAGTTCTTCCAACAAGTGTAACTGCTTCTGCACAAGCCTTCACTTTTATAATCAGATAATCTGAGAGGTTCATTTTTTTAAATAACATGTTAGATCCTAATAATGTCAAAACTAATATATATATATATATATATATATATACATATATTATATGCATACACAGTCAGTATCGTATATGGGTTTGATAAGTTTATTTTGTCAAATGTTTGTTGTATAGGTATATTTGCATAAAAAATTCTTTCTATTGCCAAATTCTAAAATGATTTCTTCAAACAAATTGTTAAATTTGGCATACTAACTTTTGGCCTCTACAAACACATCATTATACTTAAATAGAAGAATCCTTCCTTAATATAGCATCTTTGTTAATAGAAGACATTTTTAGTAGTCTTGAATGTTTGTTCTTAATTGGCTGGAATTATATTTCCCCGTCTTGTTTGAACTGTTTTATTATGTGAACTCTTTCTTCTAATTTGGAGTTTTGCCTTGTTCAAAATTAATATATCTTTTGCATTGCCAAAATAATTTTTGATACAGTCAAATCTCAAATATAATTAGCTGTAGACATATTTTTATGTTACTGCTCATTATTCATGAATGTTTTCATCATTTGTGTATTACCGGCAAACTGATTTTATATATATATGTTAAATTAAATAAATTGCAAACAATATGTTTGCTTATTTTTAATAAAATACATACATACTCATGGATAATCTTTCGCATATTACAATCAAAAGATGTCAGAAATGAGCTGTAATGTTGACAGATGTTATTTTCATTCATTTCTTAAGGTACCCAACTATTTTCAACCTCTTTCCGAGGTCATCTTCAGGGGTGTAAGTTTTAGTAACAAATTTAACCGGAAAACTGTGTTGCTAAAAGCTAACTACAGATTCTCGAGGCAATATTCATTAAAACACTTAAGCCATCAATTAACAGAATCAGCTATGAATACTGTAGTAATATTCTAATATGTTTGTAAAAAGAACAGTTTTTTCATGCTTTGACATGTGTATGACCATGGCATTACAACATATAAAAAAATTTCATTTTGGATAATTTTCATGTTCTAATGAATGCTAGCAATTTGTCAACCGTTATATTTGAAGCAGGAAAAAAATGTACAGTAATTTTTAGCAATTGTTTTCTGGTTACATTTGTTACCATAACTCACACCACTGAAGATGACCTTGGAAAGGTTGAAAGTACTTGGGTACCTTAAGAAATGAATTAAAATAACATCTGTCAATGTTACAGCTCATTTCTGACATCTTTTGATTGTAATACGTGAAAGATTATCCGTGAATATGAAAGTATTTTATTAAAAATATAAGCAAACATATTGTTTGCAATTTATTTAATCTGACATGTTTAAAAGAAAATTTGCTGCCTAAATACACAAGTTTTAAAATATATAATTTTCCTTTTATTGTCACTAAAATATTTGCAGACAAGTTAGATGGATGCATTTTTATTTTCTTTCAGGAGTGTATGCAATGTAATCAATATAAAAATATTTATTACAGTAACACAGCAAAAACAGCACACTGTAGCAAGATTTTTGTTAGAACATTGTAACAGTTTTATATTGGAGAATAAAGCAATTCTAGTGCAATTATAATCTTAAAAATGATAGTCTATGTTTGCGTTTCTGCTCACTCTAAATGATGCAACTTTACAAGGGAGATAACTCTAGGTATATTAAATGCTAGTTTTTCCTCATAATAAATAATCAAAAATACAAAGTGACGTGGCATTGAGTATAATAGCAGCCATTAGCATCTTTTAAATGTGTATTTATAAATCAGATAGTTGGAATACATTAGCAAATTATGAAGCCGTTAACACTGTCAATATTGACATTTTGATTGAAAGAGAATTCAGTACATCATTGAACAATTTATTATGATCATTTATTGTTAATAACTTTGAGAAGGGTCATTAAAATATCCAATTTTATTAAGATGTTAAGGTCTCTTTGTATTTTTGCTGTTATTCTTATGACATTTCAGTAGATTCATCCTTCAACCCTCTTCAAGCATTTTATGAGAAGAAAAAGAAAAGAAAAACTCATGTGTACATGGACTGGGGACAATAACTGATCAAGCCCCCTCGGTACTTCATTGGTAATGACTCTGGCACCAGGAATTGACTCTTAACCCTTCTGAAAGAAAGGTATTTCCTGGGGAGAGGGCTTTATGAAGCTCAAGCATATTATATTAAATTTGAAATACCCATCGACTGTTGAAGGAATTGTTAATTCTTATGAATCTATCAGACTGGTTTTTTTCCCTAGTGACAGGTACACCAAATGTTGAGAAGATTATAAAAAACACCAAACAATGAAAATCATTGGAAGATGAGAAAGCTGATGGAGGCTGCATACATATATAAACATGTCTACCAAGTGATGAATGACTTAGGACATCATGGAATTCAATTCTTTTTTATTTTTGTTTTCTTTTTTCTTTTTTTTTTTTTTGCTAACCTTACAGTAAGGCACAAACACTGTGTTGAATTGTAAACTATACTATTGGCAACTTACTTTTTAGAACAACTTCATTTAAACAAACATCATGTTTTCTTATTATTCATATCCATTTTTTCTTTCCTTCCTTCTTCCTCTCCCTTTTCATCTTTCACTATCTCACTCTCTTCCTCACCATCTTTCTTTCTCTTCTACCTTCTTTCTCACATTTTCCATCATTCTCCCAATCAAGTCTTCTACCTGATGAGATGTAATATGTCATAGGATTATGTAATCACCAGAAGTTTCATTGGCCATTAAATGAACTTTTCAAAGTTGAAGGCAGGATCAAAATCTAAAAAATAAAAATGCCAGCCAAACTTTGCCCAGTAGTGAATATGTTCTTAAATTTTTGAATTGAATTCAAAAAACCAATATGCTTAACTGAAAAATTCTTAGCCTAACCTACTTAGCAAAATTGGACCAAGTAACCAAATAATAATTTTTTAAACCCTCCTTGGTTAGACTAAGAACTTTACAGTACAGCTTCATACTATTAAAATCCATAATTATTCCACAAATATTATTGTTTTTATTTTTTTAATTTTTCCAAGGAAACACCCATCAAAAAATATACATAAGACTTAAAAAGACTGTTCGATCAAATCAGAATGTTTATCTGGAGGTGGTTCTTCCTTCTATTAGATTCTACATTATATATGTTTGTTTATATTGTGTATTTAGGCAACAATCACTCTTTTACGCTAGTTTTGTTAAAAATGACATAATTTTTTTCATATGATCTTATAATTTTTTCTTTTCAGTACATAAATTATATAAAAGTAATCCGAACATTTTAGGTTAATATAGTGCTGTACTTCATTATATTCAGGTTTGAAAGCCAAAAAGGAAAGTAACACTACAACATTCAGGGAAAACCTTGTTTTACAACAAATCACAATGGGTAAAAATGAAATCCGACATTTAAATAACGAAATCCAAAAACATAATGTGATATTAAAAAACTGAAACTGAATATAATGAAGCACAATACTGTATCAACCTAAAACATTCAGACAATTTTTATATAATTTATGTTCTGAAAATAAAAAAATTATAAGAAATGAAAAATTATATGAAAAACTTAACCATAGCTCCTTGCCTCTCATTTTTAATGAAACCGGCATATATATATATATATATATATTTACACACACACACACACATACTGACCATTTGCCTGGTGTTCGATCACTACAGATCATATTTTAGTTGAAATCACTCCCTCTCTTTTTTTTTTTTTGTCATAACCAGTGTCAAGGTTGTGATATCAGTAGATACAAGGACATAATGAACCCACCACCATGAAATGGCTTTCTTCTATCTTTTCTACCAATATTTCCCTGGCAATTTTTCTGATGAGCTTCTTCCCTTAGTGCCTTAACTACAAGAAACTTAAGCATGCTACTAAACTAGCAACTAGGTTTCAGTATTTTACTTTTGAACTAGCTACATGCAACCACCAATTCTGTTCTAATAGTTTCTTTTCTTGCACTTCTCACCTGTAGAACTCCCTTCAGTTTTCTGGCTTTCCTGCCACCTACAATCTTCAAAATTTTAAATTCAACGTCAATCACCTTTTCTGTCTTCTTGAATCCTGTTTTTTATTATCTTTTTTCCTTACTTCTCTTCACTAAAGTTTTCTCATTCTTTCACTCCATGTAACTCTTTGTGTTCTCTTGGTTTGGGGGTGAAGTAATTTAAAAAAAAATACTAAAAAATACAATCTTCATTAAGGTTACATTGTTCTTTTAATCAAGTTTTATTAAAAAAAAAAGAAGAGACATTTTACTTGCGGAAGGTTATCTGCAGTTTGGTAAAAAATGACGGATAAATTGATTAAACATAGAATGTCTATCCTTCTTAATATAACAATGTTGTATATGTGTAGCACATTATATCTGCACCAGTTTACACTGAATTTAATCCTCACTTGACATTCAGCTTTAGTTGAAGTGGAGATGACTTAGAAATTCAAGTGTTATTCAGCATTTAAATGAACTTGGAAAGGAAAAAAGCTAATCATGTGTTTCTTGCTAACACGAGTAGTCATAATCAAACTCCAAAAACTATATTGTGTATAAACTTCAAGAGTATTGTCAAAAGTATTTCTGAAGTGGATGTTTAATCTATAACCAAATGAACAGTTTTAAAAAATAAAAAAAAAGGAATTTGTATTAATAGCTGTATTTCATGTTCACCTTTAAAATATAGATTTATGTTCAAATGTTAATAAGCCTGTGGGGATTAGATCACCTTGTCTGCCAGGACTGATGCTATGGTGTAGCTATTGGTGGTATAAAAATAAAGAAATCACCTCCTCTTCCTTTTATTGCTCACTCATAAAAAAGGACATGGTAGGTAGCAGAGGTGTCCCGTCTTGCTCCTCTGTGGAAACTTAGCCCCTCAACAAGCAACTACTATATACTATACACCCAAAATGATTTCATGTATAGTATGACCCCTTGAATTTTTTTTACATGAATTTTAACCCCTCCAGAAAAGAATCACTTGTGTATAGGGAAATTGGCTACTGAAAAATGCATGGTTTTAAACCTCTTCACAAAAATTACCTGTGTTTAGTGTGACCACCTATTTTTTGCATAAACATCTAACTTTAGTATATATGGTAGCTAAATTTCAACTCAACGTCATCGCACACATCACACACACACACAGAGGCTAAATACATAAATGTTTGTATACTTTTATCAGTATATGCATAGATAGCTGTACACTCAATTTTCTTTCTCTTTCAATATATCTTTTCTGCCAACTTCTCCATGTCCCGTCCTTTCAGAATCTCCTATCATTTCAGTTAGTCATATTAGTGCCATACATGATACACGCTTAGGTGATCATATCTCGAAAGAAACATGACTGACTGGGAAGATTTTCCTGCAGTAGATTGCCATTACTTTTTTGTGATAGACTTGTTGCCAGCCAAAGCTATAGAACCCAATCTGTCCTGCTATTTAACCCACAGCTGGAGATAGAAGCGATGGATTCATACCTTTTCCGAGAGTATTTGCGCGTATGTGAATGTAACAAATTTGACTAGAATTTGAACTTGACTCTCTGAGTTCTCATTTCAAGCCAATGTCAACTGCACCACAATGCACGTTCTTTATGGTTTTTTAATAAAGTTTGTCTTTTTCTTATTTTTCCTAAATCCTATTATGCAATTCTTTTACTCAAACTTGCTAGGTAAGTTACATTGTTTTCCTCTATCTCTCTTGCTTTCAATTATCATGTCAGTATCACATTTTCCAAGCCTTTTTTCCTCATTATATGCCCTAGAAATTTCAACTATCTCTTTTTCCTAGAAATTTTCCTCTATCTCTCTTGCTTTCAATTATCATGTCAGTATCACATTTTCCAAGCCTTTTTTCCTCATTATATGCCCTAGAAATTTCAACTATCTCTTTTTGATAAGAAGAAATATCCTTTTCATTTCCATTTTCTCTAAAATTTCATCATTGTTCGCATGTTCAGTTCATGGTATTCTCAGCATCATTCTGTAGAACCACATTTTTATCTGTAAGGAGATTGGCCAGCATTCATTTCCGTATAGAAGGACTGATATTATGTAACATTTTATTCTTTTTTTCTTTGTTTCTAACAAGATTTTCCTGTTTCTTAATACTTTGTTTAAGTTTTGGAAGGCACTTTCGAAAATATAGAATTCATGTACATTAAAAGTTTTCATCTGCAGCAAGTCATAACTCCTCCTGCTACAAATAAAACCTTGTCCATCACAATCCTGTAGCACATATTAGCTGCCTAAATTTCATGGATTAAGCATTTTATTCATATATTTGACCCATTTACATAATCAGATCCATGTCAAATGTATTTGCTGAAAATACAAGATATGAATTTAGAGCTCATTTTTGTTTTTATTTCCATGTTGCAATAAAAATTGTTGTAATAAAAAGGAAGAAAAATAAGATAAAAGAAAACCAACCAAAAATTAATGACAGTGCTTTGGATAAAAAATTTGGACAACTCAATACATCACTCAATAAGTCCCGGGCCAAACATGTAAATGGAACCACTAGTAAAAAAATCAATATGATTTTTATGAAGTACTAACCTTCAAATGGCATGTGACAAAATTTGGGCCCAATCAGATTAATAGTTTACAAATTACAGTTATTTAAGTGAAGCTACTGTTGCAAATTTTCAAAACAATGGAGAATCTAAATTTTGTGTGTTGATAAAGCATTGCTTTCTGATGAGGATAAAATACTGGTGAAGCAAAGCAATGGCTTGATAAGTGTTATTTAGACTCTGCTCCATCAAAAACAATGGTTAAGAGATGGTATACTGTGGTCATAGAAACACAAATGATGCTGAACGCTTAGGTCACCTAAAATCCGCAGTTGTCCCAGAAAGCACCAAAAACAAACCACAAAATCATTTTGGCCGATGATCATAAATTGAAGTTGCATGAGATAGCAGAGGAATTAAACATATCAGAAGGCAATCTATTCGCCATTTTGCATGAACATTTGTCAATAAGAAAGCTGTGTTCAAAGTGGGTACCGTGTTTGCCCACAGTCGATCATAAGCAACAGCACATTGACAATTCAGAGCATTGTTTGCAACTGTTTCAACTCAACAGAAAGAAGTTTTTGCATAAATATGTGACAATGGATGAAACATGTATCCACCAATTTACTATGGAGTTAAATCGACAGTCAGCCGAGTGGACAGCATCAGGTGAAATCTGTCCAAATTGACCAAAGGTGCAAACATCAGCAGGTAAGGTTTTAGCCTCTGTATTATGGGACGTACAAGGTATTTTGTTCATTGATTACCTTGAGAAAGTAAGAACCATCAAGAAATCACCAAAAATGGCCACAAATGAAAAAGGAAAGGTGATCTTTTACTAAGACAATGCATCGTGTCACAAGTCGATCGCAACAATGGCAAAATTACATGAATTGCATTTTGAATTGCTTCTGCATCCAACCTGTTCTCTAGACCTGGCCACCAGTGACTACTGGCTTTTTGCAGATCATAAAAGAATGCTCCAGGGAAAGAGATTTGGCTCCAATGAAGAAGTGATATCGGAAATGGAGGTGTATTTTGAGGCCAAAGACAAATTGTTTTACAAAAAAGGCATCAAATTGTTAGAGAAGCATTAGAATCAGTGTATCACCCTAGAAGAAGACTATGTTGATGAATAAAGTCAAATTTTGTCTAAAACTTGTTTTATTAATTAGGCCTTGTATTGAAGAATCGATACTGGCAGAAAACTGCTTACATATGGACAGGAAATGAGTTCATCAGATATACAAAAATAGAAAAGGGTGTAAGACAAGGATGTATCTTCTCACTGGATCTATTCAACCTGTACAGTGAAACAATTATGAGAGAGCTAGAAGCCCTCTCAGGATTAATCATTTGTGGCCATAATCTCAACAATATAACACAGATGACACAGTGCTGATAGCAGACACAGAAAGGAAAATACAAAATCTCCTGCAGTGGATAGCAAGGAAAGGCAAGAAAAAAGACTAATCATAAACTTCAAGAAAATTGAATGCATGATCATCAGCAAAAAGTGGACCCCAAAATGCCAACTACAGGTCAGGGATATTGGAATCAAACAGGTGCAGAAATCTAAATACCTGGTGAGTAGTTGGACAGAGGATAGAAAGTACAACACTGAGATCTGAAGATGCATAGCCAAAGACACGTTGCAAAAGCTAAGTAGAGTATTGAGAGACAGGAAGATTTTGTTGAAAACAAAGAATAGAGTACTAGATAGTTGTATGATATCTGTCCTTCTATGTAGCTGTGAATGCTAGACAATCTCTTCAAAAATAAAAGAGAGACATGAAGTAGTAGAAATGTGGTTCTACAGAAGGATGCTGAGAATACCATGGACCAAGCATGTCAGCAACAACAAGGTGTTGGAGAGGATGTAAACAAAAAGGAAATTTATACTTAGCATCATAAATAGACAGCTGAGATTTCTGGGATATGTAATGAGGAAGGAGGGTTTGGAGAATTTGATACTCACAAGCTGGATATAGAAAAAGAGAGACAAGGAAAAGTAGCGCAAGACATACTTGATGGTCTTGAGTTGGTAGATGGTAGAGCAGAGTCTGGGAGGGATATCAAGAGAACAAGTATTAAGAGTGACAAGGTATAAGGGCAAGTGGAAGTTCATGATCACTTATGTCCTGAGGGGGACGTGGCATATAAACAAGAATACTATTATGTCTGCTACTAGTAGGTGTAAACAAACAGTCTAGAAAATCATAAAAACGTGATTATATGACTAAATGAGAACTTTGCTTGCTGAGATATTTCCATAATCCAATTTCATTCATGTCAGACTGACTCCTAAGAATACAGCATAAAAGTTCCAATCTTGTCAAAAGCTACTGGATTTACCTGTCGACATTGTGTAACAGAGCTGATATGATTATGTGGAAGAATTGGATCTATCAGGCAAAAAATAAGCTGCCGAAAATAAGCAGTTTTACAAATCCAGTCTCTCAGATGACTTCAAAACCCGTCTGCAGCTATTACAGAAAAGCATCCCCTTCAAATGGTGCCACTCTAACAAATCACCTGGGAGCTGGCAACAGAATAAAAAGAACCTTTCCAAATGTACAATTGTGAATGAAGCTACAATAATATATATATATATATATATATATAGTAAATTATTGTTTTGCCTGTATTTGTTTCCTTTTTTTTTTTTATGACGTCAATCTGCAGACGTTACTTGGATAATCTATCCTCTTTTTTACATCAGCTGACTGTCTGATTTTCTCATTTGTTATTCTTAACTGGAAAAAATCATTTCAGCATCATTTTCTCTTATATTTATATTTATCATGAATATTGTAACCATATGGTTAATTTTAGGCTAAAACTCATAAACATTTCATAAAAGATAAGTGAATTATCTTGCAATATAATAAATTGCATGGGATTAAAAACATATTTGTAATGCTAGATAATTTTTCTCGCTGGAATCTATCTTACACATTTATAAGTCTACCATTCATCTATGCTTTGAGTATTTCTGTCACATCTGGTTTTGCATTTCTATATATTTAGAGTTTTATTATAAAATCCAAAGAATCTGCAATGATATCAGTACTGACCTGGCACCTCTGCATGAATGACTTTCTCATTGCCATAACATACCTATGCATTTTCTATAAATTATTTTCTGATAATTGTTCTGATGAACTTTTCTCTTTGGTACCTAGGCTTTATAAATTTAAGCACAGTACTAGATTAAACCTATCTCTTCCCTCCAGCTATAGGTTAAATAATGGGACAGATTGGGTTCTATAGCCTTGGTTGGTAACCAGTTTACTGCAGAAAGTAATGGCAACCTACTGTGGGGCAATCTTCTGTCCAGTCAGTCATGTTTCTTTCGAGACATGATTGCCCAAATGTGTATCACATATGGCATTTAACTGACTAGATTAGTAGCTAGGGCTCATTATTTTACATTTGAATTTACTAGATATAACCATAAGTTCTATGCAAACAGGTTCCTCTCTTGCACTTCTCGCTTATGGAACTCTCTTCCATCTTTTTGCTTTCCATTCAATGTTGATCTTCAACATTTTAAATCAATGTTAAGTGTTATCTTCTGTCTTAATTCCAGTTCATTTAGTGTTCTCTCTCCTTAATAATGTTTTCTTTTTCTCATTCTTTCACACTCATTAACTTCTTGCATCTTAGTGATTTTATTGCCTTACTTGCTGTGAAATTATAAAAAAAATTAGATGTCATTAATATGTATACCCGAGCAGAACATAAACACATATGTATGCATCCATATTTGCACAAGAGTGGATCAATAAGCTTCATAGTTTGATACATAGATATTAATTGAATTCCGTCCTAAATTCTTTTACTATTCAATGATTGTACTGTGGTTAATATTAACCATTGGATTAAGTGCAATGAAAAGGGAATAAATTATATTGAAAAATAAATATTTGTGCTGTAAAACAAATGCTTTTCCCATCATCAGGTTTATTGATTTACCTACATATGTACTCAGAATGTTTCCAATTCAAAATAATTTTTTATATTTGCTTAAAACAAATTTTTGTTTAAAATTCATTTCTATACTTGCTACAACTTTTATGATTTTATTTTGATAAATTTTGAAATTTTTATTTTATGTTTCTATTGTATTTTTCAATATTCACTTTGATAAATTAGAAACTTTCAAAACACACATAATCGCTTGATAATTATATTGCATTAATTAGTTTAGATTTTATAAGTACCCAAATATAATTCTGTTAAAGGGAAGATTGTATACCATTAGAAACTAGTACAAGCAATCCTGGCCTTTACCTGTGTTTTACTAATGGTATCTGGTTGCGGAGTTGAATCCAATATTGTATTTTAGTGTGAGTTCATCTTTGGTGTTACAAAGAGGTTTGTTAATCAAGGGGGTTGCAGTCTGGGAAGTTAGGTGGCCATATTTAAGGAGTTATGTGGTTAGAGAAATTGTCTGACAGCTATGAATAGGTTTTCTTGCTTGTGTGACATGGTGCAGAGTCTTGTTGCTAGACATAGATTCTTCCAGCAACCACTCTCTTGACTGAGGGCAGCACTACCTCCTCAAGACACTTTATATAAGCCTCTGTTTTGAGTTTGAAGCCCTGTGAGAAAATTGAGGTATAACTTTGCCATCACTAGTGATTACTCCAAACACTTTTGCAATCACCATTAGGCTCATCCATCTCCTTTTCGAATCCTCTGCATAGACCACAGATTGACACCCAAACACTCTGAAATATTCATATTGGAGCTTCCAACACAAATACCCAGCAGTACAGCATGTTGTTTAGATATTTCTGGTAGAGTGAATTGTATCATGGTGCCCTTTTTCTCTCAAATGATGCCCAACTGACCCTACTATACTGTGCAATTAACAAAATCAAAACAAAAGTTTGAAGTTTCCTGAGCTCACTCATCAGAGATTGTCCAGTTTTTCTGCTGATATTTTTCAATATTTGTGTGCTTATATACTGTTATGGAACTGGTGTTACTTGTTAATTTTGTGTCTAAGTCTAGGAGTGTATGATTTTTTTCTTTTCTTTTTTTGATGAATGTTACATTTTCTGGTTATTGTCTTCTCTTATTTCTTTGTTTTTCTTTTTGTACTTTCTTCTGTTATCTGTTTTTTTACTGATTTTTTAAGGAGAGCAAGATTTTAGGTAATTTATTATTTTGTGGCATGTTGACCGCTTGGCTTTAAGGGTGACTGTTGAATTTGTTCGTGTGCATATGTGTGCTCATATGCCTGTGTGCATACATCTGTATGTTTGTATGTTTTGCATCCGAGTGTGTGTTTATATACATATGCTCACACATTCACAAACTGTTGTGGGTGTTAATTGTAATGTTAATTGTAGGTGTATTTTAATGTATATTGCCTGGTTGTATTTTTTGTACTTATTTTCATATGGATTTGTTTGTTGTTAGATCAGAAAATTCCAAAGCAAAGTCCAAACTATTGATTGAAAAGAAAAATATAATTTTAACAGCTATACAATCAGTCCTCATCCATAACAATGAATAATGGATAAAATCTAATTCTAAGATTTGACATTGCCATGGGAGTACTGGATTCTGCAGAATCGTTGGATCTTGTAGGTTTATTTATTTTGTATAATCTCACTGCACATCATGATCTTGATACAGCAGATATTGGATTGTATAGAGATGATGGTCTCATGATCATCCATAATTCCATTAACTCTAAAGTAGATAGAATTCATAAGTACATACATAGCATTATGAAGATTAAAGTAATTGTACAGACCAACATAAAAAAGTTGACTTTCTAGATATTAACTTTTTTTAGTTAATAACCCTTACTCATCCTATGTAAAACATAATGTTAACCCTCTCTACATGCATCCTAAATCTAATCACACACCATCTATTATTAAACACACCGCATTCAGTTTTTTTTTTTTAATCATATCACCCCGAGCAAGGGGCTACGTAAGAGTGAAAAGATTGGAAAAGAGAAAGTCGGAAACCACATCCTAAACAGGGAACAAGGGATGAGCCTCTTCACCTGTTCAATAGACGTGGTTGGAGTGTGAACCGGGCAATAGTTTAGTCTATCTACTCCAATTGAAAAGAAAAGAAAAAGGAGTGGAAAGATTGGAAAAGAGAAAGTCGGAAACCACATCCTAAACAGGGAACAAGGGATGAGCCTCTTCACCTGTTCAATAGACGTGGTTGGAGTGTGAACTGGGCAATAGTTTAGTCTATCTACTCCAATTGAAAAGAAAAGAAAAAGGAGTGAAAAGATTGGAAAAGAGAAAACCGGAAACCACATCCTAACTCAGAATAAACAACAATTCCTCAACTGAAGACATTTTCTATAAACACAGTCATTAACTACAATATAGTCCTAAAAAATAGCGGCTATAAATGCAATGATATTAAATATCATAAGCAAATTAATCATAATTCCAAACATAATCAAAATTGAAAAACAATTTGGTACACAGCTCCATTTACCCAAACGATTAGTACCAAGTTAGGCAATAAATTCTTTAACCTAGTTCAGAAACATTTCCCAACTAATAACCCCCTTAGCAAAATATTTAATAAAAATACGCTGAAACTTAGTTATAGCTGTACTGATAATCTTGATATGATAATAAAAAAACACAATAATAAAATACTAAAAAATATAATGATATTAATCATAACCAGCTTATTATATATAACCCAAATTCTTGCAATTGTCATAACCCTAAAGTATGTCCTTTGCAAAATAAATTCTACAGTATACCAAGGTACCATCTCCACTACTAAAACTTCTAATTTTACTAAACAATGTGGGATATACTAAGAATAGTTTGAGGTCAGGCTGTGCTGATAAAAAACTGTCCTCAAACTATTCTTAGTATATCCCATATATTGTTCGGTAAAATTAGAATTTTCAATAATAAAATATATAGTAATTCTACCTCTCTCTCTCTAAATACTACTGGCAATTGGAAGATGCTAATAAAACTCCTACAGTTAAATGAAAAATATTAACAAAAGCTAAAACATGTAAATCATTGCATGAAATATGTTTCCCTTGCTTACAAGAAGAAAATCCGTATAATTAGTTTACCAAAGGCTAGCTTGTTTAACTAACGTAATGAAACCACACATTTTTGCCACCATAGAATTTTTCATACTCTTAAATATATCTTAAGTTATCTCAATTTTAGATATATTTATCTATTTGCTCTTATCTATAAAATTGACCCCTTTTTATTTATATACTTTAAAATTTAACTTATTTAACTGATATTTTGTCATCTTTTATCGAGTACTCAAGTTTCTAAAGTGTTCTTTCTTATCTATTTGTGTTTTTTTTTATATTAACAAAACACTTTAAGGAATTTTTTAAATTTTTTATATTATTATTATATTATTATTATTATCCTTTATGTTTTAATATTTTGTATTTAAAAATTTTTTTCCAACTCTTTGCTTTTTGCATTCTATGCTACTGTCTTATTTCTGGTTTAAACTTTTGGCATATCTAGTTTCCTTTAGCAAAACATTGCTACATTTTGTGTAGGAGTTCACAAATTCTTTTAAAATGTAATAACCTTCCACCTCACTTTATTCATCTCATCTGATGAACATCTTTATTTTAGTTTAATTTAATTTTTTAAAATCTTGTTATATATAAATATACATATCGCATTCAGTAATGAATTAGAGCACTCTGGCTATTGGGCATGTATAATGATAATATACATGCTAAAAAAGTTTGCCTTCTTCTACCAAGCGCCCATAGCCCAGAGGTAGAATTACTGACTGATGCCAATTCGGTCGGGTTTCAATCCTGGATTAAAAGCAATCGGAGTCTAACCGTACTGAAACAGATCTGTCTGCAGATGACTATTTATGCTCTCACACTTCGATTGAGCACTCTGAAAGAATTGTAGACTTTGAAAAACAGTAGCTACTCTGGCATGTACGCATCGCTCATTCAGTAATGAATTAGAGCACTCTGGCTATTGGGCGTATATAATGATAATATACACACTAAAAAAGTCTGCCTTCTTCTACCGAGTGCCCATAGCCCAGAGGTAGAATTGCCGACTGATGCCAATTCGGTTGGGTTTCAATCCTGGGTTAAAAGTAATCGGAGTCTAACCATACTGATGAGCTGTGATACAATGAAACAGATCTGTCTGTGGATGACTATATATATATATATATATATATATATATATAAATTAGAGAAAATTTTCAAAATTCAAAGGTGTCGGATGTACATTTCGACATAGGATCTCTAATAGAGACTCTACGTCATGTCAGCGACATTGTTTTTTCCAAATGGCGAAGGCCCTGGGTTAGAGTGTGGAGGCGTTTGAGGTTAACAACTATCACAAAATGAAAAAGAACAGAGCTGGTAGTCGCGGGGTTACAGGGTGTTGAAATGGTATATTTAGGAAGGGGAGGAATAGGAGTTCATATTTTATAAAGATAGACAACTAAATGAGTTAAATTACTTTTTAAAGTTAAGATTTTGGGCTGTTTGAAGAGGTGTATTTAGGCGAGAAGGAAGGGGTTTCAATATGAGATTTAAAAAATTTTTATTTAAGTTTATTTGATTAAACCTTTTAGGTAGAAGCGAGCTAAATGCCAATTACAGGAAGTTATCAGTTTAAAAATTATTAGAGAAAAAATATTAGAGAAAAAAATATATATATATATACATATGTGTTAACTAAGGAAAAAGGGGTTTAGTAAAAGAATCCATATTTTCTAAAGATAGGCAATTAAAGGAGCTTGGGATAGGAAGGTAGGGGGGTTAAAATACTTTTTAAGGTTAACGTTAGGGTAAAATTAAGATTAAAACTTAAATTGAATCCTTTTAATTTATATTCTAACATCTAGTCAACGGGGATTTAAATTCTAAATTTAAGTATTCGAAAAATTTGCCTTGTGGCGGCACTTACTGATGAATTCCCTCCTAAGATTCAGTAGCTTGTGTTGGTAGGGGTATTTTAATCTTGAAATTTTTTCCAGTAAACATAGACAGCACCTATCATGAAAATTCCTCGGAATACGGGCTGAACCTATCAGTTTCCAGCTAATTTAAGGATCCAGTCCTTCCTCTTTCATTTTCCAGAATGCCCGCGAAAGGGTTGTCTGGTACCTCTGACCGGGTTCGAAAAGGAGTACCTGTGGTTATACAGTCTAACCAGGGCCTTCGCCATTTGGAAAAAACAATGTCGCTGACGTGACGTAGAGTCTCTATTAGAGATCCTATGTCGAAATGTACATCCGACACCTTTGAATTTTGAAAATTTTCTCTAATTTATATTGGCTCTGTATTCTTAATACATTGAGCTCTCTGCCTGCATCACTTTTTAATGTTAAAAATTTTTAATATTGATTAGGATCAGGTTCTTGGAATTTACCTTCCTACCCTTCCACTTCGAATTAAAGAAAAACAAAAAATATATATATACACTCCTGATCAAAATTTTAAGACCACTTAAAAATCTTTAAAAAGAAATACTTTTTTTACAGATAGATTTTAAAGTCCTTACACTTAAGGTTACCAATACTACAATCTAAAACGTTATGGAAACAAAAAGCTATATTCCAAACATTTTATTTAGAAATTTACATTTTTATAAAATGAGGTAATTTACACATGATCAAAATTATAAGACCAGAGACAAAATTCTACGAAATTGTACAAAAAGTGTATGAAAACATTCAACAACCAAATTTAATAATGAGTTCTACCTGTACTGCTTTTGATGACTTCAAACATTCTGTTGGGCATGCTAGAAATAAGCGTTTCCATTAAGGTGCGGTGGATGTTGCTCCAGCTTCTGAAGATGGCTTCACAAAGTTCATTTTTTGTTGAATATTGTTTGCCATTTTGATAAACATCTCTTGTCATTCATCCTCAAACATTTTCAATTGGGTTCAAGTCTGGTGAGCATGCAGGATGTCCCAAGAGATGGATCCCATTTTCTTGTAGAAAGGTCAAGGTCCGCCTTGCAGCGTGGATTGCAGCATTATTCTGTTGGAATAACCATCCATCCACACACAAACGATGACCCTCCATCAATGATGCTTTTTGTAGCATGCTAACATAACCAGCTGCTGTTTGACAACCCTGCACCACCTGGAGCTCCATCGTCTCTCTGTAAGAAAAGGCACCCCATACCATTAGGGACCCTCCACCACAATGACGTGTGGAGAAAATTTCAGGAGGCATGTTTTTGTCATGCCAATATTGTTGGAAGCCATCAGGACCATCTAGATTGAATTTTTTCTCATCAGAAAACAGGACTTTCTTCCACTTCTCAACATCCCATGTTTGGTATTCACAACTAAACTTTAAGCGGTCCACCTTGTGATGTGGAAGCAGCCAAGGAATTTGTTTACACTTTTTATTTACCATGCCTTTTTGTCGTAAGTGTCGTCTGATGGTTACGGGACTGCAATCAGCATCTGTGACTGCCTTAATTTGACTAGAAGAAAGTCCCCCCTCTTTCATAACAACCTGTTTTATTCACTTACTCAATGCAGGAGAAATTTTTGGGGGCCTACCAGAGGATTTTGCTTTTCCATAATTCTCACTGTTCTTTAGAAAGTTGCAAATCACAGTTTTACAGTGATTTACCTTAGCTGCGATTGCCCGCTGTGACAAACCTTGCTTATGGAATTCTAGAATTCGAGAATGCTCAACTTTGGTAAATTTGCTTGCTTTAGGCATGGTAACATCTTTACGCAGTGATTGCTAATCTCTAACTGAACTAAAAACATTGGAATTGCCATAGATCTAACAATTTATACCCCTGGTCTTATAATTTTGATCATGCGTAAATCGCCTCATTTTATAAAAATGTAAATTTCTAAATAAAATGTTTGGATTATAGCTTTTTGTTTCCATAACGTTTTAGATTGTAGTATTGGTAACCTTAAGTGGTAGGAGTTTAAAATCTATCTGTAAAAAAAATATTTCTTTTTAATGATTTGTAAGTGGTCTTAAAATTTTGATCAGCAGTGTATATATATATTTTTATAATCATATTGTCCCAAGCAAGGTATTTTACTGCCACTGTTTTGCAGGGGATTACATAGGAGGAAAATTATGAGAAAGAGTGACAGGTTATAGGGGGTGTCAGGAAGAGGGTAAGATAAGGATGAGAATACTCATGAGTGGAGTGGACGGAGAAAGGAGCATGAGAGAGAGAGAGGATGCAAGTTAGTGAGATAGGAGATGACTGTCTTGAAGATTGTAGCTCTCAGGGAAGCAAGTAAATGGAAGGGAATTCCACAGATGGTAAGTGTGAGAAAAGAAGCTGATGGAGTAGAATTTGAATTTACAATTTATTGGTTTCACATTAAAAGGGTGGGACCTAGTTGCTAATCTTGTGGCTCAAGTAAATTTATATTTAGAGGGAACCAGTGAGCTAAGTTCATCAGAGCAGAAGCCGTGAAAGTATTTGTAGAAATATGTATACATATAACCAAATAAATTTACCACATTTCACTGACTTATTATCTGATGATGGTGTATTAAACATCGAAACTTTATAGCTATCAAGTTGCAGTATGCTATTATAATAATAACTAATATATATATATAAAATTTCAGATAAAACTAAAAAGATATTTCTAAAAGGACAATATAATTAATGATAAAAGGAAAACTTATCTTAGCCAACACTTTTCATCTTTTGATAGAACTTATTAAGGTAAGTGTAAGGATTTTAATTTGCAACAAGTATTTATAAACAAAAGTAAAAATTTTAGTTTGTCATAATTTATTATATTTAAGAAATGTTTATAAATAATCTAAATCTAAACTTATTTATAAATGGAACTTTGTCTGTGTGTGTGTGTGTGTGTGTGTGTGTATCCGTTACCTATAGACTCCGAAACGGCTGAACCGATTTTCTTGAAAATTTACACAGTTGTACTATAAGTGTCTGTGAGTGTTCTTAGCTAGGTTTTGTGTCAAGGTACTACCAATAAATATCGAAAATCGATAATCGATAAAAACAGGTTGTAGAAGGAGTGGTCCGATTTTAATAAAATTTGATACACTCATAGACAAAGACATAAGAAACGATATTAAAAAATTTCAAGGTTGCAGTTCTTACAATAGTGCAGAAAATCAATAATATATATATATATATATATATATATATATAAGGGAAGATGTTTGTGTGTGTGTCTGTTTATCTGCCGGTATGTCTGTATTTTTTTCAGCCCTTTTATTTTAGTTTTTGCTTCGGGTTTGGCTCTAAGTAGGTATAATTGTAGTTCTTAGTCTCAGCCATGATACCATTTACTCAGAGGACTTATTTAACCTTCAAAATTCAGTTTACGATGAAAAAAACTTATTTGATATCAATACCAGGAAATCAAAATTTAACTTACATCCATTCATTTTTCTTTGCTTTTTAGTCTTTCATGCCAATGTCCAAAGAGTCTGAGCTCCATGACCATGGATTATTTTTAAAGCTTTCATTACACCCGAGCAACACCGGGCTATACTGCTAGTTATAAATAAAAGAGGCTAATTGATTTTATTCACACATGCATGCGCACACACACACACACACACACACACACACACACACACACACACGTATATATATTTTTGTGTTTGTGCACATTTATGTCCCTGAGGACTGCTGTACCATGTTATTGTGCCTTGCACAGTAACAAGAAATATAGTAAGTGCCTAAAAGCTAGTAGTTGTCTATATTTCTGAGATGAGGTAGTATTTACAGTATTTACATTATTCAGACTATTCCTTAGGGACACATGGATATAGACATTGGTTAGTTCCTGTGACTTGACCGAAAGAGTTGTGAGTTCAATACCAGGCTATAACAGTGGTGAACAAGTAACTTACAGGGTTAGAGGCATTAGGCAAGAAATGGAGTTTATATACCCCAGTGATTGTAATAAAGGGTTTGGTCCCAAATTCCTAGCACCTGAAGAAGGCCAGAGCGTACAATGGCCGAATTGTTGTACAAATGGCAACAAAGATGAGGACAATAGTCCGAATAATGTAAATACTGCCTAAAAGCTGTATGACAAATGTACTTGAACCTGATGAGCCAAATTGGGTAGATGGAATTGTTTGGAAGCCATTGATGGTTGCACTAGCACAAAGTCAAAAGTCATCATGACCGAGGGTTAGAGTATACTGGCTTTGTTTAGCTATTGATCATCCCAGGTTATGCACTCTCTCCCAGAGATAGTAACTAAAGTCAACTCAGCATAATTGCAGTATAAATTACAAGTTGGCTCTGTGAGGATTAAAGAAGCACAAACAAATGTGTTTTCTTGGGTGTCTGCAACATAGATTAGTTATCCACCTAATCAGATGGGCATATTTGGAAATGAGTGATCAGCCATTATATATATATATAATATCTTTATTAGCATGTGTTGTAACCATAATAAATTTAAATGTCACTAGTTATCTCTTTCTTCTATTCATATGTTTTGCCTCTTACATAGATTAGAGTTTAAATTTGGTGAATCCAAATCCTTTTCCTACCTGCAACCCATGACCCAATGGTCAAACCACCTACCTTCCACTACCAAAAGAAAGTTATAACTATGATTCTTCTCAGCATGACCCTATCCTAACCAACATTTCTCGCCCCTTCTTTTACTAACCCTTGCTTCCTGTACAAGAATTTTTCTCCATTCTTTTGTTGACTGGAGTTGACAATGCATATCTCGAACTGACATATTGAGATAGCTATCCCCCCTAAATGTGATCTGAATTTACAGAGATATATATTTATTGAAATCAGCTTTTCTTGTAAGTATGTCTTATTAGAAAGAATAAACACTTTATGTCTATTAAATTTACTAATTTTTTTTAATACGTAAATAACTTTCCACAAATGTTGCTGTTGTAGATGGAAAAATAACCAAAATTTGTATTAAGTCCAAGCTCTCATCTTCCATGAGTCATCATTAGGAGTGTGAGTAAAGAGAAGAAAAACAATAGTATTTCAAGCTGGGACCTAATAAAATGCTTTACTATTTTTATATTTATAGCAGCCACATTTGTAGAATGTTATTTCATGTATTGAAAAAAAATGATGAATAAATTTAATAAACATAAAATGTTTATCCTTTTTAATAAAACATGCACACTTAAGAGCATAAATTATTTCTTAACTCAATATAAAAGAAAAATGAGAAAATAAACAGTCTATTGCTGATATCTCCTGACAAGTGGATGGAGCGATTGCTGGAAGATCCATCTATGAAACTTCTTATGAGACAAGATGCTGAATATAATGTTGATCAGCTAAGAGACAAATTTTATATTTGTATTAAATGTGCACACGCACACACATGTTTAATGCAAAGAATTTGTCACTTTAACTGATCAGGTTCAAGCTCAGTTAAAGGGACAAATTCTCTGCATTAAACCTATCAATGCTCTATCTCTATCCTGATATTGAGCACTTTACTGCTTGCCAAAATTCCTTTAATCAGTAGAACTACTGAAAAAAAAAACAATCTTGGCACTAAACATTTTCACAACTCAACTTAATATATACTTGCAGCCACACATACATCTATCCACTTGTTCATACACTAATAAAATGAGAATATGTCTGCTTCATTACAAAGACATGTATAAAACAGGGTACTTCTGAATATTGATTACTCGTAATACTTGACATCTATTGGAAGTGTCTGAATGACTTTGTTGCTTTCTATGTTTGCTAGTTATTTTGTTACTTGCTTTACAACCTCACTCACCACTTCTCCACTTTGGCCACATTGTAGATTAAATACTAGACAAGTCAGTGCGTGGTAATATATGCCAGGTGGACTTCAAGAGGTTCTATTCAACTGCACTTGTGTGGGGTGGTGACACATTTTGAATTCTGCAGATAGTCTGATTGCTGGAATTAGTCCAAGAATGGTAATGCTGAGGCATTTATAGACCTCTCATTGTTTTTGGTTTGCCTTGAAGCAAACTAAAAATGTGGTCAACCAAGTGTTTTTCTATCATTACATGCCAACCTATTGCCAAGGAGAAAATAAAAGCCTCTATAAACGTATTGTTAGGTAGTTAGCGAAAATGCTGCCCTTTTATTTGTATTGATGATGGTTGATATAACTACAACACAAAAATGAAAGTTTGTGAATGCCTGCTGCAGTCATTGTTTTTTTTTTTTGTTATCTTACATGACTGCAGTGATTTCAACCAAGTTATAAATTAATCTCTTGTAATGAACAACCAGCAATCTATGAAGAAAATAGGAGTTATTCTTTCCCTCATCTTCATGCAGCCACTTAGGAGTTCCTTAATTAGGTGTTGTCTTCACCAATTATATTTTTATAATACTATTATTCAATACTAGCAGTATAGCCTGGCATTGCTCGGTGTAATGAAAGGTTTAATCCATGGTCTTGGAGCTCAGACTCTTTGGACGTTGGCACGAAAGACTAAAAAGCAATAGTTGTTTCCAAAAGCGAAAACCGTAGACTGAAAGAAAAATGAATGAATGTAAGTCAAATTTTGATTTCCTGGTATTGATATCAAATAAGTTTTTTTCATCGTAAACTGAATTTTGAAGGCTAAATAAGTCCTCTGAGTAAATGGTATCATGGCTGAGACTAAGAACTACAATTATACCTACTTAGAGCCAAACCCGAAAGCAAAAACTAAAATAAAAGGGCTGAAAAAAATACAGACATACAGGCAGATAAACAGACACACACAAACATCTTGCCTTTTCTATATATATATATTATTGATTTTCTGCACTATTGTAAGAACTGCAACCTTGAAATTTTTTAATATCGTTTCTTATGTCTTTGTCTATGAGTGTATCAAATTTGATTCAAATCGGATGATTCCTTCTTTAACCCGATTTTTTTTCGATTATATATTTTCGATATTTATCGGGGATACCTCGACACAAAACCTAGCTAAGAATACTCGCAGATGCTTATAGTACAACTGTGTAAATTTTCAAGAAAATCAGTTCAGTCGTTTCAGAGTCTATAGGTAACGGACACAGACACAGACTCTCTCACACACACACACACACACACACACACAAAGTTCCATTTATATATAAGTTTAGATTAGATTTAGATTTTGATTTGCCTATATTTCTGAGATGAGATATTTACATTGTTTGAACTGTTGTCCTCATTTTTAGTGTCATATTACTGATTTTTAAACTGTTGTACGCTCCAACCTTCTTCAGGTGACTGGAATTTGGAACCAGACCCTTTATTTCGATCACTTGGGTAAATTGTTCTCATTCCATGAGTCATGCTACTTCTGGATATCTTAGTTATCTCCATTTACCTCCTCTCTAAATTTTTTTTTGTCCTGAATATGACAATAAAATTGAGGACAATGTAAATACTATTGTTCACATAATCCAAGGTTCAAGAGCCACTCAACTAGAGTTAATGAATGGGGTTATTTTAAGGCAGTGGTTCCCAAGCATTTTTTCTCTGGACCACTTTTTTGATATAAAAATTTGTTCACATTCCACCAAATTTGATGTGATAAAAAGAACATTTAAAAATAAAAAAGCAAGGGGAATTTTAAAGGGAGATAACAAGTCAGAACATTATCACTAATAACTCTCTCCTCTAATTTGTGGACCCTAGTTATTGTATTCTTATCACAATGATAAAATTGGGCAATAATTATTTATAACTATTTATACTGGAACTCATGCATGCAATTACAAGTAGTCATTAATAATATTTTAAATCTTGAAATTGTATTTATTTTGGACATATGAATTTTTAAAAAATTCTAAATGTTTCTAAATCTTTGTTTGTCTTTCAATCATTCAGCCCTGCCTGCTATCCTCTGTCCCTTCATATATGAAGCGTGCCACAATATTTGGGAACCACTGTTGTAAGGTAAAGAGTAAGAAGTGCAAATTATGAGGATATGTAGGATAAGTGTTCACCCTAGACTTGAAGAACTCAAAATTGTTGTGATCAGGAAAGCATATTTTTAGGAGGCTGTTTTATGAAATAGCAGTTCTGGGGAAGAAGCAGAATGAAATTTCCTCACAAATGAAATATGTAGGGAATGAAGACAATGGATTGTGTACATGGTATGTCATGTCCTTGCTGTAAAGGTGAAACCAAGGAATATAGCTCGTCTGAACATCTAACATGGAAACAGCAATAAAGTATCAAAAGGCTTGTGATGTTTCATCTGTGAGAAAGGTGTTGTAGGCCCCACAGTAATTAATTACTCACAAGGCTGTGACGAGATAAAGAACAAATAGGAAAAATATATTGATCTAACATGTTTCGTTTTTATTAAAGCTTCATCAGAGAAAACAGACAGAAAGACAGAACTTTTGGTATTTTTCAATTTTGTTTAGGTCAATTCTCATTGGTCAGTAAACACTTTTGAACTATGTCAAAGTTAGAAACTGGAGATTGTGCAGCTCCAGTTCAGATATGGCAGCGATAGTCCAATTTTAATTTGATCTGGGTCTATATATATGCTGGATTATAAAATGTTCTGCCATTTTGGCATTGTATACTTGTTTTAGTCATCTGCGATCAACACTGTCATAGCATATATTGTCAACGTTATCGCTGTAAGTTGTGCTAAGTGTTCTCATCCTCTTAGAATCGTCTCATTGTATAGGTTAAATAAATCTGGTGAGAAAAAACATCCTTTTTGTAATCTTTTTTATTCAGCAAACTGATTCTCTATTCACATGCAAGCTGTTTGCTTCCAATAGACATTAATGATTATTTAATTATTTTTTCTGAGTTAATTAAGCTTTCTGAATATTTAAAGTTGCTCCTTATATTTTACTCTATCAAATGAATCATTTATGAAACAAATAGACCTTTCTATATGTGAATTGTTCACTCTGATAACATTCTGATTGTAAAAATCATATTTCTTGTTTCAGTGTCTTGAACAAAGATACTTTTCTTTCAATATTTCCTATTTAATTCTGTGAGCTCTGTTCATTAGAATTCTATTATTTGCCACATCAAATTGTATATCTGATGGATTTTTCAATCATTAGCACCTGGTTTCTTTGGCATCACTAAGAAGATTGATCTGTTGAGATCTTCTGGTATTTTGCTGCTATCATATATATTCATTTTTCAATTTTGTAATCTTATTAATCCCAGATATGGAAGGAATACATAATTGAGCTCTTCCATGATAAGAGGAAAAAATGTATTCTGCATAAAAACATGGAAGCATCCATAATATTACAATCTGAAGTTAAGTCAGCATTGGCCAAGATGAAGAGAAACAAAGATGTAGAACCAGATGCAAGGCACTGAGAGTCCTTTTCAGGTACAATTAGTTAAATATACAATGTTTACAAATAGGGCAGAGTTAGCAGTGGTTCTTGCAAATTAGGCGAGAAAATAATTTGTTCTGTATAAAGTTATAAACATGTACAAATTGGTCTAATTGAAAAATGTAATTTCTGCAAATTACAGCTGAATGTAATATCTGCATGACTTTAAATGTTTTGTATTTCTGAAAGAGAATGATTTCATTAATCCAAAATGGGGAATAATATGGCAGTAATTAGAACAAAAAAAATGCGCTCTGTGATCTTGTATTTTTCACTTGTATGCAATTAATGATTAGTGTGAAATATTTAATTATATCCACTTGGTTGAGCAGTCTGAAATACATAGATTGAAAGCCAATTTCATATCAATGTTCAAATTTCTAGCCTTGAAATTAATTTTGCAGCAACATCTCATTTACCCTCCCCCTCTCTCTCAAAGATTGACGGACAAACATACCTCGGTGCACTCATAAGCAAAATATAAAGGTATAATGGTATACAACACAGAATGGAATCTAAATTAAGTTTGAAGTTTGGCTAAATCTGTTTGCATTTTTTCTCTTATTTGCCAAATTGGATTTGCAAACAACTAAAAGATTATGGTTTGAGAAATTGTGATCAAAAGCAATTGACATTAAGTTCAAAGAAATATTAACAAAAGATTAATAGTAAATGTATAAGCATATTTTAAATGAATTTGTCTTTTATATGCCATTTTCTTTCATGGCAGGAACAATCATGGACCTCCACAACTTTCTGTTAGTATTTTTTTGTTCTAAGTAACTTTCAAGCCTTTGCCATGTTTTTTGTCCCTGTTCTGCCACCCATTTACACAAACTTAAGTACATAACTCAGTGTTTCCCTCTCCCTTTTTTGCCTTAAGTATGTCCTGTATGTGTTAAATTCTCCTGGCCTTCTCTCCTTTTTATGTATTCCAGACCTTTTTATTGTCTTTTTCTGGTTATAACTATAATAGACAATAGTCAAGTAGATTACAACAATTTTTTTTAATTTGGCAACATAGTAATTGTGAATTTAATTCTTGGGCCAGGTAGTAAAGACATAGGTTCAGTGGAAACAGGGCAAGCAATAACTGAGCAGTACTAAATAAGAACAAGATGAAATATCCGTAGACATGGAAAAGGGAATAAGAACAATCTACTTCTGTATATTTGTGTGCACTTTAAAATTCCCTGAAGGTTACCAATACAGGCAAGCACCTGATGAAACCAGCGAGCACAAATGTTGAAATGTTTTTATAATAACAACAAAGATGAGGACATTAGACCAAAAGAAAATCATTTTAATAATAACTCCTCATCCCAGAAATTCAAATAGGAAATATCTATAGATATAAATGAAATGCTGACTAAAAGTTTTCAATGAAAATTAATACTTAGTTTATATTGTCTTCTTCACCTTAAAACAATAATCTTACAAGAAAATGTTATTACTATTAGTCCTTTTGATACAATGATATTGAAGGTTGCAAGCTGAAGTTTGTGCTCCTTGATGCAATGATCTTGCAAAAGTTGCAGCAAACTATATTTAATTCAATTACACTGTACAGATTTTCCAAACTTTTGGCTTGTGTCTTGCTAAATACATATTTTTTTTATTGGTAGTAAATTTGTGTTTTTGCTTTAGTTTGGTTTATTTCATTAATAAAAATGGCCTCCATGTTGGTTCTGCAAATCTCATTAGAATTTTTTGAATAAAAAGTGAATCAAATCATCACATAATTAAACGCAGCAGTTGATAATTAGAAACCTCACCAATCAATTTAGGCAGGAATTCTGTGTTTGGGAAAAATATTGAATGATGCAAAGAAAATAAAAATATCTTTAGAAACTCTTAAAAAATAAAAAAAAAAGAAAGAAAACAATACACACATCTCTTGATTGTATAGCATGTTTTATTTGGGGATAGAAAATTGAAACTAGGAATTTTGCTTGAGTTTTCATATAAAATTACTGCCCAAAATTAGTAGGCAAAAAATGTATATATCACAAAAACATCTGTACAAATCATTCTCAAGTGACCTAAATTTGAGATTATATATTGATTAAAACATATAGCTTTTTGAGATTATGTTAAATAGATTTCATGATTTAGTGAATAATCTGATAAAAGTTATGATGCTACAGTTCATTTACTGATTCTTTTATCATTATTATATATTGATCTTAAGTTCCTTACCATAAAGAAATTGTCAGCAAACTGGTTCACAATGATCACTAATCCTGTAGTGAGTTTGATTCTCACAGAGTAATGCCTTTATGAGCTTAAGCAAAGCTTAGCCAATGTACTTCACCTAAAATAATAAAGCAAATCTGGTCTATTTAAACATAAGGAGAAATACTGGGTTTATACAGACAGGCTTTATTATTTTTAGTAGAATTTTATGAATAATGATAGGATCTTGTCTGTTTTGATGATTGTAATTACTATATACTGACAAGAAACATCTGCTATTTTCCAGAATTTAGGCACAAAACTAATAGTAAGCCTGAAACATTTGGCATTCATTGACCAAATTATTAGCATTATTGTTTTTTAATTTATTTTATTAATTATTAGGTTTAATAATAAGTATTTAATTTATAAGACTTTTCTCTTGAAACATTTTTCAGGAAAATAGGCTTCTCAAGTCCACTGTTATCACTCTTCATGTGAGTTTTCTTTCTAACCTTTTGTTTAAAGTAGTGTGAAAGTTAACATCATTATTTTCCCTTCTAGTTACATGAGCTATCCATTTTAGTAGTTGCTACTGCTGGAAACCTTCAAGTGATGTGCTTTTGGTAAAATTCTTTGTGATTCTGTAGTGCCACTATATAAGATCTGATGAAGGATTTTTTTTTTAAAGACCTAAAGGTTTCATTCATAAAATTGCATGAATTATTGAGGTATTTAATTTGAAGCATCTAATATATAAAGCACAAAATTTGTGTGTGTCTGCTCAAGATACTGAAAATTGAAATTGATATTAAATAAATCCTGTTAGTACTCTTAATCCTCTAGGTATAATGATCTGGCAAATGTTAGTATTATCATGTGCCTTGTTGCATATTGTTTAACTTAGAAATTCTTATTTAACAGAGATAATTTGTTTATTCAAATTTAAAAATCCATTTTTTTACTTTTGCTGTAACTTAAAAGGTTATTGATGTGTTGTGGTGTCACATGGTTGTATTGTTTTGGGTCTTGGTATATTACTTCAGTTACTTGTGGATTTGTAAATGTGCCCCTGAACTCTCCTCTGTCCTTTCTAAGCTCTACAACCTCTGCCTATCCTCCTCCTGCTTTCCTGCCTGTTGGAAGTCTTCTACTGTGGTTCCAATATTTAAGAATACTGGTGAATCCTCGGACCCCACAAATTACCGCCCTATCAGCCTTCTTCCGATCTTTCGCAAAGTGTTCGAAGCCATTATCAACGCCAAGGTCGTTCAACATCTCACAGCCCACAGGCTACTCTCAGACAAGCAATATGGCTTCCGCTTCACAAAGTTTACTGCTGATATGTTAACGACCATCACCGAGTATATATACCAGGCTCTCGACAAGAATGGTGAAGCCTGAACCGTCGCCTTGGACATCTCTAAAGCGTTCGACAGAGTATGGCATGCCAGCCTTCTATGAAAACTGCGAAGCTACGGCATTACTGGACTTTTGTTGGACCTAATCCAGTCATTCCTCTCTAACTGCACTCTGAAGGTGATATTAAACAGACATGCCTCTCAGAACTATCCTATAAACGCAGGTGTCCCCCATGGCTCTATCCTAAGTTCTACGCTCTTTCTAATCTACATCAATGATCTCCCCGATGTCATAACATCCCAAGTAGGTATGTATGCCGATGATACCACAGTTTACTCTCGCCTCGATCAAAAATCTGGTGTTGGTGACAAGGCGAACCTTGCTGCCGAGCTTGAAAAGGACCTCTAATCCGTGGTAGATTGGGGTAAGAAATGGCTCGTAAAATTCAATTCTTCCAAAACGAAGCTGCTATCAATTAATCACCATAGACAACCGCATCTCCCTGCCATTAGCATGGAACAGGCTTGCCTCCCAGAGAGTAAAATACTATGCCTGCTTGGCCTGACACTCTCAGCAGACCTCAAGTGGAATGATTACGTCAAATCCATTGCTAAATCCACTGTTATGAAAGTCTGCTCTCTGTGCAGGGCCCAGAAGTTCTTTCCATCTGAATCTATCCTGCACATATATAAATCTACCGTCCACCTGTGTATTGAATACTGCTGCCACATCTGGTCGGGTGCCCCTGCTATTCTCCTCGGGCTTCTTGAAAAAATACAGCGGAGAATCTGTAATGTGATCGATACCAACTTAGCTGACCACCTGCAGTCACTCTCTCACCTGCGTGACGTGGCTTCCCTGTGCCTCTTCTATTAGTACTTTCACGGTTTCTGCTCCGATGAACTTAAATCACTGGTGCCCCCAGGTGTGAATTTGCATGAGATACTAGATTGGCAACTAGGTCCCACCCTTTTACAGTGAAACCGATGAAATGTAACCGCAATTTCTACTCTAACAGCTTCTTTTCTCGCACTTCCCGCCTGTGGAATTCCCTTCCGCATGATTGGTTCCCCGACGGCTACAACCTCTAGGAGTTTAAATGTAAGGTCAATAGATACCTCCTAACACACTAACTCGCAGCCATTCCCTCCAACACTCTCCCTACGTACCTCCTAACTCGTCTATCACCCTCCCTCTAACATTTACTATACCCAATCGCTCTATGTAACCCCCTGCGCTATAGTGGCAGTGGACTGTCTTGCTTGGGGTGATATGATTAAAAAAAATAAAATAAAATAATAGCAATTACTATGAGGTGATGTTCTGGTATCTTGGTTTTTACAAGATAGTTATTCATGTATCTCACAAATAGTACTATATTAAGAGGTTCCTTCTGATAATACGTAGTATCCTCTCATGGGAATCCTCCTAAATAATCTGCTGAAGGACTAAATAGTAATATCACACTGAACTCTTCTACTTGGCTGTAGATAGTACAACTGCTGCTACTCATAATCTGGTTGATTCACCCAGACTTCCGTCTGGTGTTTAATATGGGTTATTATCATGGATATCTGATATAGTTTTATTTATTATCTGGCAATCAGTGTTCAAACATATGTGTTTGTGTTGACACTTTTGCATGACACCTCCCCTTTTAGAGTTGACACTACATGACAATTTTGTTATTCATTTCTTGTCTTTTTTTTTTGTGATCTTTATGAATACCTTTCAGTTTCAAATAAACAGGCCAGGATAATTATTCTTTTTTTTTTTTTGAGAAGATTCCATCTGGGAACCTTCATTTTTTATTAAATATTCAGTAAATTTCCTTTCCTCTACTCATTAATTTAGATTGTGAGCCTTCTAAGAAAAAGTGTTTTATTACTGAAAATTCTTTAAAAATTTCCAACCTTCTCTTTTATTTCAACTAATGAAAAAAGAATGATTTTAAATCTAGTCCATGACTGATGATACTTTTAAGCAATGAATATTCATTGGCCAGGCACCTGTTTACAATAAGATAAATGGCCTCATAGTTTTGAAAATATTTGAATATAGGAAAGATGTGTCGACATAACTCTGTATCTTGGAAAAGATCAGAATCATGGTTGAAAGCACTCAATCACAACCATTTGGACAATCTCTATACTCAATGAACTCAAACATATGCTCTCTTGTATGTAAACAAGTTAACTAAGAATAATAAGTAAAAATGATGTTGTTTTTCATAAAACATGTACCAACCATATGAGTATGCATATATTCCCACACACAGACATTCAGTTGCTAAATGGTTGTCATTCAAATTACAAAAATATAAAAGTGTAAAACTAACCTTTGTTTTTGAACAGAAAGTCAAATAAAATTATTTCATTGATAATTCATGTTATATAAAGTGTTCAAATCTTAGTAAGTACTAGCAGTGGTACTTGATGTTGCAGGAACCAAGCCTGTTTCATTTGTTCTAATGCACTACAAAATTATTCCTTTGAGAGATTCTTCTAACAGTTTTATCTCTTGCACTTCTTGCTTATGGAACTCTCTTCCAGCTTCTTTCTTTCCAGTCAACTTTGATCTTCAAAAATGTAGCTATGATGTCAGTCACATCTCTTGTCTTTTTAATTCCTGTTCTTATATTCTTCCCTCTCCTTAATAATAAAATTGAAATAGTTTCAGATATATTTAATTTAATTTTATCTTAATATATTTACTATCTTATTTTATTATTGTTTCGATTTTTCTATCACTTTAGTCTTTCGCTTTTCTTTTTCTTCTCTTCTTCTTTTTCCCTTTAACTTTTTTTTTTCCTTTTTTTTTTCTCTTTTTTCTGGTTTAACATTTTTGACATGTTGGGCTTTCTGTGTCAAAACACTGAAACACTACTGTCTATGTGTTTTATACACACCACTCTTTAAAATATCATAACCTCCCAACCCCACTTAATTCATCTCATTGGATGACCTCTTTATTCTTATGTTTTGATTTATTTTTTGACTTTTTTATTTTTATTCTATTTTCTTAAATTGCCTAATCTATATCTATATTACCAAGTAAATTAACCACATTCTACTGTTTAATAATGGTGATTTCACACCAAAATTTTATAGCTTTTGAGTTGCAATATGCTATAATAATAATTACTATATATATATATATATATATATATATATATATATATATATATATAGTGTATTGAGATAGGAGATAATTATCTAAACATATATTGTGAAATATAACAGATAATGAATGTTTATTATGATTAATCAGGAGCCATTTAAAACATTGTATTTTGGTTTGAATTTCTGGTGAAAATAAAGACAAAATTGTCCGACATTTTGATAATATTTTATTATACTAGTACTAAGCTTTCAGCTCACATGAGTTATCTTCAAAGTGGTTTCAGAGATGTTAATATCTACTTTCAAAGATGATATTGTTTTGTGTTGCTATAAAACATTGCTATGTGATGATAACAGTCACCGAATAGCAGACACAGGTTGTAAATTAGTAATGCAGTTTGATGATGTCACCCCACATGAGAGACCGAAATGTTAATAACAGAACCATATGTCTAAATGCAATTTAATGTGTTGTGACTAGAAGACTGAAATGTGATTGTATTGAGTGTGGGTTGCTTTGATTTAATGCTGATGGCCTCCAATATCTGAAGGTTCTTTTTTAATGTGTGTATGTGTGAGTATTATTGTGTTATCAACTAAAATCTGTCTAATATGACAATATTATAAAACAATATCCAAATGTTGGACAATTTTTGTCTCTATTTCCACCAGAAATTAAGGCCAATATAAGACTATTTAATATTTAGAAAGACTCCTGATTAAGCATAGTAGATATTCATTGTCTGTTATATTTAACAATATATGATTAAATTATATATATATAGTAAAATAAATAAAGTACAAGTATTTAAATGTTTTGTCATTTACTTTTTGGAGGAATCAAATGATACTGTTTTATATTTCAGTTTTTAATTCTCTGTTGTTTCATAGTCTTTGGTTTGGTGAGCCTCCTGTTATATCTCATATCTTATACCTGTGTGTAAGTTTAATTTTTTAAGTGTTTATTCGAAATTGCATTGTATATTTTATTTGCAGGATAAATGATGAATGTTAGAAGTGAATGTGTAATAATAATAATAATAATAATGTTCCTTATTTGATGATATAACTTAGCATTTCTGATAAAGTTAAATTGCAAAAAATATTAAATTCATAAAGATTTCCTACTTCTACATTATTTAATCATTCTGTCAGATTTAATCCATATTTGAAAAATATGTTAGTGTTTCTGATATTGAGCTATCTTCCCTTAAAAATATAGCAAATTTTAGACAATGATTTTTGATTGTACTACATACCTGGTAAACGCCCATGTAAAGTATACAGGTTTTTCCACAGCAGGAGTGGTGACTGGGGAGCAAAAAACAAATTCACAGGGCTACCTCTTCTCTCTCTCTCTCTGTCTCTCTCTCTCTCTGTATCTCTCTCTCTCTCTGTTCTGCAATTGGATTCAGTAAGAAAAGTCACCTGGAAAATCTTTTGGCATCATATCAATCTAATAGTTGTTTTTACATCTCAGTTGTAGTAGTCAATTCTGTAAGAGACTAGGATACCTTTTAGGAAATACCTGTATCGTTTTCATATTGTATTGGCCAAAGGCCAACTCACCAAACAGTCAGATCAATAGTCAGCCATCTTTGTGGCCTATCCAGTGCAGCTGTTTTTTGCAACATTGCCTCAATGATGAAAAGACTGCTAAATAAAGATTAGGGTTCTATTGGAGTCACTCCAGTATATTTGAAAATGGTGTGAAGGCAGTTTTTCTTAAAAGAAAATAATTGTTTTTTCTTTGATCTTATTTTTAGTGCATTCCATTACAATATGCAGGTCATTTTTACAATTTATGACTACTAGATTTTTTTTTTTTTGCATGACACTGATGCATATTGAAATTCTCACAGTATTTAGTATTGTTGAAGTTATCACTAATATTTTTGTTGAAATTTACAAGCTCTATTTAATTTTGCAAGCTAATTAATGAAATTTGAATAAGTTGATTTGTTTAGGAAAATACTTTGATGAAAATCCTACTTTCCAGTTTAATAATTTCTTTAATTTAATTTAATAGGATTTCATGAATTTTACATTTTTAAAGCGAAGAATAAAGGATTTCTTACTCTTGAGCATGCAAAATACAGCTGGCCATATATAAATATATCTTTCTGCACCCAGGACAAACTGGAAACTGGATTCTAGTATATAAGAATAAGAAAATTTATTGTACTAAGTTATGCACCTGAGTAAAACAAATTGTACTCTTTACCTCCTTATCTGTTTGCACTCCACCCTAAAATTTGGTTTTGATCAGTCAATGTATGGCTGTTTTAGGTGTGACATGCAGATGGAGTAATGGAAGTTGCAGAATTTTATATATAAATAGATAAATTATTTGAGTGGCATTGGTCAAACTAATTAGCCTCCAAAGAGATTTGAACTCACACTCCCTATCTTCAGGAAACTGACAAGGACAGTGACTCAGTCATGGTATTCCATTTTTGGATGAAGACATCTCACATAAACTCACCAGATTGAAGTTACTTGGCTGTTTTCACCTCATCATAATTGGGGAAACTTTGATCTCTGAGTGCCTCCTTCGGGGGCTAAATAGATGAAAAGCTGCTCTGCTCAGTAATCTGGGAACCCAGTGGACATATACCTTTTAGGTAGCTAAAATAAAATATTATGAAACTAGGTTACCAGAATGCTTTTACATAATTTCATGATTTTCATGCCAGCTGTAATAAGGGTATCATCATATTTAACCATATCTTCATTCAAAACTGTAGAGCCTGTCATGAAACTCACTTTCTCTTTTTATCTCTACAGGTGTTGTTAACTCTGCTGACTCAGCTCCTTACAATACTTAAGTCATGCATTTTTTCATAAGTAATCATTATCTTATTAAGTTTTTCATAAACATTCACTAAATTGTACTAACTTATAGATGTTTGCAGCACTTTCTCATTGCAAAAACAGAATTGCAATCCAAGCATTTTGTTTTCTATGCATATCTGGAGGTGCAGCTATTTTGAAAGAAGATTATAGGTAGGTAACTTCACAAATTTTTCCCTAGATTTCTAAACTCTTCATAAATTTTCAGCCTAGGATATAAATATATATATATATATAGAGAGAGAGAGAGAGATACATACACACACAGACACTCTCTGAAATGACCTTGACCATATCCACTTTTAAAAATCTGACCAAATGACTAAGAATTCAGCCTCCCCCTCAATTTTTTAAAATCTCCTTTGTTAGAATGAGACCTTTTCATACCACTCATTCATATATATATATATATATATATATATATATATATATAGTGTTGTTTGTAATGATGCTTAGTGCCAAAACTGCTGTTTTTTTTTCAGTAGTTTACTGGTAGAAATGCATTTTATGCATGCATTTTTTTAATATATATACATGTGTGTGTGTGTGTGTGTGTGTGTGTGTGTGTGTGTGTAAATGTGCATCGCTGTGTATTATACTACTAGGTGTTACAAGTCATAGTTCTGGATTGACTGATTTATTTTTTGTGTTTCTTTTTTCCAGTGCTTGTAAACAATTTTAGCAATTTTCAAGATGGCTGGTGAAAATGTACAGAAAGTGTGTATGCAATTTTATTTTGTTTGGATGAAAAACTACTGCTGAAACTCTTGTAATGTTCCAAGAAAGGAAAGAAGCCTTAGGTAAACTAGAAGTGTATGAGTGATGCTCACATTTCAAATAGAGTAAAATGTCACATGAAGACCACCACAATCTAGATGACCTTCAAAAGGAAAAACAATGAAAATCTTGAAAATGTTTGTTATGCCGTCACTGAAGGTCATCATTAGGCCATTGATGAGATATTTAAGATGATTTGTTTGTCTTGGAGTTCATGCCAACAAATGTTAACAAAAAATTTAGAAATGAAATGTTTCTACTGATTTGTGCCACATTTAATCATAAATGTGGAAAAACAATTGTCTGTATATGTACCACAATTTGTGGGTTCATTTGACAGGTCATTATAGTAGTTTGATTTGATGCCCTGTGATACTAGTTAAACAAAGATTTCTGTAAACTTGCCTTACAAGGGTCATTCAAAAAGTTCTAAGCCTCACTCAGATGGAGTTAGAGAAACAAGAAAGTTTTTCACTATTTTTCAATATAGCCCTCTTTGACATCAATGCACTTGGTCCAATGATGCTTAAGCATCACAATCCTATCACAGATGAAGATAGCATTCTGTTCCTCTAAAAACTCCTCCACGGCACATATGATCTCATTAATGTTTCTAAAATGGTAATGATGTTGGTGAGATTTGAGTTTAGGAAACAGGAAGAAGTCAGATGGAACTAAGTTTGGTGAGTAAGAGGGATGGGGTAGCAATTCAAAGCCACGGTTGGTTGATTCAAATAGTGCAACCTGACCAGTGTGAACAGGCATGTCATACTGGAGAAAAAGCACACCTGTCCTCATGTTCTCTCTGCATTTCAGCTTGATTGCTTCCTTCAGTTGTCTTAATTTTGATGCATTACTGTCCATTAATAGTTTTTCTCTTTTCTCTTTTATCATAATTACACCTTTAGACTAAACAAAAAAAAAAAACAGAAGCCATTACCTTGCCAACAGATGCTACCTGCTTCTTAGTGGGTTGAGAACCAGAGTGTTTTTACTATTGGCTTTTGAATCTTTGATTTGGGTTTGAAGTGGTGAACCAAGGTTTCATCTTGAGTTACTAATATATTGTGAAAATTCTTAGGATCAGCCTGGAAGCAAGTCAGTGGGGAACTGGAAATGTCAACCCTTTTCAGCCACTACTCTGGTGTCAGCATTCTTGGGACTCGTCTTACAGAGAGCATGCTCATCCCCAAGATCTCAGTTAAAACAGTATGAACTGAACAAGAAATAATACTTATGGACTTAGCTATATGTTGGTCAGTAAGACGTATGTTATTCAAAACCATGTGGTGAATGGCATCAGCTTGTTCATCATTGGTTGTGACTTTTGAATGACCTGATTGAGAGTCATCTTCTCTGTTGTCCCTGATCTGCTTAAGCCCACTTCTTCTTCAGTTCCATAGAAAGGTTGAGTCTTCAGCAAGTGTTCATACCATATCTTCATGGATTTCCTTGGGTGTCATACTTTACTTTTGCAGATACTTTATGACTGCTCAGGCCTCTGTTGTGTCCATTTTTAGTTTCAATATTCATCAGCATTCCACTAATTAACAATTATGATAGAAGAAAATATTAATCAGCTAATTTCTATTTTCATTAATTAAAACTTCTTTTTAAAGCCCAGTTTCTTTATTTCGAATAAGAAAATTCCAATCTGTTTACATAAAAATAATCAAAGAACTGCCTCTTCCTTCATTGACTTGCTTCTCCAGAAGTTAACCAATATTGAGTCTGGTCAGTACTTAGATGGGTGACTGCTTGAGAATACCAGGTGTTGTAAGTTTGGATACCAGGTGGTGTAATGGAT
>JBBBDQ010000477.1:13552500-13870000 GCA_037127315.1 Ascarosepion bandense
AGACAGTTTGGGTTCTATAGCCTTTGTTGGCAACCAGTCTACTGTATAAAGTAATGACAATCTACTACAGATAAAAAAATTTTGTATTTTGAGACATAATCGCCCAAGTGTTATCATATATAACTGACTGACTTTGATAGTTGATCATGTATTCAAATTATTATGTACCTACTTAGTATGGATAAAATTTCCTGCATCCCATCCCCTGGAAAACACACTAAACAACCTTCGCAAATAGTCAAAGTTTGTATGCCTTGTGTAGAGCTGTGTTTTAAAAAAATCTGAAATTCAAAGCTGTCAGAAGTTTTGAGTTGTGACAAACACTTACCTGTCACTGGCAGAAAAACAACTACTAGAAATTCCCATACATCTCTTCAATCAGACAGTAATCTTTGTTCGACACTCTTTTTGTCAGGATGCAGAAGTTAACCAAGACTTCAAAACAGTGTCAGCAGAACTACAATTCTGTTATCTAGTCTCCAAACAATTCAACAAGTTGAGGGTGTCACATCAACTTTCCAATTTTCATTTTCAATCAAGTTCAAATGTATGATAGCATTTAGAAAAGTGTTATCAGAACTAGAGAAATGATAAAATATTTAATAGTGTTATCCTATATATGCATTTCTGTATAAAATGCATTATGTTGTTGTTATTATCATTAGTAGTAGTAGTAGAATAATATAACACACACACTTATGTGTTTTACAACTCTTCAAAACATTGACAAGTAACATTTGTTCACTTGACCAACATTTACAAGAAATCTTTTCAAGTCATTTATTATCACTTACTCATCACTTCACTTTCTGAGTTATTATTTGTCCTATACACTTGTTTCTGAATCAAACTTTTATTAGAATAAACAACATTTTGCTAGTATATTTTACAGTTACTACCCAGATTAATTTTTTTTTCATATTTATTTTGCTAATCCATAAAAATAAAAAATATGACAAGGCTTTTTCACATGAATTAAAATAAAATTGGTTCTTCATTCTTTGCAAGAGACAGGGTATATCTTGACTTGACCCCATTTAGTACAATATGAAAGTTTTCATTAACAAGGATGGGCCCCTGTAACCAGGCTATTTTTGAGTTTTCAATTATCTACTAAAAAGCAAAGCAGTGCAGTATGTTTTCAGTAATATTAACACATCTCCAAAACAATCTCCTTAAAATAACATATCTCAAGCAACAGAGAAAATAAACAGTTATGTTTACTTAGAGGAAGAATAAAATATTGAATTTGATCATGCCATTTATGCAAAAACTAAAGGAATACATATCAATAATAAAAAATATTTGTCCATTAGGTATTATAGTATAAGAAATTAATTAAAATTCCTCAACGAAATTTATGACTATTTTAGTTGATTGTATATTTGCAAAGTAATTGCATGCAACTGCTGTTTGAGGGATGACTTATGAACATTACCTATATAAGTCAGTCAGTTAAGTGCCATGCACGATACATGCTTGGGCGATCATGTCTCGAAAGAGACATGACTGACTAGGCAGAAGATTATCCCGCAGTAGGTTGCCATTGCTTTCTGCGGTAGACTGGTTGCCGACTAAGGCTATAGAACCCAATCTGTCCTATTATTTAACCCATAACTGGAGGGAAGAGACGGATTAATACCTTTCCCAAGGGTATTTGCGCGTAAGTGAAGGCAATGAATTCAGCTGGAATTCGAACTCGGTTCCCCGATTTCTCGTTCCTAGCCGATATCCACTGTGCCACAACACACATCCACTATATAAGTACATAAAAAAAATCTGGTGAGGATTGTATAACTCAGAATATAGATTAAAGCTAGATAGAGAGATGGACCTCTTTATCTAGGTGTATATTCAACATAATTGGGTTCCAGACCCCACTCTCTATGCAATGGTCATATCTGAGGTTAATAGTTAGGCTAGGTGTTTCTGCTTGTCATAAAACTCTTAACCAGGAAATGAAAAGAACTAAAAATGCAATAATTTAAATTAAAAATAACAATTTGAATATAAGTATTGAATTGTTATAAAATAAGTATTTTACTACACAAAGCTCATTTGATAACAAAGGGGGCCCTTCTCAGCCCCACCCTGATCTCTCATAAGAAATATTGCTCACAAGTATATCAGTTGTAAACATGAAATAATTAATAAATCTGACTGGTTTGATTAATGGTCAAATTGACAGCTGATCTCAGAAATGGCCTACAATCTGTTAATTCAGGGAAGGAATGCTTGTTAATTTTACTACCTCCCAAACAAAACTGCTGTTAATCAGTTAAGAGAATCGTGTGTGTGTGTGTGTGTGTGTGTGTGAGAGTGTGTGTGTGTGTGAGAGTGTGAGAGTGTGTGTGTGTGTGTGAGTGTGTGTGTGTGTGTGTGTGTGTGAGAGAGAGACTCATTGCATTTTCTTGGGCTAATGTTTTCCTCCAACATGAAATAGAAAGATTATATTGAATCAATCACTAGGTCTGCTGCTAGAAAAATCAGTTCCCAGTGTCATACTAGACAATTTTTCTCTCCAGAATCTATTTTACATATTTCTACCATTTGTCCTTGTATTGAATATTACTACCACATATGATCTGGTGCTCCTTCTATATATTTAGAGATTCTTGATAAAATCAAAAGAAGAATCTGCAATGTCATTGATCCTGACCTGGAGGGAGAAGAGATGGATTAATATCTTTCCCAAAGGTATTTGCGTATAATTCAACTGGAATTCAAACTCGGCTCTCTGATTTCTCATTCTGATATAAAATCCATTAATTCTTCAGAAATACTAAAAATAACATTTCTTTTTATTTAATTATTTTGTCCCAAGCAAGGCGGATCCACCACTAGTGCACAGGAGGTTACAGTAAGAAAAAAGACTAGGTACAGAGGGTATTTAAGAAAGGATCAAAGATGAATAAAATTCAAGAAGATAGATGGCAGTTCCTTTCCCACCACCATAACGTAATCTGTGCCATTTTTATAAAAATTTTCAGGGTAATTGTTTGGATGAACTCTTTGCTATCATACCTAGACTTTTAGGAATTTAAGTGCAGTAATAGATTGGCAGCAAAGTCTCACCATTTTACATTTGCAATGGCAAGATGTAATAACTTCTACTCTTATAACTCACACATCTCACTCATGGAACTCTTCCAGTTTCTTGCTTTCAAATCAAGTTTGATTTCCAAAAATTTAAAGGTAATATCAATTATCTTCTATCTTTGTTCTTGTTCTTTAATGTTTCTCTTTTTCTTATATTCTTTCAACCTTTATAACACCCTACATCTTAGTGGCTTTATTGCCTAGCTTGGGGTGAAATGATTAAAAAAACAACAAACAAAGAAACATACATTTCATTAGTCAATTTTTATTCATTTGACTCGGACTGATGACAATAAGGGACATTAACTTCTTTTCTTATTTTCAAAATACTATTGATGCAAGCTTAATGCTTAACATTTTATATCTTTGAAGTAAATTTTGAAAAGTTTGAAACAGGAAAGTTTTGTTAAATAGGCCAACTATGGAAAAGTGAATCTGCAGTTAGCAATGGTGAAGTTCTATAATACAGTTCTCAAAATCTGAATGTTATTTTGTTACTTGGTTCACAAATATTTTTTAAATTTATTTTTTGAGTGAGAGAAGTGACAAATGGCAACAATTGAAAAATAAAGCAAATATTAAAATTGTCTGCCAGAAATTTTGGTGAAGAATGATGGCAGACAGGGAAAATGGTTTGGTGAAGAAAGACAAAATGTAATTCAAACCAAAAATAAAAATTCAACTAAATGGTTAAAAGTTAAGATTTGCTGGAATCAATTCTCAGCATGCAAGCTGATCAATCACCCATCAGAATAGGAAGACAGGGGGGTGAGGGGGAAAGAGGTAAATATGTTTCTGACATATCAAGACATATGCAGAGAAACTGGCCAAGAATTTTGACTGTATTTACTTATACCTTTTCCAAGACATTATTCAAACTAAGTTACCTATTTATCAACACCATCAAAATGAACAACTTTTCAATAGTTTCACAGCAGCATATTATTAACATCAATATTTTAGCTTATTTCTGCAAACAATCTTTATAAGTAGCTTAGTACTGTGAGGCATTATACAATGAGTTTTTTTTAAATATATACATATATATATATATATATATATATATATATATATAGCCATGAGTATTCTTTCTGGTGTTCATAAGATAAATAAAAAAAGTACAAGAGATAAAGGAGCTATCTTCGATATGAACCAGTCTTACCCTATAATACAGCAATTATAGCCACATTTTCCAAAAATTTAAATTCAACGTCAATTGCTATCTATCTTCTTGAACCCTTTTCATCTTTGATCCTCTCTTCAATACCCACTGTACCCAGCCTTTTCTCTTACTGTAACCTCCTGTGCACTAGATCCACCTTGCTTGGAATAAAATGATTAAATAAAAAGAAATGTTATTTTTAGTATTTCTGAAGAATTAATGGATTTTACATTTTTATCCAAGATGTGCGTTCTGGTGCAGTAGGTAATATCTCAGAATGAGAAATCAGAAAGCCGAGTTTGAATTCTAGTTGAATTTGTTGCATTCACTTACATGCAAATACGTTTGGGAAAGATATTAAGCCATCTTTTCTCCCTCCAGCTATGGGTTAAATAGCAGGACAGATTGGGTTCTGTAGTCTTGGTTTGCAACCAGTCTACCACAGAAAGTAATGGCAACCTACTGCAAAAAAAGTAGTCTTATCTGACATGCTTTAACCACTTGGCTATGAAGAATCTCACAATTAAGTTCTATTTGCTTTTAATGTACACTTGTTCAGATTTTCTAAAAAATGGTATATCTACTTAGTTTCAGATCTGAAACATTTCTAAACAATTAATGGAAGTTATTCTTGTAATCCTACATATATTTATTACTTCAAACATAAATAATTATGAATAAAAAGTAACATAACTTCAAACATAAATAACAACTGATAAAAAAAAAAAAAAAAAAAAACGAGTGTCTGTTCAAATATGGGTATCAACTAAAAATAACATCTGAAGTAGAGTGGGGGACATGGCATGCGGACTTTTAAGTAGAAGGAACACATAGCCACACAAGTTCCAGAGGGAACACAAAGGTAACAGCACAATTAGATTTTTTGCTTACACACAGAAGAGTAGCAGACATGAAGACATTTTTATGAGAAGCTGAGAGTTGTTTTGTGAAGATTTGAATTGCTTATTCAAAAATCAATGAGAGAAAATAAACAGTCAAGTCCGAATTTGATTTTTTTTTGTGTTTACAAAATAACAATATTTAATATTCTCTTTCGGTAATAACTTCAAAAGTAAATAATATTTGTCCCTCCACCACCCAAAAAATACTTGTGAAGATTTGAATTAAATCAACTAAAAAGTAGACAGACAGAATCCTGAAATAATAAGAGGGTGATTGACAAAACTGAAGTTAATCTGAATTGAAAAATGAAAAACTAAAGGAAATAAAAAAAAAAACTAAGTGCATGACGACAGTTTGTTATAAACAGGAAAGAAAAATGTGAAAAGAAGAAAAATACAAAAAGGTAAACCAAAAAAATGAGAAAATCAAGTAAAGATGTTCTATTGAATGAGCATAATCAGATCAAACAAATTTCTTTAAGTGCAAAATCAAACAAAAAAGATATCAAGTATTCAAAATAGAAAAGTCATTAAATTGTTTATCTTCAGATGTACTGGGGATGTAATGTTTTGTGGCTCACTTCTGAAACCCACTCATTCATGTGCAAACACACTTCTACTTCCCCAGCTCAGCTGGGTTAAATAGAGCAAATTAGGCTCTTCAGCCTTTGTTGCCATCTGGTTTATGAGAAGGACAACTCTGAATTCAAAACCAGTTATGCATGGAGATAACAACTACATCCCATAAAAACCTACTTTCTACAGAAGCAACAATTAGTATATTGAAAGCGGTGATCCCATACATATCAGTGAAGTCTATAGAACTGCAGTGAGTATCATTGAAGAATCTATTCTATTTGAATTCATCATAAGGAAAATATAATCATGTAAATATTAAAGAAGTATAAAAACAAACTGATTTCTTTTTAGATTAATAATAGACACTTCTTTTTTTTTCCAATATTTCTTTTTGTCGTGTCCCTTTAGGATGTAGGCGATTATGACATTCCACATCTCCTTCACCCTTATAGCCCTTAGCACCCTTTCTCTTGTTACTTCTCCCAAACCATGCTCAGCTATCTATTTGTTTAAGCTCATCAAGTATGTCATGTATTGCTTTTTCTTATTTCTCTCTCCTGTCTAGAGAGTATCAGATTCTCCAAGTCCTCCTTCTTCATTACATGTCCCAGAAACTTTAGCTCTCTTATCCTTCTGTAGAACCACATTTCAGTTACTTCAAGTCTTTCCTTCATCTTCAATGAGACTGTTCAGCATTCCCTGCCATAGTGAATAACAGACATCACATAACAATCCAGTACTCTCTTTGTTTCCAGTAAAATGTTCCTGTCTCTAAATACTCTACTCAGATTTTAGAATGCATCCTTGGCTATACCAATATGCCTTCAGATCTCAGTGGTGCACTTTCTGTCCTGTTAAAACACTTCCCATGTATTTAAATTTCTGTACCTGCTTGATTTTAGTATCCCCAGCCTGTAGTTGGCATTTTGGGCTCCACCTTTTACTGATGACCATGCATTCAGTTTTCTTGTAGTGTAGACCTTTCTACTTTTTTTTAGCTCAGGTTGCTATAGTGGGTAAAATGATATTAAAAAGACGGTGTAGTACCAATCTTTCAAGCAAGAAAGGCCTGCTGGCTGCCTTAAAAATATAATTTGAAATGCTGAATTTTTCCTAAGATTAGAACAATGACCATGATAAATATACAACTATATCACACACCAAATATGTCAATTCCTATCTTGCTTTAGTCCAAGAATATCTGATAAAAGGGATGGACATATGTATTATGTAACTTATGTAATTTAATTAATCTGAAAAAGAAAAAGATAAAACTATGATACTCTCTATCTTGGGTTAGTAATAATTTATACTGCAAAAGATCAGTCCTAACCTGGCAGCTTGGCTCCAGTCACATTCCCAACATTACAGCATAGCTTCTTTATGCTTTTTCTATAAATTTTTTCATGCCAATTATTCTAATGGACTTTCTTCTTTAGTTTTCATTGTAAATATTGAGATTTCATTTTTAACCCCCACCCAGTCAATGTTTACATAAGGGGACTAGTTAAGACTACATAAAGACTGAGTTATTATAGTAGCTGTAGTAAGAATGGTAAAAATATGTTTTGATGCAAGGAATATTGTGGTATATTTGGGTCAGTAATTGACCAGCTGCTTTTTGGCCTTGTGCCACATTTTTGTATAATTCAAAATAAATATTGCTCTCCTCCGTAGTAGCTCAACTGTATGAATTTAAGCATAGTTCTAGATTATTTGTTTGTTTGTTTGTTTGTTTACAAGATAACCTCCATTAAGTTGCAAAAATTCAAAACTTGTGATATTTGAAAAATACTGAATATGCTGCTAACTTTAAAGTCATGGACACACATTACATTTTACATTAAAGATTTTTACAAAATAACAAAATGGTATGTTAATGCTAGAAATTAAACTGTTTTCTCATGAAATCCACAATATGTTTTCCAAAAAGAGTGTATTTTATTTATAATTTTTGCAACAAAGTCACCCTCCTCATTTTAGTAACCAACCAGTGGTTTCCTAATTTGACTAACATAAAATATGGGAAATATAAAATTCAAGGCAAAAAAAAATAAAATAAAATAAAATAAAGTAATCCAAGTAAACAAGCATTGCTAACTGTTCTTCAGATTAGCAAAATAAAAATAGTTTATTTACAAATTTTTTTCCCCTCGATTCACAAGAGGCTCTAATTTTATATGCAACTTTGCTTAAAACGCTCTCCTAGCAATGAACTTTCCTCTATGAAATTAAGCCTAGTACAAGATTGGTCGATAGAAATGGCTAGATGTAACTAAGTTCTATATTAACAGTTTCTTTTCTAACTTATGGAACTTGCGCCTTAATAATGTTCTTGTATATTATTTCACACTAAGTAACTGCTGGGTCTTGGGCATGACAGTAAACTGCATCCAGCAGCAAGGCCTCTGATTGGGAGGTTGTGAGGAGCATGGAACCACCTCTTAATTGCTGCTGTTCTCAGGTCCACCTTGACCCGGAGTGGTAGCACCTGTTAGGGTCCCAGCTATGGGCAAATAGTTAACCCTTAAACTGGGTCAAAACATTATGAAAGTATAAAAACACTTTTATAGAAATATATACATTTTTAAAGAAAAAATATTTCCAACAATACATTTCTGAAGAAAAATTTATTACCATAACACATTTTTAAACAAAAAAAATTATTCTCAGCAAAACATTTTTGAATACAAAACTAGAAGACATTTTCAGTTTTCTAAAATAAAAAAGAATAAAAACAAAAAGTTTTCATTAAAATCTGACTAAATCAACCTTCTCACTATAAATGAACTTTAAAAAAGATACCATAAAACCCCACCTTTTTGGCATTAAATAACCCACAGAGGTTGATATGCCATTAAACAAAACTCAAGTAACTCCGAGTGTTTTAGTGGCTTTATTGCCTTGTTTGGGCTTAATGATTTAAAAAAAATATTGGAAACAATATATTTTGGAGAAAGATAAAAATAAAAATCTTTTTCATCTTATTTTGCAAAAATGTCCAAATTATATTCAAAATTTACTGATGAGATGGGTGAATACTATAAATATCAGTTTATGAATTTCCCAAAGTTAAAAAAAAAAAAAGCAACAAAAAATGTATGATTCATAAAAATGTTCATAGTCTTAACTGACCTGTCTGAAAAGAAGCAAACATTTCAATAGTGCACAAAATCTATTCTTTCTAACATTGAACATTTATAGAATTTAATTAATTCTCAAAATGTACAAATATTTAATAGGTAAATTTTAATATTTAAATATCAAGTTTTTGCAACTATATAAGAAGGATTTGTTTTGAATATTAAAGAGAGATGTAACTAATTTGAACTTTATATCTAAAGGCAGTTTTGTCTAGTGTATCATAAAAGATTTTCAATATATATTAAGCAATATGAAAAATGATGAATGTTTATGTTAAAAAATATATATTTTCAATGAGATTTGTTTCTTGTCTTGTAGTATGCTATAAACATGGCAGATTTAAAACTAATAATTGGGGTCAAACAGAGTTGGCTGCTGTGAATTACATTTTTCTAGTGTAAATTACCAAATCTGAGCCTTTTAAAAGTGAAATAATTTTCCGCCATACAGAATTTAGTAAAGTAACTATGCTTAATATTTTGCAAAAGAACATTAAACAAACATTTAGAAAGGAGGGGATTGCTTCCCTTGAGAGGTGTGTCTAATATTGAGGAGATAAAAACAATGGATGAATTGTAGTTTCAGGTTTTACCTGACCAACATGAACTATAGACAGAGCTTTATCTGAATCCATTAACTTGAAATCTGCTTCTATTCAAAGCTAGGACTTATCTATGCATTTCTGATAATCTTGAAGACCAAAATAGAAAATTATTTGCTATTTAGAGTTTGGTACTTTGTCTGCTCTTTTCATCAGTTTTAAATAGTTTTATCTTAAAGAAACTAAATAACTAACCTTATACAGGTATACAAATTGTAACTGAAATCACCCCAATCTTTTGATTGAGGTTACTTAACTTAAATAGATATAAATTCTCTTATGCAATGTTTAACTGATTAAAAGAAAATAGAATTTGTTCAGGAGATTTATTGGTTTTGGTAAAAATTGTAAGTTTTTACAGAGTTGGGGGTACTGTTCCAATGCTGCTTCTTTTAGACTTGAGTTCAGTTAGTACAACTAGCAAGTTATAGTTTTTTTTTCAACTTCAGATTAATCTTCCCTTAGCTCCATTAGCCCTACATTTTTACGCATAGCTGAAGGGAAAACTGAATTCATGCTTTTCATCTTCACACACATCCTTGGGGAATATAAGCAATTTTGGCTGGAACAGTTCAGTGATTTCATTTTAGAACTTATAACAACAATGACTGCTACATCTTGAAAATATAAAAGAAGGTGCTGAAAAATACATGAGTGTCAGAGAGAAAGAGAGAGGGGGGCCAGTGTGAACACAGGAATGCTATTAATTATTTATTCAACTAAATATGAACCATTTTGTTGCAAAAGCTTTCTCCATTTTTCCTTCAACTTAAAGATTCTGTCTTCCCAGAATTGTGCTGCTTTCTCAACAAAGAACTTGTTAATTGTTTTATGTCATCAAAAGAATTCAGATTTTTGCAATTGAGATTATTTTGCAAAAGCCTGAATAAATGAAAATCCAAAGGAGCAATATCTGGTAAATATGGTGGGTAGGATAACACATCCCAGCCAAGCTGCAACAATTTTTCTGGGTCACCAAAGAAATGTGAGATCTGGCATTATCCTGATAGAAAACTTTCCTGTTAGCCAATTTTGGGCGTTTTTCTTGAATTGCTGTTTTTAATTTGTCCAGCTGCAAACAGTACTTTTAAGAATCAACTGGATATTTGGCAGCTCATAGTATGTGATTCTTTTCCAATCCCACCAGATGCACAGCAGGACTTTCTTAAGATGAAGAACTGCTTTTAGAGTGACTAAAGTTGCCTCATGTTGCTTACCTAAGAATCTTTTTTGCTGAACATTGTTATAGACGATCCATTTTTCATCACCTATCACAATTTGCTTCAAGAATGGTGAATTCTCATTGTGTTTATATAGCAAATCATCAATAGAAATGCTATCCAAAAGATTCTTTTCACTCAGATCATGTGTTACCCAAGCAGTTTCATTACCAAAGCTTCGTTAGTTGCTCAGGGATGGTGGATTTTGATAAATGTAATGTTTCTCCCAATTCCCGTGTTGTGTAATGCGAGTTATTCTCAATGTCTTGATTTGGTCATCATCTGAGTTTTTCATCAATAAGGCTACAATCCCCAACTCTAAACTTAGAAACCACTTCCATACAGATGTCAGATAAAGTAACTTCACTGTACACAGTACATATCTTTTTCTGTTGCTTGCAATGTTTTTTTTGCCTTTACATCAAGTGTCTAAAATGCCCCTTATAATCTTCCATTTTCATAGGGATGCAAAATTGACACAAATTAAGTGATTTTCAATTTAATTTCTCAAGAAATAGTTTGTGCTCTAATTGAAAATGTAAGCATATAATATCTGTCGATAAATTTAAAGTGTTGGAACATGAATGACTAAAAATCGGCAAGAATTTTCCATACAACCCCAAGTGTGTGTGTAAGAAAAAAGATTTGAAAGAATAATGATGAAATATGGAGAGACAGGATTACTAATTGGATACCAAGAAATAATGAGTAAAAGTTGGGAAATCAGGTACAGATAGACAAGTGTAAAAATAGCAATGTATTAAAATGATTAACAGAGAATGACCAAAGAGAGAGAAGACAAGAGAAAATAATTGTGTATTTTTTCATTACATTTTTACATATAAAATAAAGCTCTCTTTGCATAACATGGATGTGCCATAGAGATAGGAAGGGATAAGGAAATTAATGAGAATATAATGGATAATCTTAATTGTATTGGAAAGGACAAAAGACAATGAAAAGATACAGGCAAAAGGTGAGAAAAGCAGAATTATGAGATAATGGACAATCTTGTGAATAATTCTTAACAGTTTCAGCAAGTGAAACATTATTTGAATAAGTAAACTCTCCAACAAATTAAAAAGGATAGGACTTGAGATATTATGGTCAATAATCCAATGCTCTGCTTGTACAGAATGTCATCTCTCTTCAGGACATAGGCAATCAGGACTTTACAGCTTTTTGTGTGTGTGGGGGTGGGGGTGGGGGTTGCCACGGCTTCTTAATAAATAGTGGGGTGATTTCCTTTTGTCTTCTTCAGTTTAAAATTTCAAATCTGAGTTTGCTTCTTTTATACTGATTGCCAACTAAGGCTAAATAGTCAAGTACACCCTATTATTTAACCTATAACTGGGAAGAGAGGAGGGTCATTCCATGCCATTTTCCAAGGGTAATAATGTAAAAGTGAACATAAGAGACTAACCCTAAACGCTAAACACCAATTCTATTTACAACACCAATGTCCATTACAATACTCGCACATCCATAATGTCCTACCACTGAGCTATATTGTAATGTATAGTAAACAGTAAACTTTCTGTTATCAATTCAGATATTTTAACCACTAAACTTAAAAGAATCTGCAATATTATCAGTTTTAATCTGGCGTCTTGGCTTCAGTCACTTTCCCACCATTATATTAGTTTCTGCCTTTTCCATAAATATTTTTATTGTAATTGTTCTGATAAGCCTTCCTCTTCAATACCTCAATTTTATGATTTTGTGCAAATATTCATGGGAATGGTATAAATTCATGTCTTCTCCCCACTAGCTATTGATTGAATAGCGGGACAGACTAGGTTCTATAGATTTGGTTGGCACACAATCTACTGCAGAACAATTGCAACCTACTGCAGGAAAATCTTCTGCCTAGTTAGTCATGAATTGAAAGATAAAGGGTGAGCACAGCATGTATCATGCATGGCTTGCACTTAACTGATGAGATTTGGCAACTTGGTTTCATTTTACAGCTGAAATGGCTAGATATAACCATAAGTTTTATGATAACAGTTTCTTCTCTTACAATTCTTGCTTGTGAAGTCCTTCAGATATCTTGATTTCCAGACAACTTTGATCTTTAAAAATTTAAATACAATGTCAATTCATATTCTTAGATCTTGTCATCTTATTGTTCTCTATTCTTAATACTATTTTTTTTTCTCTTATTCTTTCACACTAAGTAACCCCCTTGGAGTGAAATGATAAAGAAAAAAAAAGAAGCTTACACAAAGATGATGCTAACAGTAAATACTTATGTTAAATACTAAACGAAGAGATGCTATTTTAAAAAATCCTTAATAAAAACTAACATCAGTGTCTTGCTTTTACTACTAAGTATTAGCCACTAATAAGATGGTGATATATTTATGAGCAATTATTTTTAAGACAGAATTCCAATTTTTGTGTCAGAAGACTAGTTACAGAGGAAGTAATTGCTATCTATTTCATTCGCACACATTCATTAAACCAGTTTTCAAAGCCAGTCAGAGCACTCCTGCCTTTCCATCCACATTACTGTTAAATAAGTAACCATTCCCTTACAACCCACACTGTGCTAATTCCTGGCAGGTGGGTAAACCACTGGCTTGTGAAGGCAGGAAACTGAGATGCTTAATGAAGCACATTTAGTCCAGAGAAAATCAATCTAGAAGATTGAGAGGAAAGAATTTCCTTTTCTCTCTGGGGGAAATCACAACTACTCACCACAGGTTAAGCTTGATCGGCGTAAGTAATAAGGATTCTACAGCAAAGTGATAAGGATTTTACAGCAGGTTTACACATGTCAGAAAAAATTAGGCTTAAAGTAGTTTGCATAGCTTGATTGCCCTAGAAAATATAATTTATTAATAACTAATCATGTTTTGATTTAAGATTTTAATTGAAGGAAAGATGTTACAAAAACAAATATTAGTCAGAGAAAAGATGTCCCAATATGAATTTATCATAAACAGCAAGATAGCTTTTTTTGGCACACCTGTATTTTCTTAGTTATGTGAGGAGTTTTGTGGGGATTGGGGGAGGGGAAAAGTATAAAAGGCCATTTTTTTTGTTGTAATTGGACATTTTTCTCTGGAGTTCTAAGACTAGGCATTGAGTTTTTTCAGACCAGTTTTCTTGTCTTTGACAAATCAATACAGATTATATAAACTTTTCTAAATTGAATGCACTGAAAATGAACCATTTTTTTGGTTGTTGTTTAATTACCTTCAGGCAAGTTCATTACAGGTCACTTTTTATTAATGTTACTGACTGACTTGTCATCATTTACTCTAGGATAGACAGTTATCAGTTTTATGAGGGCACCACCAATTGAGGTACTCTATATCATGAGAATAGAAGTACTCTGAGATTACAGAAGAGGTAGTTTCAGGTATTACATAAATTCAGTCAGTCAGTTAAGTGCCATATGTGATACATGCTTAGGCGATCATGTCTCAAAAGAGACATAACTGCCTGGGCAGAAGATTATCCCACAGTAGGTTGCCATTACTTTCTGCAGTAGACTGGTTGTCAGTCAAGGCTACAGAACCCAATCTGTCCTGTTATTCAACCCATAACTGAAGGAAAGAAACAGATTAATACTTTTACCAAGGGTATTTGCACATAAGTGAATGCCACAAACTCAACTGGAATTTGAACTTGGCTCCCCGATTTGTCATTCCAAGCTGATATCCACTGCACCACAATACACATCCTAAGTGGTAAAAATAAAATGTGAATTTGTGATTTAAGAGTTTCTAGCAGGATGTTATTTGGAACCATAAAAGAATGGAACTCTGAAGAGAAAGACAAAAGTTTGTAGGGTTTTTTTTTTTTTTTTTCAGTCAATGATCTTAAATGGTAAGCAAAAAGTAATATTTTTTTTCATAGTTGATACTAACAAAATCAGACAGTTCTTAGAAAATATTGGACAAGTTTCTTGATGGGACATTTAATATGCCCCAAATTAAATACTTTTTTATACTTGGGATAGAGAGACGAAGCCACTAGTCAGTAAGCCATTGCACTTATTAAAGATAAATATCTGAGAAAGATAATTTTGGGAACCTACTTAGGTTTAAGAGACTGAAAATGAAAATTTCAGAATTTAATCAGAGAGATCACTGAGAAAAGCCTTTGAATATATGAAACAATTGAATCAGTCACAACATTTTCCAAAACATTCAAAGTAAACAAGGTGTGCCAGAGAATGAATTAGTCTTATTCACAAATTGCTAGGGAAATATGAATGTTACTACATTGAAAGCACCACCCAACTTGCTGAGAAGTGTGCTTTTAAAAAGTAATGAGTGTTTCCAATGCAAGTTTATCAACAGACTCACTGAATAGAGACAGGATAAAAATAGTAGAAGAGGAAAATGTGATAGAAAGATGGCAATAAATAACATTGATGTTTGTTTCAATCAATCATGGTATGGTTAAATGATAGAGTTGCATAAATTAGTGTGATATGATAAAGAACAAATAGGAAATGTTTATCAATCTAATGTGTTTCAGTTTTATTAAAGTTTCATCAGAGAATGAAATATGAAAAAAAAAAAAAAGAAATTCTGGTATTTTTACTTTTGTGTTGTTTGATTTTCACTGATTAATCTGGTTTCACGTGCTTTCAACTTGCTAAACAAATGTTAGTATAATTTATGGCATTCCAAATTCAAGGAGAGGCTGTGTGTCTCTGCAAAGTTTCAAGAATTCAAATGGATTTCAATCCTGTAAATATTGTCTTATGTATGTAACTGTATAATAATTCTAGATTGTCTATGTAGGATTCAGATGATAATGTATATATTTTGTGTGTGCGTGTGTGTCTAGTAGACATTATATTTGGTGGTTATTTGCATGTTGATTAGTGTCATCTTCACTGCTTAGACAACAAAAATTATGGGCAATTTTTATATTCCTAAACTCCTACAAAGCAGAAAAGTGTTAGGATGCTGGAAAAAAATTAAATCTTCCTCATCAGCCATATTTAATGAAGATGTTTGAAAGAAAGGTTGTTGCCCAAATATACACTTTACGTGTGTGTGTGTGTGTGTGTGTGTGTGTGTGTGTGTGTGTGTGAATGAGAGAGGGTTATTATTAGTGTTATAATAATAACAACATATGGGACTGCAACTCGAAAGCTTTCAGATTTCAGTGCCAAGTGCACCATCATCAGTCAGTGAAATATTGACCACGTAACTGAAAAATATTTCACTGCTTGATGATGGTGCACTTGGCTTTTGAGTTGCAGTCTGATATGTTATTATAACACTAATAATAACTATATCTCTATAAATGATCTACATCTATATTGAGCACTTTATAAAAAGTAGGAATTACCAAACTGGGGAATATATATCCATTAGTTCATACCACTAATATGTGTGTGTGTGTGGGGGGGGGATTCATGTGAAATGATGATTTGAAGGAAATGTGCTTCAGAGGTCAGCAACTTTACCAGTGACCAGTGGAGCTTCAGAAAGGAAGGATAGGATAACCTCAACATCCCACAAGAAGCCACCAAGCTATTACTCTGTTTTACCTTTCATGTCACAATGTGGCCATAAGCCTTACAGGAAAGAGGACCTAAGATTAATTTAGATTGTGTCTTTCAAAAACTAAAGTTAGACAAAGAAACAAGAACAAAGTTACCATTTAATAATTATATTTTGTATTAATCCATGTGGTTGCAATTTTATGTGTACTGTAGCATGAGTGACTTTCAACAGAAAATGGTCAAGCCATTGAAGTAGATACCTTTCTGTAAAATGCAGGTTGATAGTCTGACTTTGAGAATTGATTCTTAAAAAAAATAAGAAAAAAAAAATTATGTCTCTTCAAAAGAACAGTGATTAAAGATCTTCAAGGGTGTTTTTCTTTATTGTCTGTAAATTGTCATGATTTCTTTTGAAATATTGGTTACTACTTATTTTCTGCCATGTGATGCCAGAGGTTACATTGGAAGTACTTGTTCCTAAAGCTTGTAGATTTGGTTATTAATCACTCTCCCAGTTTGATGAATAAGTGTATAGTGTAATTAATGACTGGATGTAGTGTGTTACAGGTTGATTTGTTACTTGGACAAATAATATGGACTTGGATAAAGTTGTCTACTCTCAATTTTGTGAGGAGTCTGCCAGGCAAAGATGTTGAATATCAAAAGAATACAAATACTCCATGTTTCCAAATGGTATTTTCTACCAAGGTGACCATTTCTCAGGTGTTACTTTAAACATGATAATTAGGACTGGAATCAAACAAATGCAATACACTGGATTTTTCTAAATGCATTTGCCAAATGAACTGTACAATAAATCTTTGATTTAATCATCACTAGTAAAATGGATTCTGGATTTAACAGACCTTATTGCAGAACTGAGATTAATCCGGGAGTAGACTTGTTTTTTTATGAATATACTATTTTGTTTTTGTGTATTAATCCTTAATAAACTATTATGACTCACGATTTTCTTTTCTAAAAAACATATCTTATGCCTAAAATAAAGCTTATGAATATATGGGTTTCTATGCAATTTAAGATAGAGTTTTGCATCAATATAAATACAAAAAATTAATTTTTAAATAGTCAAAAGGTTAAAATTCTTTTAACTACATTATCAAAAAGAAATATTCTACAAGGTAACCAAAAAAGTTCTGTCCATTTTTTGATTAGTCATTAAATCAAGTTGAAATATATACGAAATGAGTGTAGCAATTGTTTTCAAATTCAGACAGCCAGAAGTAGAAACATCAGATGTTATAAAAAATACACGCACCATGCCCGGCCATCAGTTATAAGCCAGATAGCTGTGAGAAGGAATGAGGTGTCTAGAGATCTTGTTCGGGGCTTTGCTTTACAACTTCAAAGTGGACTTATCAGCAGCTGCATCAAATTGCCATATATGTCAAGTGTTTGGGGATAGTGCTATGGATGAACATACTGCAAGGCGTTGGTTTCAAAATTCAAGTTGAGAGATTTGTCTAAGATGAGCCTCAGAGTGGATGACCACAGGTCTTGAATGACAGAGTCCCGAAGGCGGCCAGAGGACAGTAGTCTAATGTGTGGTGAACTTGCAAGACAGTTCAACATTTCTGATGAAACAGACTTCACCTACACTGCCTAGGTAAGACGTACAAACTGAGCAAGTGGGTTCTGCAAATGCTGTTGGAGGTCCACAAGGGACAACGAGTGGCAGCCTGCGTATTGCTGCTTTCTTGCCACTGTACCACATCCGTATTCAATAGAGTGCTTACCAGTGATGTAAAGTAGGTTCTGTACAAAACTCCCAAGCCTTCCAGACATTGGTTGTCTCCTCAAGATCCCGTCCATCACACCACAAGACTGCCTATGCACCTACGCAAGATTATGCTTTGTGTCTGGTGAACAGGACATCAAGTGGTTCATTATGAACTGCTACCAACGGCCCAAACCGTCACTGGAGACCTATATTCGCAGCAATTGAAACGTGTGCAACAGGCATTGCGCCAGGAGGAGCCAGCACTGGTGAATCGCAAAGGTGTGCTTTTCCTCCATGACAACGCCAGGCCGCATATTGCACGAGTGGTCAGGGATACCATACAATAACTTGGGTGGGAAACTTTCTGCCATCCACCTTATTTACCTGACCTTGCGCCATCCGATTACTACCTCTTCCACTCCCTGTAGGCCATCCTTCACCAATGAAGCAGACTTGCGCAAAGCCCTCACGGACTTCTTTGCGTCAAACCCCCCCACCCCCCACTCCGAGTTCTACCACAAGGGCATTGAACAGCTGGAGATACATTGGCAGAAGGTGCTTGATGCCGATGGTGATTACTTCAAAGACTAAATATAAGTTACACGTACTGTGAAGTGTTTTCTTTTTTTCCTTTAAAAATGGACAGAACTTTTTTGGTTACTTTGTATATTATATAATTACGTATTGCATACTGTAGATGTATGTATAGCAGTTACTGGTACATAAAAGTAGTATATGTGCAAAGTTCAAATTTCAGCTGAGGCTGTTGCATTTTGTTTTGCACAAATATCCTTGACAAAACTATGAATCCATCTCTTTTTCCCCTATCTTTGGGTTAATATCAAAGATGCTCTCGAGTTGGCTATTAGTTTAAAAGAAGGGCAACAGAATTTAGAACTAGTTGGGAGTGGGGCTAGCAACTGTACCCTATAAAAACCTGCTACAGTAACCACTGCAGTACATAGTGGGGTGAAGTGATGACCCAATACTACACAGTGAGTTTTCAGGGTTAACATTCATTGTATATTCATTTTTTTTTTTATGATAAGAAAAAAAGTAAATAAAATAAAATGGCCTCCAAGGCTACATTCAGATTTACCAGACACCCTCTTTATAAGTCTGTTATGTACCGTAAACCCTCAATTTAATTTGGTTTTGAGGAGGTTATTCCTTATGCTTCATATTACACACTTCTATGTGCCATATCCATTCAGGATGTAGGCAAACATGTGTCTCTACTGCCTATCCCTTGTTGCTCTTAATATCCTTTCTCCTGTTATTCCACTCAATCCCCACGCCGCCATCCATCTGTTCAAGTCCACAAAGAAGATTAAACACTCAAATAAAAATTTAAGAAAATTTGTCTTAGTGTAAGAATAGAATCAACTTTAAATAATCTACAGAAAAAGTCCTATAGAAATAAGGATTAAGCTGTCCAAATCTCTTAGAGAAAACACAGGCATTAATTTTTAACTAATTTTTCTTGTCATCTTATTTTCATTGATGTCTATTGTGACTAGAATTAAAGTGAAAGAAGTAAGCTTCCTATGATTTGAACTCACATTCCTTTGGGAATCTGTCTTACTAGGGTGTAAAGGGAAGTGTCTTACCAATTAGATTATTATTATACAGTAACTAGGGGTAGTCATTAAAATTTATTTATATACTTATTTTCTTCACTGTCCATTTTTTTTTTTATTTCATGCTATATTGTTTGTTTACACCTACTAGATATAGAAGACTTGCTTCATGCTTAATGGTTATACAAGGTGCCACAGAAATACCTTTCACTGATGGTAAGACATTAGCTAAATGAAGACACCATTGCTATTAAGATCTTCCTTTTACATGCAAGATATTTCTGGGATGTATTTCTTCTGCACCATGTAGAATAAAAAAATTCTAAGAATTACAATGAAAATTCAATTTAAAAAAAATAAATAAAAATGTCAAAAGTTAGGAAGTTAAAAAAAAAGAAAAAAAAGAACTTATCTATAAAACCAATGAAAAAAAAAAAAAAAAGAAATATGTTTTAAAATTCAAAGATTTCTTACACTATTTACATTATTCACACTATTGTCCTCATCTACATTGCCATTTTCACAATGTTTCAGCCATTGTATGCTCTGGCCTTTTTCAGGTGCTAAGAATTTCAAACCAAACCCTTTATTACAATCACTGGAGTATATCATTCTCATTCCTTGTGTGAAGTCATGGTAGTCATGAATTATCTCCCTTTAGCCTCAATCTCTAAAGAGTGAGTTCAATAAAAGGCTACCGCAGTGGTGAACAAGTAACTTACAGAATCAGATTAAAGGGACATAACTCATGACTATCAGAAGCAGCTTCACACAAGGAATGAGAATGATATACAACAGTGATTGTAATAAAGGGTTCAGTTTGAAATTACTAGCTCCTGAAGAAGGCTAGAAGGTATAAAAATTTCAAATTGTATTTAATCAAATCGAGAGTAAAATAAATATTTGCAGAGACTGAATTAAAGATATAAAAACTGTTGTTGATTGTTGTTTTTCAGTTGGTCAGGCTGAGAACTTCTCAGTATACTCTTACATAAAGTGATAAAAGGTGAGAGTATAATAATGAGCTTTAATTTTTATTATGACAATATGTTAATGTAAGATTTAATTACACATCTGTAAAAATGAAATTGTTCCTAATATTAGTGTCATATAGTAAACAATTTGGTACCTTCATTGTAAACACAATCAGCTTAAAGTAACATTTAATTCTTAAAAGTATTTATCTGAAAAAGAAATTCTTTACCATTCAGTACTTCAGTAATACAAAGTTTATACAATTAAATCCCATGTCAGAAAGTTTTGTAACACAAAAGTATCTAAAACACACACACACACACATATATATATATATATATATATATATATATATATACACACACAAATAAATAGTGCGATGGGTAAACTCTCGCCATTTCATATTTAAATTTTTACGTATGTGCATTGTTTCTTTTTGATTTTATCGAATACACATTATCTGTAGGAAAAAGAGAACCATGATGCAATTTATTCTGCCAGAAATTTGGAAACAGCATGCTGTGCTGCTTGACATTCATGCCAGAAGCTCAGATATGAACATTTGAAAGTGTTTGGATGTCAATCTGAGGACAGTATAGAGGATTCAGAAAGAGTTGGAAGAGTCTTTTGGCAATTATGAAGATATGGCTGCTTGAAAAACTCTCTTTGATAAGAAAAATATTCCCAGATTAATTGGTGAGGGCCTCAAATTTAACATGGAGGCCTACATCAAATACCTTGAGGAAGTAGTGCAGCCCTGGGTCAAGAGGATGTTTGCTGGTCTAGCAACAAAATTCTGCACCATGCTGCACAAGCAGGAAAACCCAACATGGCTGTCAGGCAATTTCTGCAACTACATCACAACTTATATTTGGCCTGCTAACTCCCAAAACTGCAGCCCCCATGATTATTGTGTGTGGAGTGCAGGTGAATGAGAAACCAACAAAACTCCTTGTAAGGATTATAGTGGCATTCACCCTTTAGTATTTCAAGATATATTTACCAAAATTACACAAAAATATGTTAAAATGAAATATCAATTTTGGGGGGAATTTCTTTTTTTTTTTATTTAGGCAATTTATCCATCGCTCTGTGTGCGTGAGAGAGAGAGAGATATGCTTGCATGCCACCACAGCATTAATTATGTTGCTATATTCTTCTTGCAGACCATTACTACAAGTTCATTTCTCAGAATGTCCCTATATTTGATTAGGACAAGTTTAGTAAAAAAACACAATGTGATGAGTGGTCTGAACAATTACAAAAAAAAAGTGTTTGTCTATGAAACTCTGGAATTGAGGTGCTGAACACAAGATCAGCTAAGTGATGATAAATTTTATATTCGCATTTATAGCACATTTATGTGGCCTTTAGGTAACAACTACTACAAAAGACACCTAACATTGCCACTTGTATGCAGAACAATGTAAGACCCTAGCAGGGCTAAAAATGCCACTGTACCGCCTATATTTGATGATGGATCAAGAAATTACATTGCTAAAGCAAAAACGTGTTACAACCATCCTCATAAAAAAAAAATGTTCTCTCCAACAGCCAGATTGTTTAAAATTTATTTTAGGTACCTCCATGCAATTGCCGAAAAAATACTGCATAGCATGATGTTAACAGGGCCCAAACTTAAAAACAAAGTTTTATCAAAATGTTTATGCTTTTAAGAGGAAAGATCAAATTTTTGTTGTCATATTTTTTTAAAATTTTCAATTAATCCTTTCTAACACATTGAAATTTCAGTTCAAATTTCTTTTTTGTTTTTCGTCAGCGATTCACGCTAAGTTTTTTTTACCTAATATGACTATTAAATGAAAACAATATTATGCAAGTCGTTTTTTGGCGTTGAAAGACACATTTAATTTGAAAATTTTTACAAAAGCAAAAATCAACTAATTGTTTGATTTTAATTAAACTTTCAGAACTTATTCACAATAATGAAATAATTGAAATGATTTATACAGTTATTTTTAGGAAATCTTGGTAAAAATATATTTTCTTTTTTACATCTGTTACCCCCAACTCTAATTAATTGTATAATAAAACTTCTACAACAATTTTTTATGCAAAAAAACTTATTGGGAAATGTAAATCATGTATTTTTTTTTTTAATTACGAGACCATTTTTCTGGAAATCTGCTCCGGATAGTAAAATCAAAATTCTCAATATCTGATATGTCAGTATGGACATAGAAATCAACACTACATGGCTACTGTCAGTTTCATACCTCAGGTCATCTTAAGTCATTACACACACAAGAAAGAGGGAACGCTGCACACATAACTAGTAGTAGTGCTTGCCTGTTTAGTGTTCTGTTAGATAACTCAGCAGAGGTAGGTGTTGTTTTTTAAACCCATAAAAAAGCTTTCTCATGTATCTTTTTACATAGGTACTTAAGAGTAAGACAGTTTATCAAGAGAATACAAGAAATGAAATGTTTCCTAGCATAAACTAACGAGAATTAATAAAAGTGGAATAAAGGAGAAAGAAATCAAAAAGGATTTTTTGTTATTTTTAACTTCCGAAAAACACTGAAAAAGAAAGTCGGCCGACGACGAAGATGAGGAAGGTGACGCATTTATTGTGTAAACAAAAACAGATCGTCAGGTCAGGTTTGTGTTGTGCTAAAAAAAAGAGAAGAAAGAACTTGCAATATGTAAAGGTAAACCGTGTATTTTTAGAAAAAAAAAATGGACAGACATCATTTTCCTTTTTTAACGTAATTTATCTTCAAACCCTTTGTTTGAAGTGTGTATTTTACAATATGTACAAATTAAAGAAAAGTCATTAAAATGCCGAGACGTTGATCAGTTATTTTTGGAGGTGTGTGTGAGGGGGGGGGGGAGAGAACTGATCCTGAAATATAAAAATAAATTTTACTTTCGGTTTTATGAAATGAAGAGTAAAATTTTCATCTTAAAAAAAATCACTATATAGTATATATACATTTTTCCTGAATAATAAATTCATACAATTTTTTTTACTACTTTTACACACAAAAAAAAGCAAAGGGGTTGACATTTATCAGCGTTTGTGCAAAGGAGGGAATTTTTTTTTTTTTTTGTTATGCAACTTTATGATTACTGATTTAGCAACATAAAAAGGTAAACAAAAAAAATTAAAAGTTTCCTTCACCCATCCTACATATATACACATGTGCTTTATTAAAAATAAGTAATCATAATGCATGGCATCGACCTACCTCCAAATTTGTGTATCCTGCCTGATGGTCTCTCTACTCTAGTAATAGATGGACACTTAGAGAAGCACTGCTGGGAGCTGAGAAAAGTCTCTGTGTGCCAGAGAGAGACTAAGTTAAAAAGCGACAATGAAACAAGTAAAATAAAAAAAGAGTCTATTTTTATAGATTGCTACGGAGTCGAAAAGACGATGATGATGATGAGAGAACAGGGAATCTTTCTTCTCACCTTTCTCTTTCTGTTATGGTAAATAAACAAAAAAGATGAAAAATCATTTCCCCTCACAGCCAATCCAGGTTGTTAATCAAAAGTGGAGAAGGGGATTCAGACTTTTTAAGTCTACTATGGAGGGTGGGAGTTAAAATTAGGAAAGGAAAAAGAAAAGAAAAAAGTAAAACCCATCCAGTGATACGAAGCTTTTTTTTATTTTTATTTAGGATGGGTGTAAGTCAGATTAGGGTACAGGCAGACAGTGAGAGATAACCATTTTTAGTACTCACGGAATTTCTTGATTACCCTAAAGGCTGATAAGATTTCAAAGACAAAAAGAGATATATGAAGATTGAAGAATCTCACACATGGGACATTTCGATAGTATTCGTAGACATCATCAGAAGAAAACTTTTTTTTGTTTTGTTTTTAAGAGCATAAAATAGTAAAGCGAGTTTTGTTGCTACTGCAATTCATTTATTTATTTTAAGGAATTACTTATAGTTAGAAATTCCATAAAAAAGCAAGATGTAGAGAACTTAAGTGTAAAAAAGTAGCATTTTATTGGGAATAATTAATAAAAATAAAATAAGTCTTCTTGTAGAACAAAAAATACAATTCTCACAAAAAAACTATGCTTCATTTGTTTGTTTTTTGTTTTGTAAATTAAATAAAATAAAAAAATTCCCTTAGAATTTATTTTAAAAGCCAAAGCATTTTTCTTAGCACACGCAAAAAAAAATTTGCGAGTGCCAAGAAAAAGTTTTGCTTGAAAGTTTGATCTATGAACGAGATCGAAAATAAATAAAAATGGAAAAGTTTGAAAAGACTTTCTAGAAAGAGAGTGGGTTCATGAATGAATTGAAAAATAAAAATCTATCAACAAAAAAATGTAGTGTCGGGTAGATCAGTCTTGCTTCAAAATCTTAAAAATATAAGAGTTAAGTTAACTTTTTCATTTATGACCTGCTTTATTTTCAACGAAACAAAAATAAATAAATAAAAAAACTAAAAGCAAATTTAAAATTTAATTTAGTCTGGTACAAGGCAACAAGACAAGTGTGAAACACAGGTCAGGATGATCGAACTTACTAGTTAGTGTACGTACGTCGTAGTGTAGTAATAAGTCTGCGTTACAGACTAGTTTACTAAACTCAACGCAACACAGCGAGGCCCCAACTGCAAGTTCTAAAATTTAAAACATAGTTGAGCAAACTCATATCAGATAAAATAGAAATTTAAAAAAATTAACTACGTGATGCTCAATTGAAAGTTCATATGAACGCTTCTAAAAACTAAGTAAAACACGTACACATTTATAAAAATAAAAATGTACGTGATAATAATTCTAAACACACATACACGTGCGTGAGTAATAGAGGGAAAAGGTGGAAGAAAGAAGCTTTTATCTGATTTTATCACGAATGTATCCCCGCACACACAAAAAAGAAAACCATAGTAAAATAGTTCAAAATATCGAATCTAGGAGTCAGTCTTTGTTCGTTCATTTAAAACTAAAAGGGGAAAAAGAAGCGAGGAGCTCATATAGGTATGAGGATGTCCCACTTCTTAAAACACTTGGTGGGATTATTATTGGTTAAATTAACACTTTTAACGGGTTAATTATACAATCTTGTGCTTGTGTTACTGCTTTATGCTGAAAGAGAAAAAGAATGGACCGGTCTTTAAAACCACGTTGTCTTGAGAGATAATTCAAGAAGAATAAGGAAAAAAATTGCTTCGTTTAACCGAACATAATTTCTTATTTTTGAGGGGCTTCAAATAAAATAAATTTCTTATTCTTTCACTTTTAAGAAGATCATTCTTTTACCGCACTATTACAAAATCTCTGAAGTTACGAACTTAAAGCAATTTTTTAAAAGAAAAGGAAGGGAAAGGCATTTTAGAAGTAAGTCAAAATTTTACTAAAAAAGAAGCTCATTTTTTGTGAAGGTGATAGTTAATGTCAGTTTATAAAGTGGTTCCAAAACAAACAGTAAATTAAATTTCATCACCAATTTTTCAGTCTTACGGACTTTCTACAACGCAATGTTTGTAATTTTATTTGTAAGATGGGTTTTAAGTTAAAAATTTAAAAAGCACTTTTTAAAAATCCAGTTAAAATTAACATACTAACTAAATAGATTTTTTAAAAAATCAAAAGCTTAAATTTGTTTTGAGAAAAGAAAAAACTCAATGTTTTGACGATTTTTATTGTCTCACCGACTGAAATCTCGGGGTTCGGTTGGTGAGGTTCTTCTTGTGTTATCTTCTTTCACAATTAGACATCAGACTGTGTCATTTAGTAGTTAAAAATGAAATCCATTACTCTCTCTTGCTTGAATAGTCTTACTTTTTGCATTGACTTTTTTTTTTTTAATGACGTACATTTACGAAAAAAAAAAATAAATGAAACAAAAACAAAATGGTAGAGGGCCATAAATAATTTAAAAAGTTTTTATGGTTACCTAAAAATTTGAGGAATTGATTCTTAGATTCTAAAACTTAAAACAAAACAAACCTTTTTTTGTCAAGTATCTGTCACTAATAACAGAAATTATTTTTTTTATATTTTTTTAACGGTTGAAAAAAAAAAAAGTAAACTACAAACGAAAACAAAATGTTAAAAAAAATCTCGCGCCATAAAAAAAAAAAAAAATCTAAATTTTTTTTTTTAATTACTGTTGAAAATAAAAGCTTTTTTTTAAAAACATACGTTCAGCGATAACAAAATAATCGAAATAAAATGAACATAAAACATTTTATGAGCTTCATTTAAAATTTTAAAAAGAAGTCATGAAAAAGTAGTTTTTAACAAAGAAAATTAAAATAAATGAATAATCACATTAGGAACAATCAAGAAGTAAGTATTTTTATTTCTGTGTTTGTTACGTATCCCCATTTATCAATAAGAAAAATAAGATTCAGAAAGAATGTCCCGATTGGAGGAAGGACCGATGAAATATTTAACGGGAATATAAAAAAATAAAATAAATACTTCATTTTTGTACAAATATTTTTCCATGAAACCTAACTATATAGTTATAGTCTCTACTCTTTTCTTTCAATTTTTTTTTTCTGGTCACCAAAAGAAGAAAAGTTAAGGACCTAAGGCGAATCCTGAAAAAAGTTAATTTAAAAAAATAACACGGAGTACTTTTCAAAATGATACCAAAAAAAAAAAAAAAAGATTAAAAATTTTTTTAAAAGTATTAATCAAGTTTAGGTAAGATTTTTATCATTTTTCATTAGGTCAATGGATGAAAAAAAAAAAAAAGTAAAGTAAAAAAGCTGTTGTCATTGGATTGAAATGAGTCGGGTATTTTCTGAATTAAAAAATAAAAAAATAAACTCTCTCTTAAACTCTCAGTTTAAAAAAATTACCTGTTTTTAATTATTTTCTCTTTGAGAAAATGAAAAGAGAAAAGTAATTGCTAATTAATTTTCTAGTAAGTTTTCCTTCAACGTCAACGACCAACGATAATTGATACTTTTTTTCATGTACAAAGAACCACTCCGAAGTAGTTCATCATATTGAATATTGATTTAATATTGATTGTAAAATGAAAAGCTAATTTTAGCAAAAGATAGAAACAAACAATTTCTTATTTATATCTTGATTCTCCACGACTAACAAGTCAGATTTGAGAAGACACTTACACAACCAAAGACAAACGAAAACAAATAAAGAATTCAAGTCTGACGAAGCCCGCAGGTAATTGAAACGTTAATAGCGCAAGAAGCACTCGCAGACCTCATGAAATTCTGCTACTGTGTGTACAGTACACGCTAATAAATACGCACAGCTATAACTGTTCAGTTACGATAGGGAAAATATTATAGATGAAAAAGTAAGGTATATGGGCAATGAAAGAAGGGATATAAAAAAATCTACAACGGAAGGAAATAATTTTTTTGTTTTTAAATGTGCAAGAGCATCATAGCAAGCTCCTTGACAATAATAGTACCAAGGCATGATTGACCCACTTTATAATTATGGATGAGCTCTAGGACTATTAAAAAGAAAACAAAAACTTTCACCACCTCACAAATACATGGATTTTGCTTTATTAATTTTTGTGTAATTCTAAAGGTTCTAAATGAAATTACATAAAAAAAAAAAAAATCCAAGGTTTATTTACTTGCAAGTAATTTCTCTACAACAAACCAAGACACCGATATAGTCATTCCGTACGTGGTTTATTGTTCAAAATAAATTCTTTTTTTTTCCCCCTAAGTTACTACTTCGCATTTTATTTTAAATGCATGTATTTTGTTTCCCAGAAGAAAATATTGAAGAAAGAAATTATAAAAACAGTTATAATCTATATTCACTAATAAAAACAATTACTTTTAAATTAAAAACCGCAGTTTTGTTTATAAACATAATGAAGTAACGATTTGATTGCAGTGTTTATTACGTATTCAAGTTGGTCTCCCATAGCATGAGAATGAAAATCGTTAAATAGGCTACTGTTCTTGAGACCGTTTAAAATACCTGGTTTGTTATCAATTTTCTATTTTACACTAAAATTTACAAGAAAAAAAAACTTGTTTACGATCATTTAACTTAAATAAAAATAACAGAAAAAGGAAAAGCTTAACAGGTTAGAAATTAGCCCGAAAGAATTAATAATAATAATAATAAATGGACAAAAACTTTCCTACGTAAAAAAAATATTACCGAATTATTATTATTATTATTATTATTATTATTATCTGTTAATCGAAAAAATAAAAGATTTAAGAAAAAGGGACGTTTAAAATGAAAACAAATTTAAAAATAAGAGATTAAAATGAATAAATTAATACCAGCAGGGTTTTTTTTTTATAAACAAAGCATCAAATATTTGTTGGATCTTTTTTGTATTATTAGCTTTTCTCAGCTGTATTTGTCTTGGAACAAAATATCAGTTTTCTGTTAGTTTAAAAATAAGGTATCCTTTGTCAACACAACTGACCACGTTCTCTTGTACCAAAATATAGCGCTTGCAAATAAAATGCATGTAAAAGATTTTTTTTTTAACGGAGCAAAAACAAAAATATTAAACTTTAAGTACCAAAGAAATTCACAGAAAAAAAAAAAAAAAACAATTCCAACATACACACCCACCTACCCACCCACTTAAATATTGCAAGCTCAGTAAAGGAATAAATATGATTAAATAAAAATAAATACTTACTTTAAGACAGAACACAAGACTTCCTCTTTCTTTCCTTGTTGGTATTTTTCGCAAAGCCTCCAAGATGGAAAAATCAACGAATGGGAAATTATATTTTAGAAAATAAATAAATATTTTTGTTGTATATTGTTTTATGTTAAAAGTGTGTAAAATAAATAAATAAATAGGACCCACTTCAGTTGACAAAATAAATAATTATTGACTTTTACACTTTTTTTGAAAACAGGGTCAGTAGGGGAGGGGTAGAAATGAAGATTTTTTTTTTTTTCGTATCACCAACTTTTTTTTGTTTTTAAATAAATCTAATTATATTACAAGTTATTTTCATTGACTGACTATTCTAAAAGAAGACTTATTCATTCATTGGGGAAGATGTGTATTCCTTTTCTTTTTGGTTGTGTGTGAGGAATGTGGTCGATTTTGTTTAGCTTTTCTGCCCATTGCATGTGTCTTGCTAAACTTGTTTGGGCGATATGGCAAACGGGAAAGAGGGAGAAGAAGAAAAGAGCGAGTCTTTTAGCAGACGGTTGGAATATTATTAATAATAATAACAACAACAATAGAAATGATGACAGGTGATGATTATGCTGATAATGTAGAAGAAAATAAGAAGCGGATAAAAGCAGCAGCAGCAGCAGCCGTGAGAAAGGCAGCATGGGTGGTTGCAAACGGGGAATCACGCCCAGGCGCGCGCGGGCACGAATTACGAAACTTATTGATTCAAATTATACAATGTATTGTTTTATTGTACATATACTGGAAAAATATTCACTTTATATATATATATATATAATATATATATATATATATATATATATATATATATATATATATAATGTGTGTGTGTGTGTGTGGATGTATGGATGTATTTTCAATTCTTGTGATAAGTCCATAATTAAAAAAATGCAACTAATGAAATATTCTAATTAATTCTAAGGAAAAAAAATTCATGATACATGGTACCCTACAAAAAGTAGAAAATTTTAGATTTATGATGGGAAAAAATTAATATATATAAAAAAAAAATAATTTTTTAGTTTGAACACCACATCTAACATTTGTGTTTTTGTTGTTTTAAGCTAATAAATTTCTACCCTTTGCTATTGTTTTAAATAACCACAACAAAAATTTCATAAATTAAATAAACTGTACTAAATTTTGTTTTTTATTTTATTTTATTTATTTATTTATTATTATTTTTGTGTGTGGGGGGGGGAACCCTGTAGTTTGGGTGTCATTTAACAATTTGTTGGAAAACAGTTAGATCAACTTCAAAAAGAAATTTCTTTTATTTTAGATTAGTAAAAAAAGAAAGCAAAATGTATATCAAGTTTGTCAAAAATATTGATAGTAAAGAAGTCAAAGACTTTTCAGAATTTTTATTTGAGAAATAACTTGCTCAGTAGGTCTAGCATATACATGAACACCATACAGATACCATTAATTAAAAAGTAATGAATACTGGGTCTAAAACTCAAAACCTCCATTTAATTATGCTACAGATAGTCAAAAGTCAGTTAAAGAAGCAAACCTTATGAGCCAACATAATAAATAGGTACAGCATTAAAATAATGATAACAATAATTATCTATCCTTGACTCAGCAATAGTTTTGTGCATACCAAAGGGTACAAAATTGCATTATGTGAGAGATGCAAAATCTAATTCACCCAAGCAGATGCATCTAGCTAATTGGAGAAATAACACATGTATTGCCAGCCCTCCAATTCCTCTCACCTGATATGGCTGTAGCAAAGTCATTGATGTGAGGTACAAACATGCCATCTCACAAGTAAGAACATAAAACATTTCTTTTTTGTGTCTTTTAATATGTATTCAGGTTGCTGCATAAAAAACTATTGCCTCTTCAGTCTGAATCTTAATTTTTTTTTTAAATACAGTATAACCCGGATATAATATACCTGGATATAAGAGAAAACTCGGGTATAATAGAAATTTTCTCTGGTCCCAAATTAGAGCTTGTGGTAATGTATATAAAATAGACCAAACCCGGATATAAGATAACTTTTATCCGGTCCCGACAACTCTCTTATATCAGGGTTACACTGTAGTTATGAAAAAAATATATATTAAGTTTAAATAATTCTGATAAAACAAGATACATGATACTACCACCAATTCAATAATGGCTACATGTGAAAATAATTTATCTAAATCCTAATCTCTGTAAATAATTAGCTGAAGTGTTTTCTCTCAAATTTTGTGTATTTGTTATAATTTACTTATATACATAAGGCATTATTTTTAAAGTGACTCTCTCACACACACACACACACACACACACACATATATATATATATGTTATCTCGCTAAGTATAAATGAATAACTCAACAACAGAATCAGAATATAAGTTGTATTCCGCGGAAAGACGGTTAGTATGTACAGAAGTGATTAGTAATATTTACAATAGAAAAGATACAAGAGTCCAATCCATTGTAAGACGTGTGTATACGTGATTACTTCCGGTACGCCACCGGAGTGTGACTAACTCTTCACTGACTCGCACTGACTCCCAATTGACTCTCTACGACTCTGTACGACTCGTCTACGACTCTGTACGACTCTCCCTGTAGAGAATCCACCATTGCTATATATAGCAATGGGAACAGTCCATTTGTAGTCAAATAGGAGCAGCGCCCTAACAATATATATATATATTAGTCACAAGGGTCAGTCATGATTAAAGTTTCATATGCATTAGGCATATAATCATCAAGCAGCAAGTGTCATAGGTATTTATTCCTTCTCAGTTAATTCAAGATATTATACTATGTGTTGCTGGTATAAATACACAGTGCATATATTAACAAAAATCATTAAAAAGACCATAAGAATTTAAGCACATCACTAGATTGGCAACTAGGTCTCATCATTTTACAGTTGAAATTACTATGTGCAACCATAAGTTCTATGCTAACATTTTCTTCTCTCACACTTCACACTAGTGGAAGTCTCTTCTGGCTTCTTGCATTCTGATCAACATTGATCTTCAAAAAAAAAATGATGAAGCTACAATATGGCAGTGCAAAAAGGACCAAAGCCAAGATGCCAGGTTAGGACCATTAACATTGCAGACTCTTCATTGGACTTTATCAAGAATCTCTAAATATATAGGAGGAACACCCGGCCAGATGTTGCAGTAACATTCAAAACAAGAACGAATGGTATACTTATAAATATGCAAGATAGATTCTGGCAAGAAAAAATGTCTAGTATGACATAATGAACTAAATTTCATAGCTGCAGACTTAGCAATTGATTTAATATACTCTTGCCACTTCATGTCAGTTGAAAGCATTAGTTCAAAATAGAATAAAATGAAATAAAACAAAGTAAGATGCAAAACACCTGAATAACCTCTCCCCAAACATATACATACAGATACAAAGAGAGAAAGTAAGAGAGAGTTTAACTTGAGCACAAATCTCAAAAAAATACTGATAGATTTCTTTTAATATAAGAAAAATTATCCTACCTATCAGGTATAAACTTGGTAATCTGATATTATTTGGATATATTTAAAGTAAATATCTGTGGCAAAGGTAACTTTGAAATCCATGCAAGCAGTCTATGGAGGCCATTAATGGCTATGAGAGAAAATAATAAAATCAGTAAATAAGGATTTATTTGAGACTTATTTATTTGTAAATGAATTCAATTTTTCATTACCTTTTAGCAAATTCATTGGTTCACTTTGTTATATAAAGTATCAGCATCATACCCTATTTTCATCAGACCCTATTTTCATCTTTTTCAAAACGAAGAACTTGGTCACTGAACCATAACTTCCCAACTTTCTTTCTTTCATTCTTTCCATGTTCTTTGTACTTATGCATAGAACCAGTGTGGGATTGGTATGCAGAATCAGGAGTCTTCACAGTTTACACTACTCTAAATGATTGTTCACAATTTGTATTAAGAAATGAAGGAATGAAAGATTTTAAAATAATTATCTTGAGTGCAAGGAGGAAAGTAAAAAATATCAATGATTAATTTCTTATTTCACAAGAATTACAGGATAAATTGACATCATTTTATATTTTGAATTTTGCAAATGTGCATTGATTGTTTTTGATTTTGTCAACTGCACAGTATAGTAGATTCAGTTGGACACTGTCTGTGAGAAAAAGAGCACCATGACACAATTCACTCTGCCAGAAATTTAGAAATGGCATGTTATACTGATTGACATTCATGCCATAAGCACCAATACAAATGTTTCAAAGTGTCAATCTGAGGACAGTGCAGAGGATTCAGAAAGAGTTGGATAAGACGAATGATGATTATGAAGGTGTTTGGAGTGATCACTAGTGATGGCAATGTTATGCCTCCATTCTTCTTTCCACAGGGCCTCGGACTCAACACGGATCCCTACATAAAGTGCCTTAAAGAGGTAGTTCTGCCCTGGGCCAAGAGGGTGGCAGCTTAAAGACACTATGTCTGGCAACAGGACTCTACATCATGCCACACAAACAAGAGAACCCAATCATGGCTGCCAGACAACTTCTGTGACCACATCACTCCTTACATCTGGCCACCTAATTCCACAGATTGCAACCCTCCTGATTATTATGTGTAGGATACAGTTGAGCAAGAGACCAACAAAACGCCTTGTAATACCAAAAACGAACTGAAGGCAAGGATTATAGAAACATTCACCAACTTTAAACAAGGAGACTGTCCAGAAGAGATGCAGAAGATTCCAAAGTCATCTGGAGGCAGTGGTTGAATCCGATGGCAATTTTATAAAATAAATTTACTTTTTAGTATGTCAAGATATTTTTGTGTAATTTTGGTAAATATATCTGTTAAAATGAGATGTCAGTGTTATTTTCATTTTTGCATCATTTAGACGACAATTTATTCATCGCACCCTGTATTTATCCTGGAAAAAATCCTAAGTATACAGTCTATTCACCACAGTAAAAACGTATTTACCAAAAGTGATAATAATAGCAGCAAAAAGTAAAATATTATGCATATCTTAATTCTAAAATGTATAGATACAAAAGGCAATTATCTTCCTTTGGTCAAGATAAAGTCACATTGATCACATGATGTCCACTTAGTGATGTCACTTTATAAAGTGACAAAAGTGATTAGTTCTACAGGCAGTCAGTTTCCAGGAGTTAAACCAAACGGTTACTTTTTTAACATAGCTGGAGGCTAAATCCTCTTTCCTTGACCTATTGGTCTGGAATCTTAAACATGGCCTCTCCAGAAACATAGAAGAATCCCCATCAGATTCAGTTACTGTTGAGAATTATCATATGTCAGACTTTTTTTTTCTCTCTGCTTGTTGTTGCATACGTGTTACATTTTCTCTGCATGGGACAAATATAAATATATATAATTGTGAATATAACTTAACTCTCTCTGAGAACTAAGCATGTTTGTCATCCTTTTTCTTCCAGTTATTCTGTTCTATCCTTGAAATAAGGTATGGTTATATATATGGATATAATAATGTCCATAATGGAGGGAAATGAAATGAGAGATTATTCATTTCTTCCATAGGGCACCCATTAGGACTTTGATAAAAATGGCTTAAACCAATTAACTCTGACATATTTTTATTATTTGCAACTGAGCCATCAAACTGTTATCCAAAAGTAAATGGGTCTGAGTTATATACTTTGTAAGTAAGTATATATGGTATATGTGGGTCTTAAAGATTCAGATTATTATTGTGGTTAAGATATTTAATTTTAATATGTAATGTGTCATGTGTAAATCTGGAGTTAGGGAAAGAAATATTTTTTTAAAAAGCTTAGGTCATGATAATGCCAAAAAAAACAAAAAAAATGTTCTGATAAAATTATACCAGAAAAATATAAAATCTATTTTGTTTTAAATTAATGCTCTTTGATGTTTTATAGCATTTCACTTAAAACATTTGGTAGCAACTATATTCATGTGTTCTCTTCCAATTGTTCAAATTATGTAGACTATTACCTTGCTCACTTATTTACCCTTCTCCCCCACTTGAGAGAGATGTGACACAAGGTCTTTGCTCACTATGGCATTCTTTGTGGACAAACAGTAAACCACACTAAATTTATATATATATATATATTTTAAATATATACTGTTAAATATAAGACACAATGATTGTCTATTATGACAAAAATTCTCCAACATTCTGTGTTTGCTATTTGGTAACTGTTATCATTGCTTAGCAAAGTTTTATGCCAACACAAGATAAAATTGTCTTTGATGGTGGATGCTTTTATGTTAACATTCCTGTAACCTCTCTGAAGATGGCTCATGTGAGCAGAAAGCTTAGAACCAACTTAATAAAAAATTATCCAAATTTTGGAGAATTTTTTTTTTTATTTATACCTGAAATTAAAGCCAAAATAAGATGTTTAGAACGGTTCATAACTAAACATAATAGACACTCATTGTCTCTTATATTTAACAATATATGTTTAGAAAATTATCTGCTGTCTCGATACACTATATATATATATATATATATATATATATATATATATAATATATACTTTGATGACATTGTTTTTATGGGTTAAAACACTCAATATCAAGGATAGAGTGTATGTATATATAAAAGTGTACATTGACATAAACATAGCCTGAATATTCCATTTAATTATGGAGCATACTGTTGCCATAAGGTGTTGACTTCAATGTCCACTTTTAAATTTACTGGACTGAATAATCGAAAAAATCTTGTTAGGAAACTATGCATTCTCCAGTTATTCTTCTAACAAGATTTTTTGATTAATTCAGCCAGTAGATGTAAACAAATATACTGTTTAATTAAAAAAACAGAATGACTACTTAAATATGAGTATCCATTAAAAATAATGTTTAAACAAATAAGCTTTTATATATATATATATATATATATATATATATATATATATATATTATGTTCTCATTACAATTAAAGTCTCTAGAGAAGAAAATTTTTAAAAAAGTTTCCACTTCTACAATATATACATTACTCTTCAGAAATAGGTTGAGTTCTTTCGGTGACTGGTGTGTGTATACACTGCTTCTTTACAACACATTAAAATTTCTCTTCTCTGATTTCATGTGCCTGTGGCTTAAGGGGTAGCGACTCTGACTGACACCAAATCGGTTGAGTTTCGATCCCAGTCAAAAAAAAGCAAGTGGATGGGTCTAGTCACACTGATGAGCTGTAATACAGCGAAACAGACTTATATGTGGATAACTAATATATATATATACACACACACACACACACACATATATATATAAATATTTGGTTTCCTCTAAAAAGTGGTGACACAGCTTCAATTCCTGTTGGAGGACACATTTTCTTTACTCAAATTTCTCAAATGGAATGTGTAGGCCAATGAACTTAATGTAGACTGTTTAATAAAAAAATGGGCCATCTATTTAAAATATACAAAGTTTTTCTTATAATAATGTTTGAAATAATAAAAATGTCAGATTAAAAATAAATCTATTAGTTCTTTAGAAAAAAAAATACACACACATATATATATATATACATATATATTGTGTATGTATGTGTTGGGTGGGTAAATGATGTCAACAATTATCTTTGTTGTTATATATATATAAGGGTGGTATTATTTTTTTAAGCGATTAATAGATTTTTAATCCAAACATTATTTCTTATTACTATAAATGTTACATTTACTGGATACACATGTTTAAGTAGACAACCATATTTTTTAAATTAATTCCAATTTGACTATGATTTTTGATTTCCATTAATTTCGCTCTTTAAAAGGCAGATATATCTATTCAAACATGAACTGACATAATACATCTATAGTAACTATTGAGACTAAACTATCGCTCCATCCACGTCTATTGAACAGGTTGTTCCCTGTTTAGGATGTGGTTCCCGGCTTTCTCTTTTCCAATCTTTTCATTCTTACGTAGCCCCCTGCACTTCAGTGGCATTACTGCCTTGCTTGGGGTGATATGATTTTAAAAAAAAAATCCCAATCTTATGAATATTTCTCTTAATAATTTTAAAATAATTCAGCAGATGATGTTATTTAATTTATGGTAACTTGATTTGTGGCAGTTGCCTTTTGATGAAGATCAAAGTGTTGTATCTGTTCTTATAAGCTTAAACTGATTCTTTCTTCACTTCCATATTTTTTTCTTTCTTTTTTTCTTTCTTTCTAACCAAATCCCTATCTTATGAACATTTCTCTTTATAATAATTTTAAAAGAATTAAACAGATGATGTTGTTTAATTTATGGTAACTTGATTTGTGGTGATTACCTTACTCAGTTTCCATCATTTCTTAATATGTCTCTGAAAAATGGGGCTTTTATCATAGTTGCCTTTTGGTTGGGATCAAAGTTTAGTATTTGTCCTTGGGTGGATACACTGCATTTTATCTCTCAATTGTGTAACTGGTAGGTCTGTTCTATGAAATGGGGTCACAGTGACAACTGTAAAGGGAATGCCTCTAGTGAGTCAGATATGCCAAGGTGATGGTTGTGGGTTGTTGAGGTGATGAGGGATAATAATTGGTGTAGCTGGTTAACCTTCATTTTTATGAACTGGTAGTATCACTCTTGTGGGGTCAGATTTTTTTGCATGCTAAATCAGAGTCCCTTGCTTGCAGAGTCGAAGTTACTTGCTTGTGAGATCTGAGTTGCTTGTGAGAATCAAATCATTGCATGCTGGCAGGCTTGTGTTTCTACGAAACTGTGGTAAATGAGTGATTTGGTATTCTGCTAAATTAGCAAGACCTGAAAGTAGTAGCAGTTGTCCAGGTGATGTCTTCCAGGAAGATGATATTCTGTTAGATTTGACAAGGTGGCAGAATTGCAATGAGGAAGGCTTGTAAGGGTGGTGTCAATATTGAGATGATTTAGTCAGGCCTGGAAATGGTAGAGGTCATATTGAGTGGTCATGACAGTGACCGGTGATGGGCAGCACTCTGCATGTTGACAGGTGGCCTGATGGCCTGCAAATGTTTGCCATTGCCCCAACTACTTGAAAGTACCTTTGGTCATTGCAAGGAGCCTGTTTTTATGCAGATCTGGCACTCCTTAGGGATATCTTTTCTGGCAGGAATGTTTGCAATTAGTCATTGTTGCTTCTCTTGCAGGAGCTTGCTTCATGAACAGGATTTGAAGCTTTTTTTAATTTGTTCTCTGCCTTCATGGCAGTCATATCCGGCTGGTATGAAGAATGAATCAGAAAGATATTTAATTACAATTGAGCATAAGACAAATTTAATCTGATCAAGTCCAAAAGGACAAAGCATGTCTCAAGAAAACTTTTTCCACTTGTCATACATTTTCCCCATATATATATATATATATATACATATGATTTATATACATATATATATATGATTTATATACATATATATATATATATATGATTTATATACATATATATATAGAATTTATATACATATATATATATGATTTATATATAGATATACATATATATATATATATGATTTATACATATATATATGAATTATATATATATATATATATATGATTTATATACATATATATATATATACTATAGTCATCCGCAGACAGATCTGTTTTGCTGTATCACAGCTTATCAGTACGGCTTAGACTCCGATCGCTTCCTAACCCAGGATTGAAAACCAACCAAATCGGCGTCAGTTGGCGATTCTACCCCTAGGCCACAAGCGTCCAGTAGAAGATGGCAGGCTTTTTTTTAGCGCGTATAAACACGCCCAATAGCTAGAGTGCTCGAATTCATTATTGAATGAGCAATGTGTATATGCCGAAGTAGGTACTGTTTACAAAGTCTCCCACTCTTCCAGAGTGCTCAATCAGGATGTGAGAGCATAAATACTATAGTATTCAGTCAGTTAAGTGCCATGCGCAATACACGCTTGGGCGATCATGTCTCGAAAGAGACATGACTGACAGGGCAGAAGATTATCCCACAGTAGGTTACCATTGCTTTCTGCGGTAGACTGGTTGCCGACCAAGGCTATAGAACCCAATCTGTCCTATTATTTAACCCATAACTGGAGGGAATAGACGGATTAATACCTTTCCCAAGAGTATTTGCGCGTAAGTGAATGCAAGGAATTCAACTGGAATTTGAACTCGGTTCTCCGATTTCTCGTTCCGAGCCAATATCCACTGCGCCACAACACACATATAGTATTATAATATATATAAATCATATATATATATATGATTTATATATATGATTTATATATATATATATATATATATATATATATATGATTTATATATATATATACATATATATATATATATATATGCTTTATATATATAGATATATATATGTGTGTGATTTCTTTTTAAATATATTTCATATAGATATATGTATTCTTTTGTAATTATAAAAGAATAAAAAGAAAAAATATTCAGCATATAATTCCAGAATGTTAGGCTTATGTAAATAATATGTGTGTGTGTGTGTGTGTGTGTGTGTGTGTGTGGTATTTATTTCAAAAGAAAATTTGGGCTGATTTCAACTTTATTTTGTGATATATTTGCACATTCCCCAGTTTTCTCAAGTTTCAAGCTTGACATTACATTGAAAAGACACACACGCACACACACACACACACACACACACACACACACACACACACACGCCCACATACAAAAACATAAAATGAGGAAGGTTTTAGTCATGAAACCCCAAAAATTATTTTCAGATATAATTAAATTATCAGACATATGAAATGGTTTAGAATTCAGTTTGGATGCTACAAGAATATGTTGACTTCAAACCTTGCTTTTAATTCTAAAAATTAATATTCATATATGTATTTATTTTTCTGTTTTGTCGCATGTAACGTTGGATAAATTTTAAAATATGCTTTTTTTTTTAATTTTTTGAACTTCTAAGTAAAAGTATGTTAAAATTCTTTTGCAGTGATTACTAACAGAGATCTCATGATTTTAAATCAGTTAAAACTTAGAGAATTTTAAATTATTTATTTTTATATTTTTTATTTGTTTTTAAACTTTTTTTAATTGAAGTAGATAGACCTTTCTATCACCTGGCTTATACTCCTCCCTCTTCTTTTGAACAGGAGTAGAGACTCATGCCTTTTTTCCTGTTTAGGAAGGGGTTCTTGGTTTCTTTCTTTTCTTTAGGTCTTAATAGTAGTGCTGTTGTAAGCTTTTTGTGATGTGTGTAGATGGTGGTGACGTCTCTTCATTCTGAGGATATTAGGTTGGCAGTTTCCTGGTTGCTGCTTCCAGCTGGTAATTAGGAGCCTGAATTCTTGTATAGTGTCTTGAGAGGCTGTTCTGATCAACAGTTGAATAATATCAGAGTATCTTGTAGTGCCACGTTGCACATGGATGGGTGTCCCTGCAAGTGATTCTGGTGGGCAACCTTGAGGCCACATTATGCTGCAGTCTGCGCCAGTTTCCTTCCTACACATGTTGCATTTGATGACCAACTGATGCTATTACTCTAGGTCTTTCCTTACTGAAAAAATTACTAATTATGACATCACACAAAGTAAGAACTAAACTAAACCAGCTAAACATATGTTACCCAAAACTTATTAACATCTCTTTCTTGAATGTCTGCGATATCCATACCAACTTTTGCAGCGCTGAATACTTCATCAAAGTAAACTCACCTAACATCTTAGCTCCCTGTGAAACTAACCTTGACCCCCCCCTCTATTCCTTCCTCTGATTTCTATATCCCTGGTTACCTTCCCCTCTTTAGAAAGGACTCCAATATCCATATGCATGGAATTGGCATTTATGTTAACGAACATCTCCCTCTAGCTGGGATGATTCCTCTTGAATCTCCTGATCACTCCTACATGTGTCTCCATCTCTCTCGACTAAGCTCAACTAACCTATCTTTTCTTTCTTTACCGCTCCCCTTCATTTCCTGACTGTTCCGTACCTGACAGCATCTCTAAAAATATAGATAAGGCCACTTCCTCTCATTCATTTGCTCATATGTTTGGAGACTTCAATGTCCACCACACCAAGTGGCTGGAAAAATCTGTCACAGATCTCGCTGGTGTCCATACCATGAACATTTCAATCACTCAATCCCTTACGCAAATAGTTGATTTCCTCACACATTTCCCTAATAACACTAATGGAACTGACTCACTTCTAGATCTTTGTTTCACTTTTATCCCTGACTCTTGCTATATTATGCAGCTTTGCCCTCTTGGAAACTGATCATGCTGTGGTTTCTGTTAATATCTCTTTTCACATCCCCTCCTCCCAGAAACCCCAGACCAGCAGAATATGTTACTGCTACCAAAGAGCAGACTGGGAGTCATTCCGTAATTTCCTGTGTAACATCCCTTGGAATAAAGTTTTTAGTCTTCCTGTTGAAGACTGTGTGTTTGAGGTCTCTTCATGGGTTAAAGCAGGCATCGACGCTTTCATTCCAGCCAGGAAGTTACGACTTAAACCCTGCTATTCATCTTGGGCTTCTTGATAAAACCCAATGAAGAATCTGTAATGTAATTGATCCTGACCTGGTAGCTCAACTCCAATCACTTTCTCACTGACATAACGTGGCTTCTCTCTGTCTCTTCTAAAAATACTTTCACGGCTTCTGCTCTCTGGTGCCCCCTCTGCATGAATTTAGTTGAGGTATTAGACTAGCGGCTAGGTCCAAACCTTTTACAGTGAAACCAATCAAATGTATCCACAACTTCTACTCTATCAGCTTCTTTGCTCACACTTCCTGCCTGTGGAATTCCCTTCCATATACTTGCTTCCCTGAAAACTACAATTTCCAAGAATTTAAATGCAAAGTCAATTGCCATCTTTTATTGTCTTGATTCATATCCTTTCCCTGACAAAACCTTGTATCATGTTCTTCTTTCTTTTCACTCTACTCTCATGCAGTCCTCTTCACACCTGTATTCTCATCCTTTTCTTAGTCATTCTCTGACTCCCCTGTAACTTGTTCCTCTTTCTCATCACTCACCTCTTATGTAACCACCTGTGCACCAGTGGCAGTTCTGCATTTCTTGGGATGAAATGATTAGAAAAAAAAAATATATAGATATACTTGTTACTTCAAATGTTATTTTTAGATAGTAGATACCTGTGTTTGAGTAGATACTTCAATTTTAAAGAGTGCTTCTTTCAACTACTCACCTTTATATTCAAGAAAACTTAATAAAGAAAATGTACCTTCGAATTCCAGTTGAATTCATTGCATTTACTTACGCGCAAATACCCTTGGGAAAGGTATTAATCCATCTATTCCTTCCAGTTATGGGTTAAATAACAGGACAGATTGGGTTCTATAGCTTTGGTCGGCAACCAGTCTACCGCAGAAAGCAATGGCAACCTACTGCAGGATAATCTTCTGCCCAGTCAATCATGTCTTGAAAGAGACATGATCACCCAAGTGTGTATCACGTATGGCACTTAACTGACTAACTGACCTTTAGGTAGAATTAGAACATGTGTCCCTCTTTGCAAGAGAAACTATCATTTGATCTGGAGTGTTTTGACCCCTTGGCTATCGATACCTTTACAGTCAAGCAAGATTCTCTTTGTCTTAAAGTATATTTACTCATTCATATTTTTAAAACATTTCAGAGTTATCTCCTGTAAAGACTCATGTGACACTTAAGGGCTGTTAATCCCATATAAAAAGCTAGCAAAGAGACAATTCTCCCTCTTCTTTTTAGCTACCACTGGGCTGTTAAACAGAACATTTAAGCACCCATCATTCTTGGTGAGAATGATCATCCAAGTCTGATTTTACCTTAATGTAACTTGTATTCCAGAAGCAACATGTTCAGTTTCGCCTTATGTTTGGGGACAATTGGTTTTCCCTTTTATTCAATTGTATTCCATATCATGTTGTTTGTACATCAAGGTTCTATTCCTTATACCTCTGAGTCTATCTTCATTTAAAGATAAACATCATAACCTTCATGATTCTTCCTTATCCCTTAATGATTTATATGGTATATCCTCTACATACGTGATACTTGTAACATGCTAATATTTCACATGACCAATAAAACCACTACTAACAAGATTTTCATTAAATGACATATCTCCTCAGCACACATTTTCTTGAGTACACAGGCTAGTAGATGAAATAAACTGTTTAAAAAAAAAGAACATTGACTCAGATATGAGTAACCACTAAAAATAATCTTTGAAATAATAAAAATATTTCAAATTAAAAAATAAATCTATTAATTCATTAAAAATTATTTTGTTTATATCTTGAATATAAGACTGAGCAGATATGCTATTTTATGAAAATCTGAACTAATGATTATGCTTTAAGGCAAATGAACCTTGATTGCCTATAAAGCTCTCCATAGCCATGTAGTCAAGCATCCTGGATCAGATGGTAGTTTCTCTTGCAAAGATAGTCATAAGTTAAAATCCTGCTGAAGGGCACATTTTCTTTATCAAGTTTTCTCAAGTGAGGAAACTGGTAGACAAAATAAACACCAATTTAAAAAATGAAGGATTTATTCAAATATGGGTAAACACTAAAAATAAAGTCTAAAATAATAAAAATATGTCTGAAAAAATCCATTAATTCTTTAAAAATTTATGTATATGTAAATAAGGTCACCCACCCCCAATAATGTTTCCTATCTCATTCTGTTGGCCTAAAAGAATATTAGTATGGCAGTAGAGGTCAAACCTTCCCACCATTTTTTTGTCTTGCTACACATAGCAGCTTAGTGGCAGTCTGGCAAAATAATGTCTGACATGAAAGTGCTTAGGAAAAATTGCACATATTGACAGTCATTGATCCTTGCTGGTCATTAACAGTATTCAAAGCCTTAAATAGTGAGAAATACATTTTAGCAGTGTTGACAGTGATGTCCGTAATGAGCCACATTCCAGGCAGTGCTGCTTAGCTTTCAATTCACAAGATGAATAACTTTTGTTCATCATTGGCACAAATGTAACTATGTTTGGGATTATGTGATAAAACAGGTCTTCAATACCTGACAGCTTGTTCTATCCAATGGTTTTATTGCAGGTTGTTGCAGTTTCCATGGAAATGAATAGAAGGCCTTATTTTTGGAGCATCTCTTCTATGTTTATAAATATATACATGAAAGAAAGCAAGAAAGAAATTATATAAAAAGGTAAAAGCAGAAAAAATATGAAAGAAATGGAAACAGAAGGAAACAAAAATTATGAAGTAGAAAGAAAGAAGAAAAGAAAGAAATTAGAAAAAAAAGCAGGAAAAATAAGGAAGAAACATAAAAAGAAGAAAACGAATTATGAAGTAGATAGGAAGAAAGTAGAAAAAAGAAGGAAAATCATGAAAGAAAGAGAAAAAGAAGTAAAGAAAGAAAGAAAGAAAGAAAGAAAGAAAATCATGAAAGAAAGAGAAAAAGAAGTAAACAAAGATTATGAACTAGAAAGAAAGAAAGAAAGAAAGAAAGAAAAATATGAAAGAACTGGAAAAAGAAAGAAACAAAGATTATGAAATAGAAATAAATTAGAAAAAAGGAAAAAGAAGGAAAATCATGAAAGAAAGAGAAAAAGAAGTAAACAAAGACTATGAACTAGAAAGAAAGAAGTAAATTGAAAAAAGAAAAAGAAGGAAAATATTAAAGAACTGGAAAAAGAAAAACAAAGATTATGAAATAGAAAGAAAGAAATTAGAAAAAGGTAAAAGCAAAAAATATGATTGAAACAGAAAGAAGGGTACAAAGATTATGAAGTAGAAACAATGAAGAAAGAAAGAAATTAGAAAAAAATAAAAAGAAAAGATATGAAAGAAAGAGAAAAAGAAGTAAACAAAGATCATGAAGTAAAAAAAGTATAGTAAACAATCAAGAAAGTTAATAAAAGAAAAAATAAGAAATAAATAAATACATAATCCTTACCTACAGCTTTAATCTAATCATATATGAAAGAAGTGTGTTTGCTTGAATACTACGTGTACTGTATGCATCAAATTTTAACATTATCACTATTAGATGTATCAAAAGCATTAATAAAGCAGCTTCTGATCTAACACAGGAAATAAAAAGCCACACAATACGAGTGACCAGCAACTTGGCGATAGCAAACTTCTTGAGAGTGGCCATGTGAACTGGAGGACCTGCCTCTATCCAGACCCCACAAATGTATCCATTGTGATGCACATTAAGTGCATGTCATCTCTGAATAATGACAGCTAACACATCATTCCATAAATCCCAGGCCTAACTAATAAAACAAGTTTTAGCCAAAATTTGACTTTATTCATCAATATAATCTCCTTCTAGGGTGATACACTGATTCCAATGCTTCTCTAACAATTCAATGCCTTTTTTGTAGAATGATTTGTCTTTGGCCTCAAAATACGTCTCAGTTTCCGATATCACTTCTTCATTGGAACCAAATCTCTTTCCCTGGAGCATTCTTTTGAGATGTGCAAACAGCCAGTAGTCGCTGGGGGCAAGATCTTGAGAATAGGGTAGATGTGAAAGCAATTTGAAGTGAAATTTATGCAGTTTTGCTATCATTGCGATCGACTTGTGACATGGTGCATTGTCTTAGTAAAAGATCACTTATCTTCTTTATTTGTTTCTGTTTTTTGGAGATTTCTTCCTTCAGATACATCAATAATGCTATATAATTTTTGCTATTGATGGTTCTTCCTTTCTCAAGATAATCAATGAACATCCAAAAATATGGAGACCAAAACCTTGCCAGCTGATGTTTGCAGCTTTTACCTGCTGCTATCCACTCAGCTGACTGCTGATTTAACTCTGGAGTGAAGAGGTAGATCTATGTTTAATCTATTGTCACATATTTATGCAAAAACTCCTTCTTGTTGCAATGAAACAGTTGCAAACAATGCTCTGAATTGTCGACACATTGTTTTTGACTGTGAGCAAACACAACACTCACTTTGATCACTGCTTTCTCATTGACAACTGTTCATGCAAAATGACATTGCTTTCCTTTCTCTCTCTTGTCTTCAATCTGCTCTGTGGTATTGAATTTTCTAAGACCTTTTTCCTTATTATGCACCATAAAAATGCCAACTGCCTCTTCCAGATATTAAGTATAAATTTCCTTTTTGTTTCCATTTTCTCTAAAACTTTATTGTTTGGTCCATGGTATACTCAGAATATTTCTCTTGCTTCAATTCTCTTCTTCATCTTTATCCAGCATTCACTGCCATATTGGAAGACTGATATCACAAACAGTAGTGATCTATAAAGATGACATTATAAACTAGGGTAAGTATGTGAGATCCTAACAGAAGTACTTTGAATGATGAGGGTAAGGCATCATTAACCTAGAGAGGCTGTTTTATTTTCTTAATATTAAATAGTTGGATATTTTCAAGGTTGGCCTTGTATGTATTGTCTGAAGGTGGTATTACTGGATCTCATTAAACACTGTAAATAAATATTTATAATTCATTGCAATCAGTTTTATTTATAGTAGAAAATAATTCTTGTAATTCTTTGCATATCCTCTAGGATGAGTAATGACAAGATTTTGATTATTGAAAAATTAAAAAGTTTGAATTGTCACTGTCATAAGTTTAGCTGTCTTTATTTTTAATTCTTATAAAATGAAATTTGTAACATTTTATGAAAATGAAAATGAAAAATAAAAATGAATAAATTTTCAGTATAATTGGTTACTAAAAATATCCTACTACATTTGAAGATGAAAAAGGAATAAATTATTTTTTGATCTTAACTGATGTCTCTAATTAAGATAATATTCCACTTAATCATCCATAACATATTCCTATCTATTTAGCAAATTGTTAATTACTCTGGCATAATATTCTTCAGGTTTTAATGCCAAGTAATATTCAATATCAGTTTTAACCTTCTCATTGTTAACAAACAGTTTTCCCTCGAAAAAATGTTACAATGATTTGAAAATATGATTGCCAGATGAAGCTAGATTGGGAAAATGAGGAGGATGAGGCAAAACTTTCATATTTATTGCCATATTCATTTCTAAAGGAACTCAGGCAATATGTAGTCTCTCATTATCATGTAAGAGCAGCATGGTTTTATGTTTAACCAATGATGCATGCTTTATCTGCAAAATTTGTGCAGTGTTTCAAATAGATCACAATAGTTTTCTGCATTAACTGCTTCATTTTTGTTTAGTACTTCATGATTGATGACTCCTTTCATATCCTACCAAATACAGAACATAACTTTTTTTAATTGTAGTTCTGGTTTAGCAATGGATTCTCCTTTATTTAGTTGATATTAACCATTCTCATTTTCAGTGGATAGGATTATAAAGATCTCCCACTTTTCATTGTTAGTGATGATTCTACCCAAGATAGATTTAGTAGCAAGTCTACTCTTCAATGATGAGTAGAGTGTGACTATTTGTTTAAGCTGAGAAGCAGTCAGTTTATGAAGGTTGCCATTAGCCAAGTTTAGATATTGTTTTGAGTTCCTGAAAATGTAGCTTGTATTGATCTGTTTTGCTAATTCTTGTGCAGAATTTGTTTTTAATTTCCTCAATTATGGTTTGCAAGAGCTCAATATTGATAGAATTTGGTTGTCCAGATTGAGAGAAATATTTTGAGAAAAAAAATTTCCTAATCAAAATTGGTCAAACTATCATTGGCATGTCTAGACAATTAAAACTTAATTTCCATATATGGACTAAATATTTCTTGCTGCTTGAATTGCTGAAAAACCCTTTTTGTTTTAATTTATACAGTATTCTTGTCAGCATTAAATAATCCATTGAAATTGATATACTGTAAAACAGAATAAACCAAACAGAGATATAAACTAAACATAAGATGCATCACTAATTAAAAACACCAAAAACTCTGATCTCAATTCATTTTGAAAGGGTAAAATCAATATAAACTTTATGCAATCTGATATTAAATAGTTTGCAGAGAAAGGAAGAAACAGTGGAATGTAAAAATTAATGGTCATTTTACTGTAAGTATTGAAAAAGTAATCTCAAAGTGATCATTCCAAAAATGCAACAGGATTATCTTGCCCAAGATGAAAGCTAGTCTTCTGTATATATTATCTACTACCCAGGCCCCTAGGCTCAGATTTAGTAAGACTCACTCTGACCTTGCTCCACTGCCCCACTCTTTGTTGAATAAAATAAAGTAACAGTAAATCCCATTAAACAACTTATATACTGGTATGATGGAAAGTGTGAGCATAAGATACTTTCCAGAAACTATCTCTTCTTCCTCCACTTATGGGTTCAATTGCAGGACTGATTGGGTTCTATAACTTTGGTTGGCAACCAGTCTACTGCAGAAAGTAATAGCAACCTACTGTGGGAAAATTTTCTGCCCAGTCAGTCATGTCTCTTTCAAGACAAGATCACTCAAGCATGTATCACATATGGCATTTCACTAGCTGAATGTTTGCTTAAATTATTTTTGACATCAAGTGCAATATGAAGAAGTTCCAAGGAGAACATGAACTATATAGAAATTATTGATAACAATGAGAAAGAAACTGTTGAAAACTTTTGGGTACATAATGAGAAAAGAAAGCTTGGAGAATTTACTACTCACAGTGAAAATTAAAGAGAAGCAGGAAAATCATCAAGAATCGGAGTTATGTTGTTTTTCATATCTGATTTGCAATTATTTGTCACTTATTGCTTTCATTGGTAATGACAAAGATAACATTTATTTTTTATGTATTTTAAAATGTAAATGGGAGAGTTTTATATGCTATCAAATGTGGTAATCTTTTAGTAAAAACTGCTTAATTACCAACTGCTTGGAAAAAGGACTACCAGAATTTTTATAGATAATTATCAAATATTCAATAACTCAACAAAAGATCAAGTGACTTATCTGGTTGTGTAGTATATTACCCTGGAAAACAACGATGAACATATATATATATATATATATATATATATATATAGTCTTATATTTTTATTCTTTGGTGGTGATGGTCGGGTAGAGCAGGAAAGTAGCTGGAGAGAGTTTGCACATATGAAGGAGCTGTCGAGATTCGTTAGCCAGTCTCTGTCTCTTCAGCCAAAAATTCTACACTTTATATCGAATTAACTCTCCCAACAGACCTCAAGTGGAATGACTATTTAGAATCCATAGCTATGAAGGTCGGTTCTCTGTCTAGAGCCAGGAAGTTTTTCCTGTCTGAAGCAATCCTGCATATATATAAATCTACCATCCACCCATGCATTGAGTACTGCTGCCATATCTGGTTGTGTGCTCCTGCTATCCACTTAGGGGTCCTTGACAAAATCCAATGAAGAATCTGTAATGTGATCAATAACGACTTGGCAGCTCAGATACAGTCACTTTCTCACTGGCACAATGTAGCTTCCCTGTGTCTCTTCTACAAATACTTTCATGGTTTCTACTCCAAAGAACTTAGCTCAATGTTGCCCCCTAAGTATGAATTTACTTGAGCAACAAGATTAGCAATGAGGTCCCACCCTTTTACTGTGAAACCAATAAAATGTAAATGCAAATTCTACTCCATAAGCTTCTTTTCTTGCACCTCCCGCCTGTGGAATTCCCTTCTGTTTACTTGCTTCCCCAATAGCTACAATCTCCAAGAATTTAAATGTAAAGTCAATAGTCATCTCCTATCTCACTAACTTGCATCTTCTCTCTCATGCTCCTTTCTCCATCCACTCCACTCATCAGTATTCTCATCCTTCTCTTACCCACTTCCTGACACTCCCTGTAACTTACCACTTTTTCTCATAAGTTTCCTCCTATGTAACCCCTGCACAACATCAGTGGCAGTAAAATGTCTTGCTTGGGGCAATATGATTATATTAGGTTGTCTGAAAAGTTCCTAAACACTTACGAAAAATTGAATTTTTATGCAATTTTGCATTTATATTGTTATAGTGATCTTCATCTTTATATTCCAGATGGCAATTGATAAAATTGAGCTGCGAGTTTTGATTCATTACTGCTGGAAGCGAGGTCTTTCAACCAGAAAAGCTGCAGAAGTGATTTGTGTTGCCGAAGGTGAAGGAACAATTGCATATATGGCGATCTCAAAGTAGTACAAGCGTTTCGATTCTGGCGACATGAGTCTTGAAGATAAGTCTCATCCGGGACAGCCGTTGAAGTTGGATGATGGAGACTTGCAAACCAGGTTGGACATTGCGCCTTCATCGAGCACTTGAGAATTGGTTGATGAGCTTGGAGTTGGCAAATTGACAATTCACTGACATTTGAAGCAACTTGATTTTGTTCACAAAAAGCCACACCAAGATCCGCACGAACTCATCAAAGCACAAGCCAACAGATGAGTTGAAATTTGCCGTCAATTGCTCAGCAATCCATTGGATGAGTGTTTTTAGAAACGCATTGTGATATCCGATGAGAAATGGGTCTATCTGGTCCAGCACAATTGAGACAAGTGATGGGTTCAGAAAGGGAAAGAGACACCGTCGGTTCCAAAACAAGATCGATTCGGCAAGAAAATCATGTTGTGCGTTTGGTGGAACTTTGAAGGAATCATGCATTTTGAGTTGGTTCCGAATGTTCATGCCATCAGTGCTGAACTTTACTGTCAGCAACTTAAGCGGGTCTACAAAAAGTTGAAGCAAAAGTACCCGGCTCTGATCAACTGAAAGCGTCCTTTGATGCAGCAGGACAATGCCAAGCCACACACCGCCAGGAAGACCAAAGACAAGTTTGAAGAGCTGGACAGTGTTGAGGTTCTGCCACATCCAGCCTACAGTCCTGCCTGTGCTCCATCAGATTACGGCCTTTTCTGCTCAATGCAACACTTTCTGAAGGGCCGCTGATTTGACACGTTTGATGAAGTCGAGGAAGCGTGTCAAGATTTCTTTGATTTGAAGCCGGCTGAATGGTACTTTGACCAGATCTGAAAGCTTGCAGATCAATGGCAGAAAGTCTTGAAAAATGATGGTCTTTATTTTGAGCAATAATTTTTGTTGTTTTTGCGAGTAAAATTTCAATTTTTTGCAAGTGTTTTCTGGTAACCTTAGATTACTTGGCGAGTAAAATTTCAATTTTTTGCAAGTGTTTATGAACTTTTGGGACAACCTAATAAAAAAAATTATAGTCTTAAAACTTCTATGTATTTTTGCTTTTCAGGTTGTCGCTTTGTTGACATCATCTACAGCTGGATGTATCTATCAATCACACTTGGCAGTCTATTGTCTTTTAAGCTGGTTGTTGCTTGTTTTTTTTTGTTTTTTTGTTGCACTTTGTTGACATCATCTATGGCAGGATGTATCTGTCAATCACACTATATTTAAATAGTATGCATCACAAAGTTTAATTTCTGATGGGTTTCACAGTTTGTCTTTTTTTTAATCATTTCACCTCAAGTAAGGTTGGACCATTACTAGTGCACAGGGGATTACAGTGAGAGAAAAGACTGGGTAAAGTGGGTATTGAAGAAAGGATAAAAGATAAATGGGATTCAAGAAAATAGAAGATGGCAATTGATGTTGCTTTTAAATTTTTAAATTAGCTTAAATGTCTTGTGTTTAATTTCTGATATTTAAAAAATTATTTTTTGCAGTGAGGTTCACCCTGTACAAAACCAAACATCCACTCAAGATAGAGGGTTACAGCATAAGAGACAGAGTTTATGTAGATAGGTGGGGAAGACAATGGTCAACTTTAGACTTAAACAGGTTTAGATTATAGTGATTGGAAAAACATCCAGACAGTTCCACAAAGCAGGAATTTGCAGGAAGAAGCTACTCAAGTGGAACGTATTTCTCACTAATAGAATATAGAGGGAGTAAGGGTGGTTTGCTACAATGGGCTGTTTCTCATGCTTAATTTAGGATATGTCTTGTGTTTAATTTTTGACGTTTTTAATTTTTATTTTTAGTTTATATCTCAGTTCGGTTTGGTTTGTTTTCTTTTACAGCATATCATCCTCAATGGGTTATGGGTTATTTTATACTGACAAGATTTTACAATAGATTCGTATTAATAGAATATGTATTCTTTGTAAAAAATCAGTTTGTAGATTAGGTTTCATTGATGTGTTTTTGTAAAGGGATTTTTTGTCAACAGTCAGATGTATTACTGGTATATATACTTTTTTTGATCAAAAATATATTGCTGTGAATATATTTTTTCTTTCAAAAATGTATTGTTGGTAATATTTTTTCTTCATAAATATATTGCTGGTAATATTTTTTACCTTCAAAAATGTAATTGCTATTGATAGGGCAGATTTATATCTTGTGTTTTATTTATGATATGTTTGATGTTTAATTAAATATATATACTTTTGATAATGAACTGTTCACACCAACATCCAGTATAAAATATATATGGTCATTCCTTGTCATAGTAGAGTGTTTACTTGTCCAAGTGATCCTAGATTGAAGCTGTCTAGAGTTTCTAGTGGAATAAGGTCAAAGAGGAAGCACCAGATGGAATGTGAAGAAACCGCAAAGACCCTAGTGGCAAAAAGGCAAAGATCAACATGATATCAATGACCACCAAAATCAAATTCCCACAAATGGCCTTGTGAAACTCCCTTTGATTCACAGCCATCTCCACCACCAGGAAAAATGAAATAAGGATAGAGGCTGATGACAATAACTATATATCTCATTTTAATTTTTTTAAAAAATTGTGCATTCTACTCAAATATTGGTATCCACTAAAAATAATTTTTAAGAAATAAAAATGTCAGATTAAAAATAAAAGAATCCATCAATTCTTTAAAAATTGCTTTGCTTACATTTTGGATATTAAATTGTGCAGATATGGATGACAAAAAAATCTGAACAAAGAAATATTGCTTTAAACCTTAGGTTCCCAACCAGGGGTCCATGGACCCCTAGGGGCTAATGAAAGAATTTCAAGGGGTCCAAAAGATTTTAATTTGTACTGGCATATACTCATAATGTGCTAGATGTGTGGCGCACACCCTATAATTTTATCCATAGTTTCAAACTTGCTTTCTTCTACTTGTAAGATGCTTCTTCCCATTGGCAGTGCAAATCTCAATGTCATCAATAAGATTAGTGAAATATCATATACAGTTGTGTCAAATGAAGTAATGCTTATGTTTTAATCGCAGGCTTTATTTATATGTCCAATACTCATGTGTGATTTGCTTGCATGACAACACATGCAGTTGTGCTGAATGAGGTAGTGCTATTTGTTGTTGTGCACACTTCATATGATATTGTATGATTTCATGCATCTCACCATTGTTACTACACACCACAAAATGTATCATGAAGGGGAAAAGAGAAATATAAAAGCCTTATAAGTGATCTCTTTTATTGTCAGTGCAGTTGAGCAAATTTTTCACAGTACTTGTTGTAGTGTAGTGCCTTATAGACAAAGGAGCATAACTTTCCAAGCTGTCTGTAGAAGATGACTTGGGGTGTGCACTGGTCAATACTGAACCAAGGATTCATGGGCTGATTGCTAAAAAACAACCACAAAAGTCCCATTGAGAAATATAGAGTAAAATACTTTTTTTTCAATAAATAAAAAGTTTCATTCACTTCAGTTTTGTGATTTTTTAGTGTTTTTTTTCATACATGTGTTTCATTTATACAGGTTTTATGATTTTTTATTCATACATTCACTTGTAAGCTAAAAAATAAAGATAGTTTTTGTGTACAATATCTACAACTATAACAATGTTAACATAGCATTTTTACTAGATGTTTTACTTATATAAAGGAGGGCTGAATGAAATGTTTTTTGATTTTAAGTATGTTTAAAGCTTAATCAGTATAATAACATAGGGCATTTTACATGAATATATTTTTTTACAGAAAAATCTTTTATTTTTGCTGGTTTAACTTATTCCATTGTAGGGGCCCACAAGTAAATAAGTGATTGGAAAAAGGGGAACAGGACAAAAAAGGTTGGGAACCACTGCTTCAAACCTTTAACATTAAACACGCCCAAAACCACCCCATCAATATCAGCCCTCACTGTTTGTGGTCAAAATTTCACTATTTGCATGACTTCCTGAGTTATTTGCTATGATGTCATCATAAATTATGGCAGAATATACATGGGGTGGGTTATGGCAGATTGAACATTGAGAGCCAATATATACAGGTTGGGTTTGGGTGAACTGAAAGCTAAAAGGTTATGATAAATAGAACCCTGCTTGGCTATGAGGCTTTTCATAACTGAGTAGTTCGAAACACATCAGATCAGACAGTGTTTTCTTATATGAAGGTGTATACTCATTTGGATTCTATTGGAGAGCACATTTTCTTTACTAAGTTTTCTAAAATGGGCAAACACCAAAATTAGGCGTTCTGCTCAAATATGGGTATCCACAAAAAAAAATAACATTTGACATAATAAAAATAGACAGCCATGTACAAGTATTTACCATGATCAGTTTCAATATGGCTAACATTCATAACCAGTCAATAAAAAAGAAAAGAATCTTAGCTCCTACATCTATCAATACCATTTTCCCTGTAAACAGACAGATGCTCTCCAATATAACAAAGTTATTTTGTTATCTCCACTGATGTGCACAACAATAGTGGACATTGTCCTATATAAACCCACTAAGCAACTGATGTGCTTTTATTTGATTAGAAAATATTTGGTCCATTCCTAGAAAAACTCTGACTCGAAATTGATTTCTTCAAATTACATTTGTCTTCCATTTTGGCTATATTTTCAAAGATTAATATAAAGATCAATTGTGAGACATTAGTTTAATCTTCTACTTGACTCACTGGAGCTTTTGAACTGAAGAATCAATAGGAAAAAAAGATTCCCATTATGAACAGAATAACAGAATTCTCATATGAGAGTTTACACATCTTTCTTTACATTATCAGGAGATTTTTCATTTTTTTCACTGACTGTGATTTTTTAGAAGTGTATGTAATATACTAATGTTTGATGATCCTAACACATCTAAACATTGTCAAGCACTGGTAGTTGAATTTGTAGTGTTTATAAAGAAAAACTTCAAAAATCTATATAAATTAAGATTTGGTAAAATTAATCTATAAGATTCAAGTTATAGCAGACAAATTATTAGTAGCTATCTTATTAATTTATCAATTTCTGACAAAATAAAAACCTCTATTTAAAATTATTAATAAGATACAATATCCCCACTGAGGTGAATATCAACTTGGAATGTAATTAATTTATAATTTATGGAGAAAAATAAAAAAAAATATAAATGATTAAATGATTAATCTGAAAAGTTTTAGCTTTTAAGCATGCATAATTATTAGAAATTCTGTATCCTTCAGTAACACACATTCAAATAGATAAAAACATTTTTCTGTTAAGACATGCAGTCTTGTATTCACTACTATGTCCACATACCAGGTCTGAATAAAAGAACAATATATCAAGCAGTAAGTCCATATAGCAGTCAGAGTAACAGTCTGAATCAAAGTTGTAATAAGTGCCATTAAGAAATTTTCCTGTATTTATTTCATGCCATACAAAACTCTCTTCATTAGAAAAATGAAAAAAGATTCTTTCGTAAAAAGAATCAACAATTTCTTGATTATGAAAATGTATTTGTATTGTTATTTTATTGGTAATTTTTCGTTTTAAATCCCGTCACTTTTCCCCTTCAAATTTATCCAAAATAGCATTATCTCTGTGCAAATGTATATGCTGAACTCAAATCAAGTGTTAGTTATTGAAGAAACTTACCGTTTTTTATCTAAATGTCCATAAAAAAAAACGAACTATATCTTGCACTTTTTCTCTCCTGTAACTCTCACAAAGTCATGTAATTAACTGCAGAATGATGAACTATGTATGTGCACTAATTTTTGTTGATTTTTCTTCATTTACTGATACTTCTGGTAATGTACTTCCAGGAATGAAAGCAATGCGCTATTGTATTTCTATGCTTATTGCTCTCAAAACCGGAAGTACATTGCCGGAAGTTTTAGTAAAGGATGAAATTTGACCAAAATTCAAAAAAAATTTCTGCCTACGTAGAACGCCATTCTTCAGTTAATTACATGACTTTGTGAGAGTTACGGGAGAGAAAAAGTGCAAGATATAGTTTGTTTTTTTATGGACATTTACATTAAAAAAAGGTAAGTTTCTTCAATAACTAATTGTTGATTTGCACAGAAATAATGCTATTTTGGATAAATTTGAAGGGGGAAAAGAAAAACGCCGGGACCTAAAATGAAAATTTACCATTTTATCTATATCATTCTTTTTATTTATTTCTTTGGGGATGAGCTGACTATTTGTACAAGGCTAGATTTTTAACTCCTCAACCTTACACAAGTTCTCCAATAATTGTATGTCATGTTTTGCATATCAGTGTGAGTAGCAGTAGCCATAACACATATCTACAGCCTATTTTCTGTCCTACTTCTTCAAGTAATCTCTATATATACTGGTCTCTTCATTTGCATGCAATACTACATTGTCTTTCAAATGATCATAATTGACAACTGAAAGTCATTCATTTCTGCCTTTTATTTCAAGGTAAAAGTCACTACCATTAAAACCAGTTTTCTTTTCAGAATGACATTTTATTGTTGATAGTGAGCAGTACAGAGTGGAAATTAAAAATAAGCTTTCTTAATTATTCTCACTGGCTCCCTGTTCTCACCTGTGAATACTAGGAGCTGCTTCTATATGGCAACAGCCACACAGCATTGTTGTGCTATCCTTTTTGTATTGTAGTTGTATGACTGCAATTTCCTAGTAGAAACTTCAATGCTGCAGCAACAGATGAAATCAATAATACATAGTCTCCCTTAGGTTTTTTTTTATCTTGCTTGTGAGGACATAATATTTGTTGTTTTCTGGAGAAAGTACTTGAGAGAAGGAAAGAAAAGTGGATCTCAGCAGGTTGGTCAGCTATTATCTTCTCTATATACATGACTGTCAATCTGTGCTTCTTTTTCAAGTTTTTTTGTTGAAACTATAGGTACACTCAGTAATCTGGGAGAGGAAGGTTCAGATTAGTATCAGAGTTTTTGATTTCTTTACTACTGCAATTGTATTATCTAGGTTTTGCATGTTTTTCAGTCTTTTGACAAAGGCATTCCATTTTATCATGATCCAATGCTCATAGTGTTCAAACCACCCCATTCACTTTGAGCCACTTCAGAACAAAGTACAGACCAGTACAGTAGGGTCCCAAGTTACATTCACTATCCAAGTCATACATACATCATACTCATTCTAAGATTTAAGTTTTTTGCTTAGAAAAAGAAAGATTTTGTACAGGATTTTTATTTTAATTATCATTTCACCCTGTTTAACTTAGGCATTATGTAACAAAGGGCAATGATTTTGGCAGGCGAGCTAAACTAGGTGAGAGTTGTCAACTGGTCTCAAACCTGCAGTGAGATAGTGATATGCCTACCCTAAAATGGAAAGACTGGGAAGATAAGTTCAGCAATGAGCACTGACAGCCAGGATGTTCTGAAAATCTTCATGATGATTTCAGGGCTTGACTAGGTATTCAAGACATCATGGCTATCCACTGCCGACCAGGAAGTTTCAAGCCATGACAACTCTTCATACCACAGAAGACTGACTTCTGAAGTCAAGTTGGTGGAATCACTCCTGTGTAATGGCTATACCACTTAAGTTTTTCTGCTCAAATTTCAAGCTGATCATCATTCAGTTTTGCCTATTCCTCTTTTTTCTTCATTCTATCTTGTAGTGATATGGGTAGCTTGAAGTAGAGAGCTGGTGGTGGTCACTGGAAGTTGTAGTTCCAAACTTGCATGCAGACAGCTCACTACCTACCATTTTCACAGCATTAGACACATCAATCAGAAGTACTTACCAACACCACTTACAAAACCTTCACAGTAAATTTATAATCAAAGGAGAATTGAAAAGATCTGATATTTGGGACTATATCAAGAAGGATAAGGGTAAACACTAGCCTTTCTGGGATAATTTTCGGATTATTGACATAACTCATCTTCAGGGACTAAGCTGAAGGAAGTGGTTGGTATATATCAGCCTGTTGACCAGATGTATGGGTTAAGCTAGTATGGATTTCAATTCACACTTCTCCCTGGTCTTTTGAACAGAAGTAGAGTTTTATTCCTTGTTCCCTGTTTAAAATTAGGTTTCTGGTTCCTTCTAAAGTCTTTACATTCTCATCCACTTTAGTAACCAATTGTTTCTTAGTGGCATTGTTGCCTTGTTTGGGATGAATTGATAAAAAACAAAATCAAAACAAAAAACACAGATAATGTACAGATTTGATTATCCAAATGATGTCGAATCTAAATCTAAACTTATTTATAAATGGAACTTTGTGTGTGTGTGTGTGTGTGTGTGTGTGTGTGTGTGTGTGTGTGTCTCCATTACCTATAGACTCCAAAATGGCTGAACCGATTTTCTTGAAAATGTACACAGTTGTACTATAAGCATCTGCGAGTGTTCTTAGCTAGGTTTTATGTCGAGGTGCCCCTGATAAATATCGATAATCGAAAAAATCAAGTTATAGAAGGAGTGGTCTGATTTTAATCAAATTTGATACACTCATAGACAAAGACATAAAAAATGATATTCAGAAATTTCAAGGTTGCAGTTCTTACAATAGTGCAGAAAATCAATAATATATATATATAAAAGGCAAGATGTTTGTGTGTTTGTCTGTTTATTTGTCTGTATGTCCTTTATACAAATCCATAATTTTTATCCAGTTCTCACCAAACTTCACACAAATATTCTTTAGGCTGAGTCTGAGCTCCAGGACAATGAATTATTTTTAAAACTTTCATTACACCCGAGCAACGCCGGGCCATATTGCTAATATATATATAAGTGTTCTCATTGTTATAGATAATGGTTGTACTACACTTTGTGTAAATTAAGTGAAACGAAATGAATAAAGCCTTCCAAGGATCTTTCACACTTTTCATCATCTCTTGGCATTGATTTTCTCTTCTGACCACATTTTTCTTTACGTTTTAGACTGATGGATCCAGTTTGTTTCTTTGTCTTGATGACACAACTGACAGTTGAAAAGCTGATATCAACAATATCCACAATCTCTCTGTAAGGCCTGCCAGTATGTTTGTGCAGCATTATGATTTTTGTACACTTCCTTGGAGTAACATTCATCACAGACAATCAGTCAATGTCTCTAGAACAACTAACCAACAGAGTGTTTGGACATGATAAAAATCTGATGCAATCACTGATGACACAATATTTTTCAATATTTTTGAAGGCCAAACAAATTTCAACATACATCCCAAAAATAGATTCATATTACTGCACACCACTGCAAATGACCTAATCTGAAGAAAAATTAGAAATCAATTACACCCTGTCACTCCAGTGAGTCTAAAACTAACCTTATGGTGAAAAAAACAAAACTAAAGTAGTTGTTTCAATTAATTTGCACAAGGGTGTAGTTGTGCAAATTTTATTACAATGTATAATTTTGTATTAACACAAGTTATGAAAATTAAGCATTAATTATCTATTCTTGAAATTCATGGTATTGTTTGAACTATGTGAAGGAGGTTAGCTTTTAAAGGGTTCAGCATTCTCAAACAGTAAATTTTATCTTTGAATCATAGTTCACTATTCAAGAAGTTTCTTGTGAAATATTACAGGAAATATCAAATGAGTATGACCTGAATTCTGACAGAAGATATTTCACTAGAAATGGTGACCACTGTATTCACCAGAGGCAAATAAATAACAATAAGAGACGAATAAAAAAAAAAGTAACATTAAAAACAAAGACCAAAATAGAAAAAAATCCCCAAGATGAAAGTATGATTAAAGCAAAAGAAAATCATAAGACGGCTTTTTCTGGAAATGTTCAATATTTACATTTATAAAATAAAATCACTCTTCTCTCTCTCTGTCTATCCATATATATAATGCATACTTCGGCAGCAATCTTTCTTTCAAACATCTTTCATTAAATCTGACAGATAAGGATGATTTGATTAAGTTTTTCCAGCATCATAATGTTTTTCCGTTTTGTTAGTGATAAGAAATATAAAAAAATATCTATAATTTTTATTGTCCCAAGCGCTTTCTGCCATTTCTATAACCCTTTTTAAGGGAGTTTTTGTTTCTGGTGTTGCTATTTTTCTTTATTTTTTGATTGTTATGTGCAAATTTATTTTGTTTTGGTTTTGAAAAAGGAGTGTTTATTCCAAGTTCTCATATGTCATGTGCAAGTGGTATTCATGTGAGCATCTTTCTATTTTAAAAACTTCCAATACTCTATTTCCATTAATAAATAATATAAGGTTGATAGTAGAGGTTAAGAGAGAAATGTTTGATATATAGTACCTCTCAAATAGAATTTTCCTTAAGGGTTCTTGTAAATTATGGGTTAATAAATGTTTTTTTAGCACTTTAACTTGATAAGTGATATGTAAGGTGTCTACTCATATATATATATATAAAACCCAATCCAAAATAATTTTAATACTAATTTGCATATACCTGGCCACACCAAAACCCAATCCAAAATAATTTCAATACTAATTTGCATACACCTGGCCAGACCAAGAAGAGGTCCAGATGCTACTGGACCACATGAACAGATTAACATCATCAATACAGTTCACTATGGAAAAAAGAGTGTGACAATAAACTAGCATTCCTGGATGTGCTAATAACTTGAACAGACATTCGGTTCAAGACATCCATATACCGCAAGCCAACATTCACCAGACAATACCTCAACTTCAACTCCCATCACCTATGCAATGTAAAGAAAAGGATCATCCGCTGCCTGCAGCAGTGAACAAAAGTCATAAGCAGCAATCCAGAGACATATGAACAGGAAATGGTCAGTATAAGCAGTACCCTACAACGTAATAATTATCCAAGGTATATGACGACAGCTTTAATGAATGTGGAAGGGGGGTGCATGAGGATAACAACTCTCAAAAACAGCCTCAGTCAGTCTACCTTATGTGAAAGAGTTATCGGAGAAAATGCAAAAGATCTGTGGTCCATATAACATCAGGATGATCTTTAGAAGTTGTTCTACACTTTGCAGTTACCTCTCCTGAGTAAAAACCCCAGCAGAGGAGAACATGACTAAGGACTGTGTATATGCCATTTTATATAGCTGTGGAGAGAAATATAAAAGAGAAAAAGGGCAATCCCTTAAGGTAAGACGACAAGAAGATGAAAAAATCAGGCATAGCTGACCAGATATAGAGGGAGAAATGGGATCACTGTCTCCTATGGGATGAAATTTAAATAATAGATAAAGAATGCCACTGGAAACTATGCAAACTTTAGGAATCAGTGCATATACTAGGCTACAAAAATCTCCTAAGCCAACCAAGCACAGAAATGAATACAATATAAGAATCAGTAATACAGAGTGATAGAGAAAATCACTAGCGCCAAAGATTGCAATATGAGCTCTGGTAAAAAAAAATGATACTGAGACATTAGGTTTATAAGTCCAAGAAATTCACATGCTGTTATCCTCAAGGAAATATAGCTTAGTGGATATAGATGTTGGTTAGTTCCAGTGACTTGACCCCAAAAGTTGTGAGTTCAATACCAAATGAACAAAAAACTTAGAAGAGTTAGTTTAAAGGGAGATAATTACATCACACAAGGAATGCAAATGATATACCCCAATGATTTTAATAAAGGGTTCAGTTCAAATTTCATGGCACCTGAAGAAGTGGTTCTACACTTTACAGGTACAAATTAGAAAAATGTACATTTTAATACTCTACACATAACCAAATATATATATGTATGTAAAGAGAGAAAGAGAGACATGGGGTAGAAAAGCACTTGAGTGATATATATATATATATAATTGTTTGGATCAAATATAGATCAAATATGGATCAGATTCCAAGGAATGATAAGATGAAGAACAAGTAGGAAATGTTTATCAATCTAATATGTTTCACTGATGAAGCTTTAATAAAAGCAAAACATTAAATTCATAAACATTTCCTATTTCTTCTTTATCTTATTTTATTTATATATATATATATATATATATATATATATATATATATATATAGGAGAAAATAGTAAACCCATAAAAGCAGAAAGGATAATTCAAAAGAATTTATCTAATTAATATAAATATTAAATAGATAACAATAGAGAACTCAATGGATATTATTCAGAGCAAGATGAAATATTGAGAGGAAAACTTAACATATATTTAAAAAGTCATAAATCCAGATAAAGCGGATTGTAATTTTTACAACTGCCAAAATAAATTCATGATTTACTTATGTGTTGAGCTTTCCTCTCAATATGTCATGTATCATTGCACTTCTTTATGTATATATTTATTTTCCTTAATTTTGCTTTTATGTCTGTTATGCTTCACTGAACATTTGCCAACACTTAGTTTTTCTTTTTTTTTTAACTTTTTAGAAATTTCTGTGGCAGTGGGACATAATTCCTTTCTTTCTTTTTCACCTGGATGAAAACCCCTCCCCATGGGTCCCATCTTGTGTAGTTAGTAGAAATTTGACTTTTCTCTAGCCCTGTCCAATTATGGTTTCTGCCAAAAAGTTAAATTTCTGAAATCATAAAGCATTTTTACCCTACTAGCCATTCCATTTGTGGGCCTGTGAGATTAATATTATTATTTTAGTATTTCTCTCCTTCTCTCAAAAACGCCACCTTTTCACCTGTGCCCAGTGTGTATTGGCGCTAGATTTCATTTAGACTTGAATTTTTTAAATGTAAATCATTTTCATGTATCTTTGCATTTCTTTATGTATATATTTATTTTCCTTAAATCTGCTTTCATGTCTCTGTTATGCTTAATTGAACATTTGCCATCACATGGTTTTTCTTTTTTTAACTTGTTAGAAATTTCTGTGGCAGTCGGACTTTAACTAAGTTAAAATTTAGTAATTCCTTATGTTATTTATTTATTAAATTTCTTTTTTTAAATTGGAGTAGACAGACCCTACTATTGCCGTGTTCACACTCCTCCCACCTCTATTGAACAGGTATAGAAGCTTATCCTCTGTTCCCTGTTCAGGAAGTGGCTTTTGGCTCTCTTCCTCTCCTCAGACCTCAGTATTGGTGCTTTTGTGATTTTCCTGCGATGTGTGTGGTCGGTGACAATGTCTCTTCATTGTGAGGGTACTGAGTTGGCAGTTCTCTGGTTGCTGCTTCTGACTGGTAGTTAGAAACATAGCATCAAGAGCGGCTGCTCTGATCAACAGTTGCATAATATCAGAGTTCTTGAGTGCCATGTCGTGATAGATAGGTGTCCCTGCAAGTGCTTCCAGTGGGCAACTCTGAGGCCAAACTTTGCTACAGCCTGTGCCAATTCCTCACTAGTGCCTGTTGCAGTTAATGACCATCTGCTGTTTCTACTCAAGGTGTCTCCTCGCCAACAACAAATATGAACAACCATATCTCAGTAAAAAAACCAAACCAGGCAAAGTAAATCCATCTAAACCTCTTAACATTTCCTTCACTAACATCTGGAGTATTCATACTAACTGTTGTAGAGTTGAATCTTTCCTCCACGAAAAGTCCCCTGACATCCTAATGCTGTGTGAGACTAATCTCAACCCCTCAATTCCCTCTTCTGACTTCTCAATCCCTGGCTACCTTCCCCTCTTAAGGAAGGACTCCACTGTCCATATGCATGGTCTGGGGGTTTACATGTCTCTCTGTCTGTCACTTCTCAAATTGGATAGCTATCTTTGCTTTCTGTACCATTCCTCCTTCTCTCCTAACTGCTCCCTGCTAGACAGCATCTCTGACAATATAGATAAAGCTGCTTCCTCCGAGCCATTTACTAACATATTTGTGTTCAAAGATCTTAATGCCCCTCATGCTAAGTGGCTAAAAGTCTCTGTCACTGATTCAGCTGGCATTCATGCCATGAACCTTGCTATTTCTCAATCCCTTACACAAGTGGTGAATTTCCCTATGTGCTTTCCCAGTATCCCATCAGAACACACTTCTCTACTAGATCTCTGCTTCACTCCTGCCAAGTCTCACAGTTTTGCCCTCTCCATAACTCCAATCATGCTGTCGTTTCTATTAATAGCTCTCTTCACTACCGCTCCCCACAGGAGCCTCCTACCAACAGAATTTCCTACCAAAGAGCAGACTGGGATGTGTTTTGCAATTTCTTATGTGAAGTCCCTTGGGAAAAAGTGTTCAGTCTCCCAGTTGAGGACTGCGCCTCTGAGGTCTCTTCCTGGGTGAAAGCTTGCATTGATGCCTTCATACTGATAAGGAAGTTCCATCCCAAATCTCATTCCTCCCATTGGTTCTCTCCTGCCTGTTTGATTGCTATTGCCCACAGGAACCACTACTTCCAGCTATTTCGGAGCCATGCGTCTGACCACAATAGTTACCTATGTGCCTCTGCTCATAATGAGTGTAAAAAGATTATGAATAACACTAAGCTGTTGTTTGCTGAGAGAATGAGGCGGCACATAGGTACCCAGAAGTTTGGCTCCAAAGACTATTGGCGGCTCTGCAAACGTGTGTTGAACAACAGCAAATCCTCCATCCCTCCCTTAATCAGTAAATTTGAGGTCCTCATGGCATCGGTGAACAAGGCTGAGTGTTTTCTCATCAAACTCCATATCTAGCTCATCTGGAGTATCTGCACCCAACTTCCCTCTTAGAACTGAGGATCAACTGGAAGATTTTCACATAACCCCATCTCTGGTATCTAAGATAATATCAAAAACTTGACCCCCCCCCCCCATAAGGCGAGTAGACAATGAAAGATAATCAATAAAAAAGCTTATTTTCAAAAGGATTTATTTTTAATCTTTTTGTTTAAAAATGTTTTTAATGGATACTCATATCTGAGTATCATTAGATCTGATGTGTCTTAGGACCGCATCAGACAAAGCCTGAGTAGTGATTTTAAAGACACGTCTTTCCTGATTTTTTAAATATAGTTGTTGTGTTTCATATTTCTCCTAGGTTTAAATTCTTCTGGAGGATGCATATTTTCCTAGCAAGATTTCTTGATTATTCAGATCAGTAGATGTAAATAAGTATAATGTTTAATAATAAAAAAACAGAGTATCTACTCAAATATGAGTATCCAACTAAAAAAGAATATCAAATAAATTGAAAATATGTTGGATTTAGTCCACTTTTTAATGGATTTCATAAAATTTTGTAAAGAATTTATTTACATGTTAAATCTTAGTATAAGGGTAAAAGTTTATTCAAGAAAACCATCCTCTGCCTCAAGGATGGATCTGGTGCATCTTTGAAAATGTCTGCATATTGGGATCATTTATGTTGGCCATCAAGTCCACAATGGCAGCCTTTAACAAGTTCTGCCTTACAGCCATAGTATGTTAAAATGCCAGTTCTCATACACTCACTGAAACAACATCAGCCTGGTCAGTGCCTAGATTGGGGACCATTTGGGAATACCGGGTAATGTTATCTTGGATGTGTGGGTGGTGAAATGTTGTGGTTGAATATATTCTTAAGTCAGACATTGAGTGAATCTAGGCAGCTTTCAAGCTTCACCACAAATTCAGTTCTCGACCAAATTTCAAACAGTTTACAGAGTTGGATAGGACACCTCCTTAGCTATATTTTGAAAAAAATTTTGAATTTTGGTTCAGTAGAAAAAACGGTACATCAAAATATGTCAAGTTCAAAAAGGGAGACTAACTACATAAGTACATAAATGAGTGAGTAACACTTAAATAATAAATATCATTCTTTATAATTTTGTTCTGCTTAATATATTTGCATGCAGTTTTCAACATTTAAATTTCTATATTTTTTATCAATTTTGTCACTGAAACTTTGCTTATCACTTATCATTTTATTAGAATCAAAATTAATTATAAATAATCAATTTTTTATTGTTTTTTTTAATCAGTTGCATATAATCTTTTTCTTTTTAATTTTAAACTTATATGAAATTAATAACAATGCGTGGAAAAATCATGGATTACATAGAAAAATGCACCAATGAAAAGTAATATTTTTAAGATTATATTTAACCTGGAAAAGAACAGGACAAGTTATTAAAACTGGAAAAGTAAAAGATAAGATATTCTAGTGAAGTAAGAGAAAATAAATTTCTTACTTAAAATATAGCAGCTAAAAATAACATTTAAATTATTTTTAACTGCAGTATTTTAAGAAATTTCTTATTTTTTACTTCACTAAAATATCTTGTCTTCTTCTTTTCCAGGTTTAGTATAATCTTAAGACTATTACTTTTCATCCATGCATTTTTCCATTTAATGAATAATTGGCTTGGAAATTAGAAATTGGAGAGACAAGTTACAATTCTAGTCAGATTCAATATATTTATTTATGTGCTAATAGCCCTGGAAAAGGCATGAATCCACCACTTTTCTCGCTAGATATAGGTTAATCAGTAGAATTATATTGGTAAATAATTATTATTTTTCAAAATTATACAGTCTAAAACTATTTTCTAGCTTTCAATAACCTGCAAGAAGCTGATAAGTCATAAAAAACAAATCAATCAACTTAAGAAGTTTTTGGCATTGTATGCATTCTAGTCTCTCTCTCTCTCTTTCTCTCTCTCTCTGTCTTGACAATGCTCCACATATAATAAAGCAGGAGATTTAAATCAGTAGAACTAGAAGACCATATATGTTGTGACAAGATAGGAAAAATTCTTGCCCAGGCACTCCTAGGTCCCTACCAATGACTTTGACATGCCTGATATGAACATTCAGTTTACAAGAATAAAAGTAATATATTTTTCTGAAAATTTCTTCATTCATTATATATTGATGATTTGTTGTCACACTAGTTTTCTTATAATGCTATAATTAATTGATATATGTTTCATTAGAACTTTCAAATCAAGCATTTTAAAGAATAAATAAATATTTACAAAATATAAATAAAACAAAGTTGTTGAAAGAGTAAGGATTACAAAAACAGTTAGTGGATTAAAAAAAAAGCAATGAAAAAGAAACAACAAAATGTGCTAACTGATTATTGCTCCTCACTCTTCAGGACATAACTGAGGACTCAAAAAATATGTGCACAACCAGTTAAAAAAGAGGCGAATAAAAATGAATACCAGAGAATCATCATTATAAATCCCAGGTAGATAACATTTATATCCAGAGCCATTCATTCTGCTTACAATGGTTATAATGTTTCAGTTTGTGTGTACTATAAATTTCCACAGGTGACTGTTACATTTCATAACTATCTGGGAATATTGAATAGAACCTTGATTAATGGAAATATGATAATCTCATTTCTATATTTGTTATGGCATAATGTCCTCCTTAGGATGTATTGAACAAAACCCTTTTGTAATATCCAGTGAATGTAGATTGAGGTCATTCCTATGTTTGTCATGGCATGGTGTCCTCCCTAGGTTTTACTGAAAAAAATAGATTCACATATTTAATATACTGAAAGCAAAAGAGATAGGGGAAAAACAACAAGTCACCTACCAAAGAAGGTTGTTTAAATGGATGGCAGAACAAAGAAGCAGGGGTATTATAAATAGAAGAACACCGCTAGGAGCTACAAATGATAAGAAATTGTGGAGAGCTATGACCTCCAAAATCCTGAAAGGACATTGCACATTGAGGAAGAAGATGCTATAAGGCCCAAGAAGGTCATGCCTTTCATTGAAGTTTGATCATTCCTCCTGGATCCTTCCTTGTCAATAGATCCAAGAGTGGATGTTGAGAAGACTGTTTTTTAGATATGTGAAGCCTCTTACTCAGCCTAGTCGTACACGTTCTGTTTCTTCTGAAGAACCATCAGTTGCACTTTAGATAGATAGAGAGAGAAAGAGAGAGAGAGAGAACAGAGAGAAGAGGAGAGATGAGAGTTAAATAGAAAAGATAAGAAAGAAAGAATGACAGACAGAGAAAAAGAGAGTGGGATCTTCAGTTTCCAGATGAAATAAGGAAGCAGATTTATTATTTTTCTTCAATGAGAGAAATCCTCTTTTTTCTAATTATGTCATGAGATGAAATACGCCATTGTTGCCTGTTGCTACAAAGTGAAACTTTCAGTAGACTGATCCCACAGTCCTATGATACAACACTGAGCTTCACTCATGGACGTTCAGCATAGATAAGAGATTTGCTTTGAAAGGGAAGAGATGGGATTGGCCAAGTTGAGAATGCAGACAAACAACCAAGATTCTGAGAGATAAAAAAATAAAACAGAAAAGTAAGAAAAAAAAAGCTTTTCCAGAAAACATTTTCATCTTTACTGATCAATGATGAAATCAAAAAATTAATACTTGGGAGCTGATTTAAATAAAAGATTTCAATGATGTTAATTTAGCATAAAATTAACATTTTTGAAAGGTGGATTATTAATTCTAGTTTGTTCAAGTGCTTTTCAAAACAATTCTTTCAGTCAGTGGTAAATATTTGGATTGATGCTATATGGGGAATAAAAAATGTTGTGTAATGTTACTAACTCACAGGAAGTACCTCGTGGATGATAGCTGTAGCTATTTATATGCTAGGTGACTACGTTGTGGTACAGTGGATATCGGCTCAGAACGAGAAGCCGGGGAGCTGAGTTCGAATTCCAGCTGAATCCATTGTATTCATTTACACGCAAATACCCTTGGGAAAGGTATTAATCCGTCTCTTCCTTCCAGTTATGGGTTAAATAGCAGGACAGATTGGGTTCTATAGCCTTGGTCGGCAACCAGTCTACCGCAGAAAGCAATGGCAACCTACTGCGGGATAATCTTCTGCCCAGTCAGTCATGTCTCTTTTGAGACATGATTGCCCAAGCATGTATCACGTATGGCACTTAACTGACTGACTTTCTATGTAAATGAGTCCTCTCATCTCCTGTACTGAAGAGGTTTTATCCCCTTATTTTTCCTAGTACTTCTTCTGGGAGGTTTTGTCTTATTCCCATCTTCCTCCTCCTTTCTAAGAGATTGTTTAAATATGGGAGATTGTGATCTTTTTCTTTTTCATAGGACTGTTTCTCCAACAATTGTTTATCTATATAAGTCTATATTGCTTTTGACTTCACTGTCATGCTTGTCTTGCATTGACATTGTAGGGAGCATCTGTTATGTTTGTGAATTGGCCTTTTGTCAAACGTAACTGAGCCCGCCGCATTTGAAAGTATCAGAAGGTTGCACAAAAGACAAAAGTGTCTCGTTTGTATAAATAAGTATAAATTTATTTAATGAGAAGAAAGACATCAATTTTTGTTGTTTTGAAGTAACACATATGTTGGAAAGTCCTGTACAAAGTTTTTCTTTTGAATATGTATTTAAGAGTTCATTTAAAGTCAGATGAAATTAATTTGTGAAGAAAAGGCAAAATGATGTCATTGATGTGTATGAAGTTTTTGTTCAGCTTTCTTTTGTGAAGACCTGACAAATTTGATGTCTCTGCATCTCTTTCTTTTGTTACCAACAAGTCAATGAGGAAAAGAGGAGAATCAATTAGTATGGTTTGAAAGAGAGGGTGAGAGAGTGAGAAAAAAGAATGTCACCTAGACCATACGTCCAGTTTGGTGACCAGTGTCTCTTTGTAATGTTCTTGCTTTCTTTGTTGTCAGTAAACAAGGAAGAAGGAGAAAGTGAGAAATACAAGTTGCCTGGATGAGACATTTTCATGGCTCCCTGTCAAGAAAGACAAAATTCATGTGTTTTTGTACATTTGTAGATAATAAGATTGGCTCAACTTTTAGATTTTTTCTTTGCTCCTGATTGGCCACTAAAGTGTTGCATTTATTTTGTTTTTGCAAACGTCAACACATGGTAAAATTTAGTGAGCCAGCTGTCTTTATGAAAACAGCTTTTCTGTTGGTGAATGTGTAAATGTATATGCTTTTTTATTGACTCATTTTAAAATGTAGGTGTGTTTAAGATCAGATTTTCTATGCAATCACATCTTATGATATCTGACAAATGGGCACTTTTGCTTTCATTACTTTCAGGTTCACTGTACATTTCTTCATTGCTATCATGTTGCAATCTAACTTTATCTGCATTCACTAATATCCCATTTCTATTTTGTTTCTATTATCAAAGTGTTTTGTCCCTTTTGCATTATGAATCTTGCCTCTTATAGATTAGATTCATTATTCTTTTTATATTACATTTTTTTTGTTAGTGGCATAAGACATGATTAATAGGGCTCTAATTTGTCTACCCATGAATGCGGATGGGCTTTTTGGTCTTCCCACATGTAGTATTGTCCTATAGCAATCTAATTTTATCTGCATTCACTAATATCCCATTTCTATTTTGTTTCTGTTATCAAAGTGTTTTGTTCCCTTTGCATTATGAATCTTGCCTCTTATAGATTAGATTCACAACTTTTTTTATATCACATTTTTTTTGCTAGTGGCATAAGACATGATTAATGGGGCTCTAATTTGTCTCTCTATGAAGTCGAATGGGCTTTTCCATCTTCCAGCATGTGGTATTGTCCTATAGATTAGCAAAAGTCTAGGATGAAATGTTTCTGCAAAGCGTATTCATGGGTACATTTAAAGACTACCTCTGACCACTATGTTATTAATATTATTATTGTACAGATTGTCCAAGAATTAATTATCTATTTCAGTGAAATTAGACAATTTGTTTTTAAATTACTTTTATTTCTGTTCATCATGTTTAATATGAGTTAGAAGTTTATAAATTTCTAATTTTGTTTATGACTTCATAATTTTTACATTTTTTTTTCTAATTTAATTTTAATTACCTTTTAAAGCCCTTATAATAACGAATACACAAGAACACATCTTTGTTGGCCTCCATGGATTTCTTTGCATGGAGTTTCATAAAAAAGCTTTATCACCAAAAGATCAATAGTTTAGCTGAGCTTAAAGAATGTATTCAGTAAGCAGTGCAAGAAATATCTCCTGAAATACTTCAAAATGTGTTTTGCAATGCTAAAGATATATTTGAAATTTGTAGGGATACAGACAGAGCCCATTTTTAAAATTTTCAGTAAAGTTTTTGTCTTAAGATTTCTAAATCTATTTGTTTTGTATCATAATTAAGTAATAAACATAAAATTGTGTAAGCTTTTTTAAAACTTGCCTGGTTTCATTGAAACAGTTAATTCTGAGCTACCCTGTATATTAGTATATTAGTGTGTATTAAAGATATTTTCACTTTTACTCCAAGTCTTTTTTCATTGGCACATCTAAACACTTTCTATGACACCACTATGCTGTTATTATTAAAAGCTGAATAAGTGTTCCCACCAGTAGTAACTGGGGGTTTAGACTGGATATTTTTGATTGACCCCCAGTTCTTTTGTCTTTCATAAGTTCTTCAGTTCTCTGACATGGTTGAGATGCATATATCCCATTTTTGGGATTTGGAATGAAAGCAGTGATGGCACCTATTCTGATTCCATCATTAAAATTCATGATGTGGAATTAGAAAATACTATATACTTTAAATACTTCAGTTATAAAAAATTTAGTTTAGGAAATTGAACTGTGCTATGGATAGTTTTATGCAATACTGCTAATTATTACAAAAAACCAAAACATTAACCTGAAAACTCAAGTCATGTTTTTAAATAGTCTTGTCAGATTGAAATTTTTATATGGTATCAAATATCTAAAATAACACCTGTATACGAACTGCTTTCTCAGATTAATTGTTTCAATCGATAGCAAGGACCATCCTGAAATTTATGAATTGTTGCTACGGAACCACAAACAAAGAACTAGTACCAAATAACAGAATCCACTTGAGAACTTTAAACAGGAAAAACAACTAAAATGTAAGGCGTGTAACTTGAAGAGAAAATAATTCCATAATCAAGATGCGATGCAAATGTTCAAATTAGGAAGTAAGCCTTTATCAATAGTGGGAACAGTGGAAGGGGTGAAAACAGTTACTTGACATGACAAACCTATTTTCCTAAAAAGATGTATAATAGAATAGTGAAAAATAAAAGCTTATCAAAGCTCTCAACAAGAATGGTGAAGCCCAAACCGTTGCCTTGGATATCTCTAAAGCGTTTGACAGAGTCTGGCATGCTGGCCTTCTACGCAAACTGTGAAGCTATGGCATGACTGGACATTTGTTTGACCTAATCCAGTCTTTCCTCTCTAACTAAACATTGAAGGTGGTATTAAACGGACATGCCTCCCAGAACTACCATACGAATACAGGTGTCTCTCAAGGCTCTATCCTAGGTCCTACGCTCTTTATGATCTACATTAATGATCTCCCCGATGCCATAAGATCCTTCAAGTGGAAAGTCTATATCGAATCCATTGCTAAATCTGCTGCTATGAAAGTCAGTTCTCTGTGCAGGGCCTGGAAGTTTTTCCCGTCTGAATCTATTCTGCAAATATATAAATCTACCATCCACCCATGTATTGAATACTGCTGCCACATCTGGTCAGGTGCCCCTGCTATTCTCCTCGGGGTTCTTGACAAAATACAATGGAGAATCTGTAATGTGATCGATACCAACTTGGCAGACCGCCTGCAGTCACTCTCTCACCGGCGTGGCGTGGCTTCCCTGTGCCTCTTCTATAAATACTTTCATGGCTTCTGCTCCAATGAACTTAGATCTGATGAACTTGCCCCCTAGGTACAAATTTGCATGAGATACTAGATTGGCAACTAGGTCCGACCCTTTTACAGTGAAACTGATAACATGTAACCGCAATTTCTACCCCAACAGTTTCTTTTCTCACACTTCCCGCCTGTGGAATTCCCTTCCACATACTTGCTTCCCAGACAGCTACAATCTCCAGGAGTTTAAATGTAAGGTCAATAGACACCTCCTAACACACTAACTCGCATCCATTCTCTCAAACACTCTTCCCATCTACATCCTTACCCGTCTATCACCCTCCTGACATTTTCTATATCTAACCACTCTTTTTCACCACCTTCCCCTATGTAACCTCCTGCGCAATAGTGGCAGTGGAATGCCTTGCTTGGGGTGAAATGATTAAAAAAAAAATATTAAGAAACAGGAAAATCTTTTTAGAAATAAAGAAAAGAGTATTTGTTTATATTTCTAAGATGAGGTAGTCTTTACACTATTTACATTATTCAAACTTTTGTCCTCATCTTTGTTGCTATTTGTACAATGTTTTGGCCTTCACAGCATCTTGCACCTGAAGAAAGCCGGAGTGTACAACAGCCAAAATGTCGTACAAATGACAACAAAGATGAGGACAATTGCCCGAATAATATAAATAGGGTAAGAAAAAAGTACTTAACTATTATCTGATATTGCTTCTTCTATATAGCAGTGAATGCTGGACAATCTTCTCACAGATAAAGAAGAAACTTGAGAAAACAGAAATGTGATTCTACAGAAAGATGCTGAGCATGCCATGGACTGAAAATGTGAAGAATGAAGAAGTAAAAGAACACTTAGCATTACAAAACAATAACTGAAATTTTTAGGGGACATAATGAAGAAAGAGGCCTTTGAAAATTTGATACTGGCAGGACTTATTGAAGGCAAGAGGGACAGAGGAAAAGCAGTGCATAACTTACCTGGTAATCTTATGTGAATGGTTGGCAGAATAGGTTTAGAAGAAATAGTGTGGGTATTCTGTGCAAATTAACTGAGTTGTATTTAAGTGCTAAGTGGATAACTGTTGGTCATACTACATATCGAGTACAGAAACTATGAGTTATACCTGACATAACATAGTGAAAAGATAAAATTTACCATGAGCTACAAAGGACAGAAAATTGTGAAGAGACATGAGTGCCAATGTCCTTAAGGAACATGGTACATATAAGAAGAAGCCATGTAAAGAAAAATAACTCACTCCAACACTGTAAATTGTAGAATGCAAAGTTTGTTTTAGGTTGTAGCAACTTGCAAGTTTCTCTCAACAGCTGTTGGCAGCAACTGTATGCTTCTTCAAGAAGCCCTTAAATACATTTCAAACTAATGAATGTTCATGAGCTGATGTTATTATCAAGATCAAACTCATGCATGTACATATCCTATATTGCTAATGACCATTTACAAGAATAATAGATGAAATACCTTGCTTATTAACTTCTCACTTATTGATTAATTAGTTGTCTTTATATAACAAAATGCAAATTTGATTGTATATCTTTATATAACACGATGTAAATTTGATTGGATGTCTTTAAATAACAAAATGTGAATTTGATTGGATATCTTTATATAAAAAGATGTGAATTTGACTAGATATCTTAATATAAAAAGATGTGAATTTGACTGGTTATCTTTATATAAAAAGATGTGAATTTGACTGGTTATCTTTATATAAAAAGATGTGAATTTGATTGGATATCTTTATATAAAAAAGATGTGAATCAGATTAGATGTCTTTTTATAACAAGATGTGAATTTGAAAATACTCAAGCAACAGATACAGTTTTGGTATCCACATCCACTCCAAATAGCACTACAGCATCTTTATCACATTGATTATTATTCCAAAGAAATTAGGGGAAAAAAGCAGTGAATACTTAACAATAAGATTACTTAAGATATTCTTTGTATATTTTTTATGTTTATTTAGTTGACATATGTCAGTTTTTTGCAAGTTAGAGAATATCTTGCTATTTCTATAGTCTTCTTCTATGCTTGTTATTCATAGATTTTTTAGTCTTTTTTGAGCTGAATTTCAAATCCAATGGGCAAGACTGGTATCAGTTTGAGAATCATCAATTCTTTGGTCACAACATCTGTTAAAAATTTATATGACCTTTGCCTCATCTTATTTTTGTTGTCTCTTGCTCTAGTCACATGATGCAAATTATAAGTGGAACTTCTTTTCACATTTTTCTTCTTAGTATGTTAATAGAAGTATTTTTAAATCATTTTATCCCTATCAAGGCAAGACCACTACTAGTGCACAGGCAGTTACAGTAAGAGAAAAGACTGGGTACAAGGGGCTGTTGAGGAAAGGATAAAAGATGAATGGATTTCAAGAAGATAAAAGATGGCAATTGACATTGCATTTATATTTTTAGAGATTGTAGCTATCAGGGAAACAAGCAGAGGGAAGATAGTTCCACATGAAGGAAGTGTGAGAAAAGAAACTGTTAGAGTAGAAATGGTGGTCACATTTAAATATTTCAACTGTAAAAGGATCCTAGGTGTCAATCTAGTAGCATGCTTAAATTCATGTGGTTGAGAAACCAGAGAAAAAACTTTGTCAGAGCAATTCTCATGAAAATACTTGTAGAAAAGATAGAGGGAAGCCACATCATGTTAGTGAGAAAGTGACTGAAGTTGAGATGCCAAGTCAGGACCGATTACATTGCAGATCTTTCTTTGGATTTTGTCAAGAACCTCGAGATGAATTTCAGGGACACCAAACCAGATATTGCAATGACATTCAATGATATGTGAGAAGGTGTGGAAATATAAGATTTAAAGTGTTAATTAATAATAATAATAATAATAATAATAATAATAACTACCATCAAAGAAGTGATGGTAAAAATGGGAACATCCAGGTAAGGAAGATATCAGTTGAACTCTTGGAATGACAAATGGCTCTGCACACACATTCTTTGCATACTCAATGATGCATACCATATTCATATTTTGATGTTTCTCAGATTTGTGAGTAATGAGAACTATGTAATTTCAACAGACACATTCCTGCAAGGTATCAATGCTACTCTCTACATCAGAGGTTCTCAACCAGAGAGTAATTTCAGGGTTTCGGTGTTCATTGATTGATTCTCATTGATTGTAATTTTCATCAGAATAAAATTGATTTAAATTCCCTTTACCTTTTGTTGATCTTTGTTTATTGAATTATATTACCATGGTTTTCTATTATATTACCCTGGCATTCTATAGAACTTTTTTGTTTATTGACGTATTTCAGTTTATTTATTTAATAATTAGTTATGAGTTAAAAATACTGTACATGTATTCAAGTTTAAAAATTAACATTTTCTATTGCTATTAAATAAATAAAACTCATCTATAAAAATAATCTATGTAAATGAATATGTACTAATATAAAAAAGAATGAATATTTTCAGTAATACAGGGTGTGATGGGTAAATTATCAAGAAAAAGGAAAAGACTGAGCCGAAAACCCAATAATAGTATAATTTTCAGAGTTTAAAAGAGTCATTAAAATTATAGAGTTGAAGTAGAAATTAGAAGAAACTGGAGACACAGTCCTAAACAGGAAACAAGGCATAAACCTCTACACTTGTTCAAAAGGCAGCAGAAAAGTGTGACCATCAGCACACTTTTTGTGTGTATATATATATATATATATATATATATATATATTTTTATTTTTGTAACATACAACGTGTGTTAGTACGTGCAATACCCTGTCTTCATCAGCCGCCGACCACGGGTGATGTCACGGTTTCGCCACCCCTGGTGCCACCAGCAGCATTTGCCACCAGGCAGGATATGAAGATACACTTGGTGATTGTTCCTCTTGTATATTCTCATAAAGAAGTAAATAAAACGATCGTTCCTTTTTGCAGTTTGAATCGGCAATGAAATTTCCTGAACGCGTTTGCCGTTATTAATGCACTCATGAAGGAAGAAGAAAAAACGTTATAGACGACCATACAAATATCTCATTTGCACATATTAGATCGTGATGTTGTGCGAATTTTGTTTGCTTGTTGTTTTGATCTCAACCAAATCCAACTTGACGCGTTCTGTACCGTTGTTCGAATGCAGTGCAAAGCGCTTTTTAAACCACGGCCAGTGATGCCTATTTTAGAAAGGAAAGAAATAAGTGAATGTCTCAGAAACCCACGACACCCCACCTCAATAGGCATATAATTATAATAATTATAATTACAATAATTATAACTGGTAGTATATATATATATATATATATATATATATACTACCAGTTATAATTATTAGGCCACCCCACCCCAGTGTTTTTAAAAATGTTGTATTTCATACTATTTTTTGTATTTACTGCCAAGTAAATAATTGTAAATGAAAATAGAATAGTTCTTTTGTTAATACTGCAAAATAACATGTGCATCAACTGAATTTATAAATATTTAATAATTATCTATATTGCAGTTTCATCAATGAAAGAATGACGAAAATTTAAGGTGATTCAGACGAGTTCATCTTTGCTTTCTTGCATTGTAAAATTTTGCAAAGTATTAATAACAAAAGAAACAGTATTTTCATTTAGAATTATCTACTTGGCAATAAATACTAAAATAGTAAGAATACATCATTTCTTTTAAAAAACTGGGGTGACCTAAAAACTATGTCTGGTAGTGTATATATACATATATATATATATATATATATATATATAGTGAGATGGGTAAATTGTTGTCATTTTATATTTTTAATTTTTTTATTTCACACATACATATTGTTTTTTATTTTGTTGTTTGCACGGTATAGTTGGGTCAGTTGGGCACCATTTGTGAGTAAAAGAGCACCGTCTCACAAAAATTTGGAAACAGCCTGATGTAAGTGTTTGGATATCAATCTGAGGATTTGGAAAGAATTGAATGAGTCTAATGATGATTACAAAGGTGTTTTGAAGTGATTACTAGTGATGGCAATGTTATACCTCCATTCATTTTCCAACAGGAATTTAGCCTAAACACTGGGACCTGCATGAAATGCCTTACAGAGATAGTGCTACCCTGGGGAAAGGATGCCTGCTGGAAGACCATATGCCTAGCAACAGGACTTTGCCTCATGCAACTCAAGCAGGAGAACCAAGTCATGGATGTCAGACAGTTTCTATAACCACATCACCCCTTACATCTTGCCACCTAACTCCCCAAATTGCAACCCCCTTGATTATTAATGGGTATGAGCAAAAAACAAACAAAGCTCCTTGTAACATCAAAGATGAACTGAAGGCAAAGATTATGGCAGCATTCACCAAATTAAACGAAGAGACTTCCCAGAAGAGTTGCAAAAGATTCCAAAGTCACCTGAAGGCTATGGTTGAAGCTAATGGTGATTTTATTGAATCAATTTACTTTTTAGTATTTCAAAAATATTTTTGTGTGATTTTAGTAAATATATCTGTTAAAATGAGATGTCAGTGTTATTTTCATTTTTGCATAATTTAGATGACAATTCTTCCAGTGCATGCTGTAAATAAAAAAGAATATTCAGGTCAAACAAATTAAATTGTCTAAGACTAATTCACTTTCATGAGCCAATATATAAAACTAATTTATTTATGAACTGTTGTCAATAAATATATGACAGATAGCAGCTCTTATATAATCATCAGATAGTGTATTTTCCTATTAGAACTAATATTTTTACATATATATTTTCATGTGGTTTTTTAAAAACATATTTAAATATGGTATAGCAAATGAAGTTAGTCTATAAGCGAGTATTTAGAAATTAGTAAATAATCTTGTCCATTTTAAAAAAGGAATCTATAATCCTAGAAAAAATTAAAGTGAAACCACCAACCAATAATATGAAGGTGAACTCATCATTAAAAAAAGCTGTATTGGAAGACAGAAAATGCCAAGCAGGTGCGCCAGGTGTAGTGAGAAGCATTTCACACTGTTCCACCAACATGACTGACAATTTGTTCTACATGAGATAAATTTTGAAAAAAATGGGTTCTGAAGAGGTTTGCAGAATGTTGCAAAGTTGAAAGAGTACATTCCAAGCACTTACAAGATTAAACAGTATTAAAAAAGTGTAATTGCAATAAATAAATGTAATAAAAATGTAAAGAAAACCTGTAAAGTGTATACTTACTTTTAGCCCATCCCTTGTATATATATATATATATATATATATATATATATATATATATATATACAAATGAAGAAGAACAAGGAAAATAACATTAATTTAAAACAATGATCAATATAAAAATAGAGCAATGACTATTTATTATTACATCAGAACATTTTCCAATGTATTTGTAACATACAACGTGTGTTAGCACGTGCAATACCTTGTCTTTATCAGCCGCCGACCAGGGGTGATGTCACAGTTTTGGTGGTTATGGCGGGACCGCCACCAGCAGTGTTTGCCACCAGGCAGGGTATGAAGATAAACTTGTTGATTGTCCCTCTTGCATATTCTCATAAAGACGTAAATAAAACGATCGTTCTTCTTTGCAGTTTGTATTGGCAATGAAATTTCCTGAATGTGTTTGCCGTTATTAACGTGCTCGTGAAGGAAGAAGAAAAAGAATGTTGTAGATGGTCACACAAATATCTCATTTGCGCATATTAGATTGTGATGATGCACGAATTTTGTTTGCTTGTTGTTTTGATCTCGACCAAATTCAACTTGACGTGTTCTGTACCATTGTTCGAATGCGGTGTGAAGTACTTTTTAAACTACAGCCAGTGATGCTTATTTTTGAAAGGAAAGAAATAACTGAATGTCCCAGAAACCGGCGACACCCAACCTCAATAGGCATCACGTTACACCTCCAACCATTGTCCACACATTCGGCACGCAGTGACTCACATCGGTTTTTCTTTAGCTTGTGCGCCTCTACCCTGTTCTCTTCCCAAGGGACTGTTAACTCTATTAGGAGTTATATATATATATATATATATATATATATATATATACACAATTCACAAGTGCAGGATTGCATCGCAATGTTACTTTAAATTGTTAGTATACTAACTGAATGTAATTATGAAATTTATCAAAGTTTGTAAAAAGTTTGTTTCATTCCGGATATTATTTTTGTTATTGACCTGATCACATCTTTAAAATGAATAGAAATCCATGCTACTTATTCTAATTGCAATTATGTTTATACATATTTAAACTGAATCTAAATTTATCTCAAAAATAAAATAAGATTTTGTTTTAAAAGTTTATAGTTTAGCATTGACCATAAGTGAATGATTCAAATTTCCTTTCAACTTTTCAGATTAAAAAATCTTTGCATATGATATATATTAGTTTGTCTATTTATTTCTTTTTATTAGAGATTTTATAAATTATAAAATGGAAGCAATAAAATGACATTCTTAAAATGAAAACTGTTCACTACAATGATGTAATTAAATAATAGATACATGACTTGAATTAATATTAAAACAAAGTGGATATATTCCAAGTGTTATAAATAGCTCACAAATGATCAAAATACCATCTTACAAAAAAAAAAAACATGAAATAAGCCTGAATACAAACTTATGTAAATGAAAGTAGTTTCTATGTTTTTTCAATCAATAGTTGAGAAGAATGACATTCTGACATATGATGAAAAGAGTGCATTGGACAAAAATGACTGAAGACCACTGATCTAGATCAAGGTGCTATATTCAAAGGCCAAGCCCTGGTTTAAGGGATGGTTGTATGTATTGCAGAAGTGACTCACTGAGTATTTTTATGATCATCTCACACTAACATGTGACTACTGAAAGTTCCAAATTAATTCTCATAATCTATTCTGTTTTAAGCAACGTTGAGCCTGGTCAGTACTTAGATGGGTGACCACTTGGGAATACCAGGTGCTGTAAGTGTTTAGTAACGGATGTACGTTGTGGTGCAGTGGATATTGGTTTGGAAAGAGAAATCAGTGAGCTGAGTTCAAATTCCAGTTGAATACCCTGCATTCACTTAAGCACTGGTATCCTTGGGAAAGGTATTAATCTGTCTCTTCCCTCCAGTTATGGGTTAAATAACAAGGGTAGAACTTGGGGACCCTGCCCTTAAAAAACAAAACCCCAATGAATCTGGATACTTGAAAAGAAAAAAGTATTACTAGACACAAAAACTTATATAAAAACAACAATAAATTGTTGAAAGAAAATGGTATTACCAGCAATAAATAAATAAAATTTAGTTGACAATAAATGACTCGCTGAGGTTGATTTGCCATAAAACAAAACAACAAATCAATCAATCTATTCTGTTTGGAATATTACAGAGAGGGAGACCAAACAAGAGACTCACAATACTAGAAACTCATTGAAAGCTGCCACTATGAACATGAGAGCCAAACCCATGGTTTGGATATGCAGCCACTTCTAAGGTTACATCTAAGCCATCTTGAACCTAAGAGGGGAATTTTGACATGGTGAATAGTTAGCAAGCTTGTCTCACTAGATCAGTTACAATTGAATAGTGAGTTCAATCTTAACTGGGTGTCCACGTACTTTTGGACTTGTGCCACATTTAATACTACGCTTAGAACTTGACCATAATCATTGAAGCTAAGAGTGTTCTTTTATTAAGTAGCCTTTCACTGTTTATTTAAGTTGATCATGTGTACAAATTCTTTTGAATGATTACTGATTTTTTTGTTGTACGGTATTTGCATTAGTCGGACTATTGTTCTCATTTTTGTTGCCATTTGTACAACGTTTCGGCCGTTGTACACTCCGGCCTTCTTCAAGTGCTAGGAATTTCAGACTAAGCCCTTTATTACAATCACTGGGATATATGAACTCCATTTCTTGTATAGTAGTGTCTCTTTTGGTAGTCATGAGTTATCTCCCTTTAACCCTGTAAGTTACTTGTTCACCACTGCTGTAGCTTGGTATTGAACTCACAACTCTTTGTGTCAAGTCACAGGAACTAACCAACGTCTATATCCACTGGGCCATGTGTCCTTAAGGACTACTCTCAGGCCCTTTTGAAAGAATGCTGAGGTTTTTCTCTGATGAAAAGAATATCATCCAGCACCAGATGAGCAACAGGCAAAACGACGGGTGGATCTGCAAAGACATCAAGGAGTTTCCCGTTGTGAAGCATACAAACTTTCCCTCCTCCGTTATGGTTTTTGGCATCATCTTCAGTGAGGGGGATGTCATGCCTCTATTTTTCTTTTAAAAAGACCTGAGAGTCACGACTGAGATCTACCAGAAGGTGCTGAGGAGCATGGTGAAGCCCTGGTTGGACGAGATCAACGCTGGATGCCCCTACATCTTCCAGCAGGACTCCGCTTCTGCACACAAGGCTAAGACGACCCAGGTGTGGCTTCTCAACAATGTTCCTCACCACTGGTCGTCAGACTTGTGACCACCCTTCTCACCCAACTGCAACCCCCTTGACTATTTCTTCTGGGGCGTAAGCGAGGCCAAGACTAACAAACACATCCAGAACATGGTTGACTCTCTGAAAGCTGCCATCATGGAGGCATTTGTTGCTATGGACAAGGGCATGGTTGCCAAAGGACATTGCACCTGCCTTGAGATGGTTGTTGCTGTTGGTAATGGTTAAATTGAAAAATAATGTAGTATGTAACTCTAACTGTTGCTAAATAAACTGTCAGGTCTAGGTATAGACAACTTTTGTTTTTATTGCCTATTTCGTTTTCTTTTTGTCAAGTGTCAGATTTTGCTGCAACACCCTGTATATGTATATATATATCATTGAAACTTTATTTTTGGCACATACACAGTTTGCAAAGGGCTTGACTGGACAGAGGACTAGCATCTTCGTCTGCTAAAATAGACTATTTCTTATGTGAGGTGATTTGAAATTTATTGTTTAATAAATATTTGCTCTGTAATTAAATAGTTTAAGCTCTTTTGGTGTATCATTTTTAATATTTTATAATTTAAAAAAAATTAATATTTTATTACTAGGATCTCTTTGAATTATTTACCAAAGAAGTTCTCTTGCCATGGATTATTTTTCATTACTATATATATATATATATATATATATAGGAAAAACTACTAAAAAGTTGTAAGTTTAAAAATATATTTATATATATATATATATATATATATGATATGAGCTAAAAAAGACTGCCTTCTTCCACCGAACGCTCCGTGGCCCAGGGGTAGAGGCGCCGACTGACGCCAATTCAGTCGGGTTTCGAGCCTGGGTTAGGGAGCAATCGAAGTCTAACCATACTGATGAGCTGTGATACAGCGAAACAGATCTGTCTGCGGATGACTATATATATATATATATATATATATATATATATATATATGAATTTATATATATATATGTATTTATATATACGTATATATATATATGAACGATGCAAGGGTCTTGTGTTCTCCATCCTTATGATACAGACCCACCCCTAAATCTATGATACAGGGTTCCCCACACTACTACTTCTCAATTTTCAAGGTAGTATTCATATAAGATACAAATTTTATTGCAAACTAATTATGTAATGGATCCTATGAAATATAGATGAAGAGTTCAACTAGAAAAATTTAAAATAAATCAATGTATCTAAATACAAATTAGGTATGTTGTAATAGTCAGTCCATTTTAAATAAAAATAATGTTTTGCAGCAATTTTTAACACTGACTTGAGATTTTTCTTCTTAAAAAGTTGAATAATTTTAACACATTTAACATTATGGATAAAAAATAGTGAATTTTATACAGTGTTTTTTCAAGATTGAGCATGAGCATGACTGTGAGTATTCATAAATTTGGATGAAAAAAACCCCTCAAAATATCAAAATGTATATATATACATATATATTTGAAGTAATAAATTATGATGATTTATAATTATCATGTTCTAGCAGTATAGCCTGGCATTGCTTGGGTGTAATAAAAGCTTCAAAACTAATCCATGGTCCTGGAGCTCAGACTCAGCCTAAAGAATATTTGTGTGAAATTTGGTGAGAATCGGATAAAAATTGTGGATTTATATAAAGGACATACAGACAGATAAACAGACACACAAACATCTTGCCTTATATATATATATATTGTTGATTTTCTGCACTATTGTAAGAACTGCAATCTTGAAACTTCTAAATATCGTTTCTTATGCCTTTGTCTATGAGTGTATCAAATTTGATTAAAATCAAACCACTCCTTTTATAACCTGATTTTTTTGATTATCGATTTTCCATATTTATCAGGGGTACCTCCACACAAAACCTAGCTAGGAACACTCACAGATGCTTATAGTACAACTGTGTAAATTTTCAAGAAAATCGATTCAGCCATTTCTGAGTCTATAGTTAATGGACACACACACACACACACACACACACACACACACACACACACACACACACAAAATTCCATTTATAAATAAGTTTAGATTTAGATTTAGATAAAATATTATGCATATCTATAACTGTATATTTTTTTGATTGTAATATTTGTGTACAGATACTAAACTGATCCTGTGCTGATTTATAAACCTGTCATTTTTGATAGTTAATATACTTGGATGTGTGGTCAGGTGGTTAGAACATTTACTTTCTGACCTTGAAACCCAACTTCAAATTGCATCATGGTTGATTTGTCAGGAAGTTGATTTCTTGATGTTATTGGGAGACAATCCCAGCATGCAGCATCCTTGAAAAGTCCCCAAAAACCATACTTGTGAAAGAAATTGGGTAGACGGAACTGTGTGAAAGCTGTTGATGGTTGCACTTGAACAAAGTCAAAGGACATTATCACTGAGAATTTTGAATGTTCTATTAATTATGACAGATTATATACTCCCTCATAGAAACTGTAACTAAGGTTCACTTAGCACAACTGTAGTATAAACTGGAAGTGAACTTTGTGGGTGTTGAACAAATATATATGTGATTGAGCAGGCATCTGCAATATGGATTGGATAGTTACCCTAGCAGACAGGTTTGCTTGAAAATGAGAAACCAGCAATTATGTTATTGTAAAAGTTGTGTAATTAGATTTTAACAGTATATTATTTATAATAGACTATTATACATCATAGGGAAAGCTCAAAGTTTGTTGGTTCAGATGTTAATATTTCATTTGAATAAACTGCTGTCTGTAGTTTAATAACTGTGTATCTTGTCAAGTTTTCCTTTAAAGATGTGTCATCTGCTAAGTATTGAAAATTTTCTTTTTATTAATAGCAATCCTTGTAAACTCTCCTTTCACTTCAGTCTGCCAGAAGTTGCTATTCAGTCACAAGTGTTTCCCAAACATTATGAGGAAGTTAAACAGTTTAAGTGAGTGATAAAAATAACAAAAACATTACTTCATATATTGTTACCAGATGGCAAAAGATTCTACAACTGTAGATCTGTTTTTTTTTCTCTCTATCTTGCTATCTGTATGTTTTTACTTGCACACACACACACACACACACACACACACATATATGTATACACAAACCTACGTACATCTGAAAGTAATGCCTCTTATTTTTTCAAGAAAACTACAATGGTTACTGAGAGCACAATAATACTATTTGATGAAGGAAGTTTTCAACTATGAAAACTATTTTTCTACATAGTCACTACTGTTGGCTAGACATTTTCTCTTGTGATAAACTGCTTGTTGTGCCTGTAAAACCCTTTTTCGCATTGTTGTTGCTACTAGTAAAATGAATTATCACCAAATTGTACTAACATCCTCTGTTTGGTCTCCATAAATGTTCAGTAGGCATTAGTTAATGTCAATAGGTAGAGTTTTATTGTATATATATATATATATATATATATATATATTTGGTCAACAACCGTCTTTTTAAACATCTTTCATTGAATATGGCAAACAAGGATAATTTAATCAATCCTTTAATGAGTTTTTCCAGCATTCTAGCATTTTCTTGTTTATTTAGCAGTCAAAGAATATAAAAATTGTCTATAGTTTTTATTGTTCCGAGTGCTTTTGGCTAGTGCTTTAGCCATTCTCAAGAGTGTTGTATTCAGTATATTTATTTTACATGTGTTGTACTACATAATAGTTTTTATTGTGTGAAGATTCTTGGGGAAGAGTGATCATTAGAGCAGTCATGTGTGATGCACAGCTGGGTTGATGGGAGGGTCACTTTAATTTTTAGAAAACATATGCCATATCCACTACTGAACAATGTCAGGCTGATAGTGTTATATATCCTGGGGACCAACAGAATATAATTGAACTTGAAAATAATTTATTCCTGTTGAAAGCAAAAAAGAACCTGCAATGATTTCAGTTGAAGCTAGAATGCAAAAACAAAAATAAAGAGTGTATTGTGAAAACAACTCTGGTTTTCGAGGTCACAAATTATAAACAATAGAATATAATTTGATTAAATTATTCAATCAGAAGCAAATATAAGTTGCATTAAATTATTTCTGATTATAAAACAAAGAATTATATTTTAGAGCCAATGAGAAATATGTTTTGGTTGTCAGAAACAATGAAATAAACAGGCATTGCATCAGTGTGTCAAAGCTGGAAAAAATCTAAACAATGAAATAAAGCAATAATGTGAGTAAATCAAAATGCAACTGGCCAAAGGCAACAATTGGTGATTAGGCCTGCCTAGGAATGATGTAACTGGGTGAAGAGCCTGAACTTAGATGTAAGAAAGATTGTGTTTTCACAGGTCGAGATAGAGAACAGAGCAGAGAGCAGACAAGTTCAAGACACAAAGAGGACTCAAGGTAAGACAATTCCAGCTGTCCCTTCATCATATGTGCATGTTCCCTCTGACTACTCTTCTACACACAATCATCACATTGCAGAGAATAAATTAAGTGAATATATTTTTGTACAAATGTTGACTGTTGTTATATTTCAAGCCAATCATCTATATGGGTTTGCAGGTTATGCAGTTAGTGTGTGAGTGTACTTATTATACATACTTTACAGCTGGACTTATTTACAGCATAAACATTTAACCTGAAGAAGATATTTATAGGATTTGCAACCAAATAAATAAAGAAAAATATAAATATTTTAATGCTATACTTATATTTTCATTTAAAAAAATAATGCCTTAACTCTGATTCTTGAACTCTCTGAAAAAAAAAAAAAAAAAAAAAAAAAAAAATATATATATATATATATATATAGTACAGTAATGGATACACACACACAAATACATGCAAGAATATTCTTGGCAGCACTCCACAACAAAAAAGTTAATGCTTTTTATTTTCATGCTTGAAATTTTTATTTAAAATAACTTCTTTTATTTTCTTTTTCATCTCTTATTCATTTTTCTGTTTTATATTCGAAAGAACTAAAGATATCATTTTTTAAAGCCAATATATATATACATGTGTGTGTGTATGTGTGTGTGTGTGTGTGTGTGTGTGTATATGTGGGTGCACATTATATATGCATATGTACACACCCACACATGATTGACTGGCATGAGTATAAACTGCATATATATATATATAACACGCTAAAATTTCCTCCTCCCTCATCCATATGCCAATAGCTTAGAGAGTAGGCACTCCGACTGTCACCAAATCCATCGATTTTCGATCCCAACTAGAAGCAAGTTGATGTCTAGCCACTCTTATGAGCTGTGATATGTCAAAACAGGATTGTATGTGGATGACTAATATATATATATATATACATATAGTTTGAAACTTCATATATTTATTGTGGAAATGTGTTCAGTATCAGAGATAGAGCATTTGTAGATAGTAAGGACATAGAAAGGAGCACTGTGAGGGAACCATCAGTTTCATTCCTTAAGCAATCAACAAATCATTTGTAACACTTATGAATGGCAGAGCAGAGTGTGGTAGAGATACCAAGAGGAAAAATATTGAGAGCAACAAAAGACAGAGTCAAGTGGAAGTCCATGATTGCCTAAGTCCTGAAGGGACATGGCACATGAAGAAAAAGAAGGTGATGCATATTGAAGATATGAAACAGCCAAACCCCATGCAGTGTACATTTCTGTTTTCACACTTTCTCTCTCTCTCTCTCTCTCTTACCCCCCACTTAGGAAATTAGAGTTCATAATGAGGAAAGAGGGCTTAGAAAATCTGACACTCACAGAACACATTGAAAGCAAGATAGACAGAGGAAAGCAGCTCTCTCTCTCTCTCTCTCTCTTCTCTCTCTCTCCCTCTCTCATATTGGTTCTATTTGGGAAGCTATTTTCAATTATGCATCCTTGCTTGAAAACTGACAAAAAGTTTTTTGTTTAAGATTTTATTTAATCTTTCTACTATTCAAATCCCTTTCTAATCTCTGACAGAAATTTGATCATAAATCATCTAACATATGAGTCATTAAGTTATTGATTGATTTATTTTTTATAGTTTACCAACCCATTGCTGGTTATTTAAATCAAAAAAATATTTTTTGATTATTAGAATATTTTAGAGATTATAAAGATTTACTGATGCAAGTCCTAATGATTAATCCATATCTGGGGGAGAAGAGATGCATTCATACCTTTCCCATAATTAAGCCATTATCAAAGAATATTTTTCAGTTGGTTCATAGGTATTTCTTTATGCATTGTTTTCTTTTTATGAATCCTTAAAAAGTATATAGACATTAAGTGATAGCGTTGCTACAGGTTTGGATATGCATGTGGTGTAAAAATAGCAGCTTGGAATGAGAAATCACAGAGCTGAGTTCAAATTCCAGTTAAGTTTCTTACATTTACTTACATGGAAATACTCTGGGGAAAGGTGTAAATCTATCCCCTATAATTAAATAACAGAACTTATATCTGAAAATAGAAATCATTGTTATTAATCAAAAATATTGCCAATGCGATATTCCTACACAAATCAATAGATATTACTCTCATAATCCAAAATATGTTTTGGTTTGCTTTAAATAACCCACAAAGGGTTGATAAACCATAAAATAATACCAGTCAATGGTGTTACTATGATTTCACCAACTGCTTAAAGACTATCAAAATTCAAACATGTCACTATATGAAAATGAGATTAAAAAAAATTAGATTCTAATCTTACTCATATAAATTAGAATTCATAATAAAAAAAGAGGGTTTAGAAAATTTTATACTCACAGTATATATTGAAAGCAAGAGGGACAGAGGAAAGCAGTGCATAACCTAGCTAATGAGCTTTTTGCAAATGGTCATCAGATCAGGGATTAGGAGAGATTGCAAAAATGACAAACTTTATTAAGAGTTACAAAGGACAGGAAAATGTGGAGAACCATGATCATTTAAATCCTTAAGGGACACTGTGTATAGAAGAAGATTTATATTTATATTCATTATGTTAATAATTCTCACTACTATAATAAAGACTGTTGTGTATTTACTTATATATATATATATATATATATATATATTTCCCCCTATCACTCGCATGGAAAGAGAAGCAATAGTGAGCCAGTGTCAGCTCAGTCCTTTAGAGAGACAATAGCAAGACAACACCAGCTCAGTTCATTCTCTTTACTACCATTTATTAAACTTTACTACTAGTTATGAAAGCTCTTGCCATATGTTTGCTCTTTAACAGAGCCTTATCTTATTTTTTGCAATAATTATATTGTCAAGTGCTGAAGAATATATATCCTCTGTATTATAATAAAGACTGTTGTCTCTCTCTATATAAATCCAAAAAGAAAGTGGCATACAGGTAAAATCCCAAGAGAGATCCTATTAATATTAATTGTTGAAAATTAAATTTTAAACCTATTCAGCCAGACGGTTCAGTAAAATAAAAAAAAAATTATGTATTTACAGATGTGTTGGTGCTGCTTAAAAGTAAATATAATCCACCATACACCTATCTATAATTTTTATGATTCTCTAAAATTGTTGATTTCTTGGTCTTAGGTATATTTTTCATTTCATATATATATATATATATATATATATATATATATATATAAAACTTCTTTATATAGATATATATATGGCTTAGGGGTTAGTGACTTCGAATGATACCAAATCAGTCGAGTTTCGATCCCAGCCAGAAGCAAGTGGATGTGTCTATCCACACTGATTAGCAGTGATACAGTGAAACAGGCTTGTATGTGGATGACTAATATATATATATATATATATATATATATATATATATATATTTATATTGAAAAACTTCTTTATATAAATCCCCTACTTTTTTTTAATCATTTCACCCCAAGCAAGGCATTCCACTGTCACTGTTGCATAGGGGGATACATAGGAGAAAGTGATGAGAAAGAGAGGTTAGTTATAGGAAATGTTGGGAGGAGGGTGATAGATGGATGAGGATACCAAGGATGGGGGAGGGGTAGATGGGAAGAGTGTCTGAGAGAATGGATGTGAGTTAGTGTGATAAGAGGTGTCTATTGACCTTACATTTAAATTCCTGGAGATTGTAGCTGTCGGGGAAGCAAGTATATGAAAGGGAATTCCACAGGCAGGAAGTGCGTGATAGAAGCTGTTAGAGTAGAAATTGCAGTTACATTTTATCTATTTCACTGTAAAAGTGTCGGACCTAGTTGCTAATCTAGTATCTTGTGCAAATTCATACCTAGGAGGCACCAGTGATCTAAGCATCAGAGCAGAAGCTGTGAAAGTATTTATAGAAGAGGCACAGGGAAGCCCCATCATGCCAAGTCGGTATCAATCACATTACAGATTCTCTGTTGGATTTTGTCAGGAGCCCTGAGAATAGCAGGGGCACCCGACCAGATGTGGCAGCAGTATTCAATACACGGGCGGATAGTAGATTTATATATGTGCAGGATGGACTCAGATGGGAAAAAACTTTCTGGCCCTGCACAGAGAACTGACTTTCATAGCAGCAGATTTAGCACTGGATTTGATATAGTCATTCCAGTTGAGGTCCACTGAGAGTGTGAGGCCAAGGAGGCATAGTGTTTTACTCTCAGGAAGGCTAGCCTGTTCCATGCTAATGGGAAATAGGAGCAATTGTCTCTGATGGTTAATTGATAGCAGCTTCGTTTGGAAGCATTAAAATCTACGAGCCATTTTTTTACCCCAGTCCATCATGGAATGGAGGTCCTTCTTAAGTTCGGCAGTGAGGTTTGCTTTGTCACCCTCACCAGATTTTGATCAAGGTGAGAGTAAATGGTGGTGTCGTTTGTGTACTTGGAATAACCTCTTTTTTTTTCTGCCCTCCCCTTTTTTTTTTCCTGCGGTTGATCTTAACATAAATTAATTTGATCTCAACAATAGTCAGACCCAGTTTTATTTTGAATTGGAAAATTTTTGAAAAACTTTTGGCAAAACTAAATTATATGACATGTTTTCTATTTTTCAATTTCTTCTTTTTTCTTTTTTCCTTGATCCTTTTTATGTATCTATCCCTTGCCCCACTCTCTCTGAGCTAACGGTTGTCATGTTTGCATATCCAACACATATTTCTCCCTTTTCTCTTTTTCTTTTTTTCTTTTTCCTCCCGCCCCACTCTCTCCTATGACTTTTCTCCTATCACCCTTTTTCCTTTCTTCCTCATTTGCTGTTTTCCTTCCACCCTTCCGTTCCTGTGACATGCTTATTTCTGATTTCTTTATGCACATATACATCATTTTTAAATGTCCCTTTCACAGATCGAGCTGAATACAATTCACTACCTCTCTTACACTTCCATTTCTCTTTCCACCCTCTGAAACAGCATTTCAGATGCTTGCATTCTAACATATCCTTCTCTTTCTTTTTTTTTAAATTCTACTCCTACTTTTCTTCCTTATTTCTTTCCTTTTCCTTCTCTTTAAGTGAACTTCCAATGTATTAAAAACTTTTGAATTTTTTCATGGTAAGAAAGATCACTGATGAAGTAAATTTATTTTGCCAAAATGATCGTTCAATATATGTAATTTTCAAAGTTTTATTTGTAATATATACATATCTCTTTAGTCATATTGAGGGGTTTGGATTATTTTTTTCTTTATGTCCTAATATAAGATATGCAATAGTAGGTACATCAATGTATATGTTGCTGTCATTTTAGAAAGCATATCAATATAAATATTTTTCCATGATTTTTGACAGCACAGGCCCACCAGTAAATTTATATTAACTAAAAATATGAATGAAGTCAATAATCTGAGAACAGTCTTTGAAAATAACTCAATTCTTAATTCCGCATATGAACTTAAAAATCAATAACAACATTCTCTTTTTAGATGTGCTAATCAATTTGAATAGTGATAATATTAAAATTTCCATTTATAAAAAGACAACCAATCAAACCCATGTTGACTCAGTTACAATTATAAATACCCATAAAGATGCAAAATAACTATCATGAATAAATTGAGAACACAATAATATCCTTGACATACAAAGTTTTTTACAACAAACCTAAGTATATACAACAAAAAATAAAAAATAATCAACCTATATAATAGATGAACAAATTAAACTAACCTCAGAAAATCTAATGCATATAATAATAGCAGCATGAAAAAAACACTTGCACAATAATCTCAACCTAGATGAAAACATTATTAGAAACCTAATACAATAAATTAATAATAAATGGTCAACAAGAATAAATGAAACTCATCTTCTTCTATGTGTATTGTCCCTTCAAGATGCTGGAGATTATGGCTCTCCATAACTTCCTGTTCTTTATGGCTCTTAATAAATTTTGTCTTTTTGTTATCTTTTCTAAATTCTATTCTGCTATACTTGCTATACATTGTTTTCTACTGTCCCTCTTGACTTCAATATATTCTGTAAAGATAAAATTTTTGAAGCCTTCTTTCCTTCCTGGTGTTAAGCATAAGCATTTGAGATGCTCAGCAACATCAACATTTTGGAGGAAGACATTAAGAATCAATATTGGCGGCAAACTGCTTGCATATGGAAAGGAAATGAATTGAACAGGTATACAAAAATTGAAAAGGGTGTAAGACAAGGATATGTTTTCTCACCAGATCTATTTAACCTGTACTATGAAAGTGATTGCAAGAGATAAAGTACTTGCAATTGATAGCCACAATCTTAACAATATGAGATACATGGATGACACAGTTCTAATAGCAGACATGGAAAGGAAAATGCAAGATGTTCTACAGAAGATAGTGAGAGAAAACAAGAAGAAAGGACTGAACATAAACTTAAAAACATCTGAATACATGATCATCAGCAAAATAAGACCCCAAAATACTGACTACAGGCCAGAGAAACTAAAATAAAACAAGTAAAAAAATTTAAATACTTGGGAAGCATTCTGACAGTGGATAAAAATTGCGACAAGAGGACCCGAAGACACATTGGCATGGCCAAGGACGCATCTCAAAAGCTAACCAGAGTAGTGAAAGACAGGAAAATCTCATTGAAAACAAAGAAAAGAGTGCTGGATTGCTATGTGATATCTGTCCTTCTGTATGGAAGAGAAAGTTGGGCGATCTCTTCAAGGATGAAGGAGAAGCTTGATGTAGCAGAAATGTGGTTTTAAAGAAGGATGCTGAGGATATCATGGACTGAGCATGTGAGCATCAACAAAGTGTTAAAGAGGATGCAAATGAGAAGAAAATTAATTCTTAATATAAGGAAAAGATAGCTGAGGTTCTTGGGACATGTAATGAGGAAGGAAGGTCTGGAGAATCTAATACTTACAGAATGGATAAAAGGAAAGAGAGACAGGGTAGAGCAGTGAGATATATTTGATAGGCTTGAGCAAATGGATGATTGAGCAGTGTTCAGGAGAGATACTAAGAGGATATTAAGAGCAACAAGAAACAGGGACAAGTAGAAGTCCATGATCATCTACGTCCTGAAGAGAAACGGCACATGAAGAAGAAGTCCTTATTTCGATTTTCTCTAAAATGTTGTTGTTGGTCACATGTTTAGTCCATGGTATTCTCAGCATCCTTTTGTAGATTCACATTTCTGTTACTTCAAGACTCTTCTTAATTTGTGAGAAGATTGTCCAGTATTCATTGCCATATGGGAGAACCAATATAACATAACAATTAAGCATTCTTTTCTGTATTTCTAACAAAATTTTCCTATCTCTTCATACTTTGCTTAGCTTACTATAAAAACCTCAACATTTTTAACATGATCAAATATCAATGATACAACAAAAATCAAAAGCTTCAACAAACCAATGGTGTCGATGAATTCACTTGCCAACTTGGTGAATGTCGCTCTAATAATTCAAAGAATATATACATTGGCTACATTGGCTACCTTGTCACACAATTCAGTTAATCATTCATTCAATAATAATGAAAACTGCATATCACAACTCACACAACAACCAAACACAAGATATCTAATAAATACTTATTAATAATACAAAAATACGATACCACATAAAAAGTTAAAGGCAACTACAAATACTAGATATCTTAACCATATAATACAAAGCAACTAACATCAACAAAATTTCATTCAATTTAGGAATAAGCATGTTAAATATATTCCAAATTTGAAAAGAAAATCAGAAAATACCACAAATGGATGTGTAAAGATCTTCTTTACGTGTCATGTCTCTTCAGGGCGTAGGCGATCATGGACTTCCACTTGCCTCTATCCTTTGTTACTCTCAATACTTGACCTCTTGATTTCTCTCCCAAATCCTACTTTGCCTATCAAGTATGTCTTGTGTTGCATTCCTCTGTCTCTTTTTCCTAATATCCATCCTGTGAGTATTAGATTCTCCAAGCCATTCTTCCTCATTACATGTTCCAGAACCTGTCCTTTCAGATGCTAAGCATAAGTTTCTTTTTTGTTTGCATTCTTCCCAAAACCTAATCGTTGCTCATGTGCTCGGTCTATGGTATCCTCTGCATCCTTCTGAAGAACCACAATTCTGCTGCTTCGAGTCTCTCCTTCATTTTTTGAAGAGATTGTCCAACATTCACTTAAATAACGAAAGGACAGATATCACAACAGTCTGGTACTCTTCTTTGTTTTCAACAAAATCTTCTTGTCTCTTATTACTCTGCTTAGCTTTTGAAATGCATCTTTAGCCATGCCAACACACCTTCAGATCCTAGTGTCACACTTTCCATCCTCTGTTAGAACACTTCCCAGGTATTTAAATTTCTACATCTGTTTAATTTTAGTATCCCTGACCTGTAGTTGCAGTACTTGAAAAACTTGCTATGATATTCACCAATTTTTATTTTGGAGATGTAATACTCAAAACCACTAAAGAAACATGAAGTTTGCTTATAGTCACAACCATTTCAAAACACAAAATGTCTTTGATAAGGATTCATGAAAGTCAAAAATGCTTAAAATGTACTAGATAATTAAACTGCTCAAATTGTAGAAAAGTCAAATAAAAATTTCAAAATATTATTATTAACAATAATAAGAAGTAAAAACTTGCCTACTAATTAATATGCCTTGTCCAGCAGATTGTAACATAGCAACCAAGGAATTTGAAAAACTACCAAGGTATAAAGACCAGGAAATTGAAATAGAAAAAATGTGAAAATTGAAAACAAGAATAGTATCAGTGATAGTCGATGCTCTTGGAATTATAAAAAAAGGAATGCAACAACACATTGAATTTCTCCCTGGAAATCCCAACTTAAGAGAAATACAAAAAATTGTCTTGCTAAGTACAGTCTACACACTAAGAAGAACTTTTCCCTTCTAATACTAATGATTTTAGGGGAGGTAGAAAAACAAATCATGAAATATAGCCATAATAACACACCACTACCTACCTTAGGTCTTTCCACAGATGTGGTAGATAGTGTGACCATAGCAGAAATCAAAATGTGATAATAATAACGAATATAATAATATATTTATCTTTGCCTGGTTTCCCCTTAGAACTGAATTTCTGTTGAGTGATATATATATCAAACCAAAGTGCCATAAAAAAAATTTATTAACCCATAATTTACAAGGACCCTGAAGGAAAATTGTGATCAAAAATACAAAAATTCTATATAAATCACAATATTACATCTCGCTATAAGGGAGGCACTATACATCAAATATTTCTCTCCTACCATCAACCTTACATTATTTAATAGTGGAAATGGCGTTTTTAAAGTTTTTAAAATAGAAAGAGGCTCATGTGATTTCCAGTCATGTGTGGCACCTGAGAGCTTGGAATGAATGCTCCATTTTTAAAAACAAAACAAAATCAATTACTCTGTTACAGTCAAAATATGAGGAAAAAATAACAATGGCAGAGGCATAAACACCCTTGAAAGTTGCTATAGAAGTGGCTGAAAGTGCTTGAGGCAATAAAAATTATGGACTATTTTTATATTTCTTATCACCAACAAAATAGAAAAATGTTAAGATGCTAGAAAAACTTAATAAAATCTTCCTTGTCATTTAATGGAAGAAAGATTGCTTCCCAAGTATACACTAACATATATATATATATATATATATATATATATATATATATATATATATATATATATATATTAATTAGTTAGATTTTGGTCATAATGAAATTAGACCAATACATAATTGTATTGAAAAGTGTTTAATACAATTATATTGTAGAACTTTTGAATATTTTTCATTTGGAAATCTAGGTTTCAACCTTTTGGTATCTTCAAGCGATAATTCTGTTCTTGGTTTCTGATTTCATCTCTAAGCTAGATCCCTATAAAGCATGTAGATCTGAAGGTTTCTTTGCAATAACTGTGCTCCTGGATTGACTCCTGTTCTCTTAAAATTATACAATAGGTGCCTGACTACTATTGCTTTTATTTTTGTTGGAAATCTTTTTTGTACTTGCAGTTTTTAAGAACTCAGGTGAACCATTTGATTCTTTTAACTATAAGCTTATTAGCCTTCTGCCTTTTTGCCTTGATAAAGTCTATCAAAGTACAAGATTTGTAGATAAAAAAGTTTTTACTTGACCCTCACAAAGTGAGTGGAGGGGACTGAATCCCAATCATAGTCTTAAAGAAATGTGCCCCTGAACTCTCCTCTGTCCTTTCTAAGCTCTACAACTTCTGCCTATCTGCTTGCTGCTTTCCTGCCTATTGGAAATCTTTCTCTGTAGTTACTATATTTAAAAACACTGGAGAACCCTTGGAGCCCACAAATTACCACCCTATCAGCTTTCTTCCGATTTGGCAAAGTGTTCGAAGCCATTATCAACGCTGAGGTGGTTCAGCATCTCACAGCACACAGGCTCCTCTTGGACAAGCAGTCTGGTTTCTGCTTCACCAGGTCTACTACTGATATGCTAACAACCATCACCGAGTATATATACCAGGCTCTCGACAAGAATGGCGAAGCCTGAACCGTTGCCTTAGATATCTCTAAAGTGTTCGACAGAGTTTGGCATGCTGGCCTTCTATGCAAACTGTGGAACTATGGTATAACTGGACATATGTTTGACCTAATCCAGTCTTTCCTCTCTAACCACACATTAAAGGTGGTACTAAACAGACATGCCTCCCAGAACTACCATACAAATGCTGGTGTCCCTCAAGGCTCTATCCTAGGTCCTACGCTCTTTATGATCTACATTAATGATCTCCCCGATGCCATAAGATCCTAAGTAGGCATGTACACCAATGACACCACAATTGACTCTCATGTTGATCAAAAATCTGGTGTGGGCGACAAAGCTAACCTTGCAGCTGAGCTTGAAAAGGACCTCCAATCCGTAGTGGACTGGGGTAAGAAATGGCTTGTAAATTTTAATGCTTCTAAAACAAAGCTGCTATCAATTAACCATCATAGACAATCACACCTACCTCCCATTAACATGGACTTGGCTTGCCTCCCTGAGAGTAAAACACTATGCCTCCGTGGTCTCATACTTTCAGCGGACCTCAAGTGGAATGACTATATCGAATCCATTGCTAAGTCCGCTGCTATGAAAGTCAGTTCTCTGTGCAGGGCCCAGAGGTTTTTTCCATCTGAATCTATCCTGCACATATATAAATCTACCATCTGCCTGTGCATTGAATACTGCTGCTACATCTGGTTGGGTGCCCTTGCTAGTCTCCTTGAGATTCTTGACAAAATACAACGGAGAGTCTGTAATGTGATCGATACCGACTTGGCAGACCGGCTGCAGCCTCTCTCTCACCAACGCGATGTGGCTTCCCTGTGTCTCTTCTATAAATACTTTCACGGCTTCTGCTCCAATGAACTTAGATCACTGGTGCCCCCTAGGTACAAATTTGCATGAGATACTAGATAGCAACTAGATCCCACTCTTTTACAGTGAAATCGATAAAATGTAACTGCAATTTCTACTCCAACAGCTTCTTTTCTTGCACTTCCTGACTGTGGAATTCCCTTCCATATGATTGCTTCCCCGATGGCTACAATCTCCAGGAGTTTAAATGTAAGGTCAATAGACACCTTTTAACACACTAACTTGCATCCATTCTTTCAAACACTCTTTCCATCTACCCAACCCTCAGCCTCGGTATCCTTACCCATCTATCACCCCCACTTCTGACATTTCCTATATCTAACCACTCTTTCTCTTTACCTTCTCCTATATAACCCCATGCACAATAGTGGCAGTGGAATGCTTAGCTTAGGGTGAAATGATTAAAAAAAAATTATTTTATATTTGTTGTGCCAGAAGTAATTTTGTCCAACACTGTGAATTGTAAAAAAAACAAAAAAACAAAACATCAACTTAAAGACGTGAGTCATGGTCTTAATAATAAAATTGGAGGTATTGCTTTTAGTGTGTGTGTGTGTGTGTGTGTGTGTGTACAAATAGCAAACAAAAAATAGTTCCAAACTTGATAACAAATGAGTTGTCTTGTTGCAACTAAAAGAATTAATTTAAAAAATAAATAAATAAAAAATGTTATTTAGTAATCACCATGACAAATCCTTATTTGGTCAGCAAAGATTGCACAAATAAAAGTTGCTACATAGAACTGTAGCCATAACAAACATCAGATAATGTTGTTCTCTTTTGCCCGTAGAAAGTTACTGTCAGAGTAACAAATTCCCTCTGGTCTTAGATTCTTATTATTTATCTACTTGGAGGCACTTGTTAAGGAGTAGTCTTACCCACTCACTCATTTATTCACTCACTCACTCATTTACTCACTCATTTATTCACTCACTCACTCACTCATTTACTTACTCACTTATTTACTTACTCACTCAAAGTTCTGGCATTGCTGCAGTAGTTTCTGTAGCAAGTAAATTTTCATGGATAGAATTGCTGGCCCAATGCAGAACCAGTTTTGAATTAAGCATTATCCTTCTTCTAGAGTGGTTGCCAACCAAGCCTAAAGAATCTAGTCTGTTGTAATGTTTAAATAGCTGAAAGGAGAAGAGATGTATTTATACCTTTTTCTCAAGGGTTTTTGTACAAGAGTGAATGCATTGAATTTTACTGGAATTTACACTTGGCATGCCAATTTTTACATTCTAAGCTAGTAACCATTATCCTGCCTGCACATCCTTCAGAGTAATGTAATGTAATGCATGTAAAATGCCACAGATGTTGACTTATTTTAAACATAAAGGATTTTAGTCGTATTACTTCCAGCTGAAAAACACATTTACTGGTGAATAACCAATACTGTTTTTAGAAGACGAACTTGATAATGCAATGTGATAGTTGGGATACAGTGGATAGAATTTGATGAGTCATTAACTCAGGAGGATTCTTCTTGACCTTAATTTTTTATTATTTTACTCTTCTTTTTTTTTCATTTTCCTGTTTCTTCTTTTTTTCTTTCCTTTTCGTCTGCCTTTTATCTTTTTTCCTTCAGCCTCCTCTTTTCTTTTTTTTTTGTTGAATTTCTTTTTCTTCTTTCTCTTTTTTCTGTATTTATGTTTACCTTCTATCCATTCAGTTTTCAGCTGATTAACATTGCCTTTTTCCTTCTTTCTTTTCCCTCTTCTTCCCCTTATTTCTTCTTCTTTTTTTTAGGTGTTTTAATCCCTTTGTTTTTTCTTTCTTCTAAATTATTTCTAATTTCCTTCTTTTCTAATTCTCTTTCTATTTTAACTTTCTTCTCACTAATTTTTTTGCATTTCTGTAATTCCCCCTCTCTGTTAGTATCTTCTTTTCTTTCTTTTCTCTACTTGCCTTTCTCTATTTTTTTCTTTTTTTGACTTTCTTTATTTTTCTTCTTTTCTTTCTTCCATTTTGTATCCTTCTAATTTCTTTTTCTTTACTTTTTTCTACTTTAGTTTCTCTCTTTATTCATGTTTCAATCTCTTCTCTTTCATTTACATTTACTTTCAAACTAATTCTATTCTGTTTCCTCAATTCTTTCGTTTCCCCTTTTCCCCTAGCAGCATACAGAGAATTTCCTCAAGATGTGATTCTCATCATCTATTTCCACCTGCTCTGTAGATTTCACTCACCACCCATTCACATTGTTGTGCTCATCACAAAAGTAACCATAAATTTTTAACACTTCTCTCTGTTATCTAATTACTTGTGACAGTTTTACAACTTAGAAGATATTGCAGGCACACCTCAATTTGCCAGATTACAATGCAAAAAAAAAAAGAAGCTTCACACTAGTTATCACAGGTGATCAATACTGCTAAGCACAGTTGACCCAGGTTCTTCTTAGATGGGTAACTAAGAATCTCATCAAAGATGATGGAAAGACTTAAAGCAACCAAAATGTCAAAAAGAAGGGAGTGTTAGACTGCTATGTGATATCTGTCCTTTTGCATGGCATTTAATGCTGGATGATCTCTTGAAGGATGAAGGAGAGGCAGCATAAATGTGGTTCTATGGAAAGATGTTGAGGATAACATGGACCAAACATTTAGGAACATTTTTCTACATTTGTTGTGTAATCTTCACTGTCTAGTGAGTCTCATGCAAAAGAGGTAAACTTTCCAATTATACTTACAGGAGAAGGTCTTGTAGCTGACAGAAAGTCTTCCATTTTACAACTTAGTCTCTCTCTCTCTTTCTCTCTCTCTCTCTCTCTCTCTCGCTTTCTCTCTCTCTTAATTCTGCTTTGTAGTTTTGCTTGCAAAGTTTCTTGGTAAATCTTATGTTATGAGGTCACTCACATCATATCAGTAAGGATAGTGTCGTGCTCACGAGAATTAAAACATGCAAAGAAATAACATTAAAAGCATGTTAAATTGTAAATGAAAATCATATAATTTTATTTTTTTTGGGTGAGGATATCATGGGCCAAGCATGTGAGCAAAGATCAAGTTTTAAAGTGGATAGAAACGAAAAGGAAACATCTACTTAACATCAGAAAGACACAACTGAATTTTCTGGGACATATAATGAGAAAGGGAGGCTTGGAAAATCTGATACTCACAGGATGGATAGAGAAAAAGATAGACATGAGAAAGCAACATGTGAAATACTTGATGGGCAAAGTAGTGCTACTTGCTAGTGGATGGCAAAGCAGAGTTTGGGAGAAATAACAAGAGTAAATATGTCAAGAGCTACAAGGAACAGTGAGGATATGGAAAACCATGATAGCCTACATCCTGAAAGAACATGGTACATAGAAGAAGAACTAAAAACTGATAGAAATATCTCAGAAAAATCCAGGTAATTGTAAGAAAAAAGAAAAGCGAGAAAAAAAATCACAAAAAGATTTAGTTCTCCTGTCTTTAGTGTTCTAAATTACGGCTTGAAATTTATTGAAGGAACCATAAAGAAAATGGAAGTTCTTTTTTAAGATATTGAATTTGACAAAAGAAGTAATAAAACTAAAATGTGGTAATTCTCTCTTGTGCATTGTGACTTATTTTTGAAAGCAAATATTTAAGGAATTTTTTTACATTTCTTTTGTGCTCTCCAATGTATAGTGAGTCACATGCAAAAAAGGTAAACCTTCCAATTATACTTGCAGGAGAAGGTCTTGTAGCTGAAGTGGAGTCTTTCATTTTAACAATGTGTGCTCTCTCTTGCCCACCTCTCTCTCTCTCTGCCTCTGCTTGCAAAGTCTTTTGGTATATCTTATATTGTGGGTCACTCACATCATACCAGCATGGATAGCCTTGTGTTCACAAGAATTACAACATACAAAGAAATAACACTAAAAATTGTAAATGAAAATCATATAGTTTTATTTGTTTCTGTGTACTGGTGTGTGTGTGTGTGTGTGTGTGTGTGTGTGTGTGTGTGTGTGTGTGTGTGTGTGTGTGTGTGTGTGTTAGTTATATGTGTTTTAAGGTTACATGTCATAGAGAAAGAAAGTAACTTTGTTTTATGACAAGCAAGGTGTTGAGGAGAGGAAATGGATGTCTTGAGCCTTTGAAACTCTGTAGTAAAAAGAGTGAATTCAGCATTTTTGGTATGAAAAATCCTTTTTCAGGCATGAATATTTTCAGTTGCCTGTTCAAAGAATGTTAATATTTTGGTTTGATTTATTTTATTTTAAACAGAGTTTTAATGTTATTTGTTTTATTTATGATATTTATTGTTATTATTATTTTATATTTTTATATTATTGATTAATAATAATGTCACTATAATGTCACTATATCACCTTGTTGGAATTTTCTGCACCCACTGGTGGACATTGATTTTGCAAGAGGTTCAGGTCCTTTTTAAGGAATTCTGTATCTCTTCTTTGGCACCTTGTCTGCTGACCAGAGGTCCTCAGAACAGGCAACTTTTCCACTTAGTGTAGAAACAGTGCTATACTATAAAATGGAAAAAAAGACTGATGTTTTGGAAGAATCATTTTTTCCATTCACAGAAATTTGTCCGTTTCCTCTTATTTTGTCAAATTCTTGTTGTGTTGCATATTATCCCTAACTTCTCTTGATCCATTGGCAATTCCTCAAGACCTAGAACTGCATTACAGACTGAATGAATGATGGACAATTTTCTTAGGCTTTTTTTTTTAGTTCTTGAAGTTGGAAGGGGAAACTGAACTGTCACATGATACCCAAGACATACAGTGATCCATCTTTTTTGACCAATTAGTTTTTCTCTTCCCTGTCTGTCTTGGCTGAATGCAGAGGCATTACCAGTTTTATTTCATTTTCATTATTTTCTTTCCACTGAAGTTTACATTCTTATTGTTATTGTTGTCTTTCTATCAATGATTTGATGTTACTCATATTATGCAATAGTCTTTTTATATAAGGATATTTATGTTGCAAATTTTATAAAACAATAGTACTGTATCATTATCTTTTATTAACCCTGGAACACTAACCATCAATTAAAGTTACACCAGTACTAACCATGTGTTTATATCCGGTTTTGAAAATATGAAAAAAATATCAAATATAAATCTTTATTTGAAATATTTTACATGCAGGCACTTTAAATTTTGTACTTTGAGTTAACATGAATAGGAATTGAAAAATATATTATTTAGATAAGAAAATCAGGTACTGAGAATTGTAATTAAAATAGTATCGTTTGGACTGGGTACTATATACCCATGGTTAGTGTTCTCAGGTTAATTAAAATTAATACAAGATAATGATGCAGTACAATTGTTTGAGTATAATATATTGTTGCATTGCATGTTGTTTCTGGCTTCTTATGGTCTATTGGTAATTCTTCAGGCTCCCAGTGCTGCATCACAGACTGAAAGAATGACAGATAATTTTCTTAGGTTTCTTTTCTTTGCTATATTTCAATGAAGGGAAATACAGTAGAAGTAGAATCAATGTTTTGAACAAAACAAGAGGAAGAATTAGTGGACAGATCTCAACATGTTGGTTAGTGACTTGCCATCACCATGTGGTGGTTTTTCCCAATTTACTGAAGCCATGTATGCCAAGAAATCTGGAAGTGAAGAAGCATCTTAATCCTTCCATTGGTGACATTATACTAACTGTCTTTCTACAATTTTTGGTCTTATATTAAACTTAAAGACAATCCATCCTTGTCATAATTCTATCCCACAGGTTTCAAACCATCCCAACTCAGTTATCAGAGTTCTGACCAGTACAATAGTTTGCCATTTTGGCCTTACTTACACATTCTGTAATATTATGTAACATTCTAATATATTAGGTTGTATACTCAAGGGTTCAGAAGTAGTTTGGTTAGTTGTCTACATTTCTGATTTTCTTAAAAGCAAATTGTTAAGCAAAACATTAGGGTTAATTTTTTGGTTATGTTGATAATGACAATGATAATGCTCTGAAAAGAACCATTTCCATAGAATAAAACATTTGGAAAATATTTTTTCAACAAATTAATGCTACTGTAGGTTGAAATTATTAAATGTTTTTCTGAAAACAGTTTTTCAGAAACATAGACTTCTCAAGTGCATTGTTATTACACTGTCTAATAATAATGGGAATTTCTTTACAAAAACTTTCCTTTTGGTAACACATCACTCAATAAATCCCAGGCCTAACTAATAAAATGAAAACTTTTAGGCAAAATTCGACTTCATTCATCAATACTGTCTCCTTACTGATTCCAATGCTTCTCTAACAATTTGATTCTTTTTTTGTAGAATGATGTCTTTGGCCTCAAAATACACCTCAGTTTCCAATATCAGTTTTTCATGGGAGCCAAATTTCTTTCCCTAAAGCATTCTTTTGAGGTATACAAACAGCCAGTATTCACTGGGGGCCAGATCTAAAGAATAGGGTGGATGTGGAAGCAATTCAAAGTGCAATTCATGTAGTTTTGCCATTGTTGCGATTGACTTTTGAGATAGTGCGTTGTCTTGGTGAAAGATCACTTTTTCTTCTTCATTAGTGGCCGTTTTTTGGCAATTTCTTCCTTCAAATGCACCAATAGGGTTATATAATATTTGATGGTTCACCTTTCTCAATGTAATCAATGAACAAATACCTTGTGCATCCCAAAATATGGAGGCCAAAACCTTGTCTGCTGATGTTTGCATCTTTGGTTGCTTTGGGTGGCTTTCACCTGCTGCTGTCCACTCAGTTGCCCGCCAATTTGACTCCAGAGTGAACTGGTGGATCCATGTTTCATCCATTGTTACATATTTATGCAAAAACTCTTCTTGTTGCATTAAAACATTTGGAAACAATGCTCTGAACCGTCAATGCATTGTTGTTTTTGATCAACTGTGAGTAAATGTAGCACCCACTTTAAACACAGTTTTCTCATTAACAAATGTTCATGCAAAATAGTGAATACACTGCCTTCTGATATGTTCAACTCTTCTGCTATCTCATGCAACTTCAATTGACAATTGACCAAAACGAGTTTGTGGATTTTTTGGTGTTTTCTGGGATAACTGCAGTTTTGGGCAATCTAAGCATTCAGCACCATTTGTGGCTGTACAACCACATTTAAAGTCAACATGCCAACTCTTAACTACTGTTTCCTATGGAGCAGAGTCTGATTAACACTTATCAAGCCATTGCTTTGCTTGAACAGTATTTTTTCCCATCAGAAAGCAATGCTTTATCAACAGACAAAATTCAGATTTTTCCATTGTTTTGAAAATTTGGAACAGTAGGCTCACTTAAATAACTAAATAATTTGATTGAACTCAAATTTTGTCACATGCCATTTGAAGGTTAGTACTTCATAAAAATCATATAGAGTTTTTATTAATGGTGCCATCTATATGTCAAGCCTGGGACTTATTGAGTGATGTGTTGGAAAGTTGGTTGATTTTACATGTTAACACTTGTGTTATTTAATGTTGAATTTTGTATCAAGTTCCCAGTGAAGCACAAACCAGCTCAGTCTGTTGTGTCATACATGATACATGCTTGGGTGATCAGATCTCAAAAGAGGCATGACTGACTGGGCAGAAGATTTTGCTGCAGTAGGTTGCCATTACTTTCTGTGGAGGACTGGTTGCCAATCATGGCTACAGAACCCAATCTATATTGCTATTTAATCCATAGCTGGAGGAAGAAGTGAAAGATTAATACCTTTCCCTAGGGTATTTGCACAGAAGTGAATGTGACAAATTTAACTGGAATTTGAACTCAGCTCTCTAATTTCTCATTCCGAGCCAATATCCACTGCATCACAATGCACATCTCACTACACAGAAGTAATGTTCAACCAGTTTTGCTAACCATTACCCCACAGTTTGGCACCTCTATGGGACTGACTGTTACATATTAGAAAGATAAAATAAAGAGGAATAGGATCCTATGATATAAAAATATTCATCCATTGCTTATGATCTACTATATAATGATAGTCTGGTTAATCACAATAAAAAGCAACTGAAATTAAGATGTAAGAATACACATAAAAAATGTATAATAATAGACACTTGAATAAACAATTACTTATTTCCTAATTGTTTAACAACTCAATTCATTTTCTTTTATGTGCTATGTCCTTTCAAGATGTCCCTTCTAGATGTGGGCAATCATAACTCCACAACTCCTTTTTTTGTTGCTTAAAGTTGCTTTTGTTTTTTATTACTTTCCTTGAGGAGCTAGTGCTGCCTAGGTCAAGAGGGTGGCTGCTGAAAAACCCTATGTCTAGCAACAGGACTCTGCACCATTCCACACAAACAGGAGAATCCAGTCATGGCTGAGAGACAATTTCTGTGAGTACATCACCCTTTACATCTGTCAATCTAACTCCCCAGACTGCAATCCTTTGATTATTATGAGTAGGGTGCAGTTGAGCAAATGACCAACAAACTCCTTGCAATACCAAAGTTGAACTGAAGGCAAGGATTATGGCAGCATTCTACAACTTAAACTAAGTTACAGTCTATAAGAGTTGCAGGAGATTCTGAAGTCGTCTGGAGACCATGGTTGAAGCTAATGATAATTTCACTGAATAAATTTGCTCTTTATTATTCCAAGTTAGTTTTGTGTATTTTTGACAAATATATTTGTTAAGATGAGACATCATTGTTATTTTCATTTTTGCATAATTTAGATGACAATTCATCCATTACTACATCCTGCTAACATTTATTGCCTAGATTAGCAAGATTAAATTTTAACAAAGAACCTTATTCTCACTGTAATGTTATGTTAGTAACATCTGATAATAATATCAAAGTTAATTTTTATGGATAAAATAATTATACCAATCAACATTTTTTTTACCCAAATGTTGTTTGGCAATGGGCATGTGTTTCTGGGCTATTTTTTATTGCTGAATCTGAAAAATAAATCCATTTTGACCATCACATCATGTTTTCTCAGTACATATAATTTCTATTTTGCTTAAAATTGGCCAAAATACCCATTTTTAAAATGGGATGTAATGGGACAAAATGGATTTAATTTTTAGATTCAGTGTGAAAAAATAGAAACATATGCCCATTGCCCAACAATGTCTGGGTTGAAAAAATGTCGACCAATGTTATTTAACTACTGTTGGCTTCTGTCAAATTAATTTTGACTGCGGAGAGTAAGTAGTTTTCAAGGAATTTCTTTGAACATTTGATCTTCTTCTCATGAGGATGTGAAAGATTCTGTTTTCCATCACTTTGGTTTGAAATCATATTGTTTCAACCCTTTAAGGTATCTAGCTTTTTTGGCATTCAAATGTGACACCAAGTACAAAGCATACTTTGATATCTCTTTAACTGAACCCAATAGATATTAGGATCATACCAGATCAACTTCTCTTGGATGAACATTAAATTCAATTCAAATCTCTGGTATTATATGGTGTGAATCTCATGTTACACAACTAAGGATCACTTAAATGCATTATGAATAATGTACAAGCATTTTTCATTATGTATAGATAAAATAAAATAAAATAAATCCCCTGTTATTATTTAATCATTGTTAATATCTTTTATTTTATCATATGATAGAATTTGTTGGGAATTTCAACTTGTATCCTCATTTTGTGTGCATCATCAGCAATGACTGTCTAACAAAATGTTACTACAAGTAATATGAGTCTATCTTAAAACTTCTTGAGTCACCAACCATGCATATCGTGTATTGAATATTGCTGCCATATCTGGTCGGGTGCCCCTGCTGCTCTCCTTGGGCTTCTTGACAAAATACAAAGGAGGATCTGTAACGTGGTTGATACTGACTTGGCAGACCGGCTGCAGCCGCTCTCACACCGGCGTGATGTAGCTTCCCTGTGCCTCTTCTACAAGTACTTTCATGGCTTCTGCTCCAATGAGCTTAGATCACTGGTGCCGCCTAAGCACGAATTTACACGAGATACTAGATTAGCTACTGGGTCCCACCCTTTTACAGTTGAACAAATAAGATGTAACCGTAAATTCTACTCCAACAGCTTCTTTTCTCGCGCTTCCCGCCTGTGGAACTCCCTTCCACAAGTCTGCTTTCCCGACAGTTACAATCTCCAGGTGTTTAAATGTAGGGTCAATAGACACTTCCTATCACACTAACTCCCAACTATTCTCACAACACTCTCATCTACCCAACCCTCATTCTCGGTATCCTCACCCGCCTATCACCCACCCTCTGTTATTTCCTATATTTAATCAGCCTTTCTCCACTCTATGTAGCCCCCTGCACAGTAGTGGCAGTGACATGCCTTGCTCGGGGTGAAATGCTTATAAAAAAAAAAAAAATATCTACCAATACAGAATATGTAAAAATAGACAAAAATAAAAAAACAGATATCTTCACACGAGATAAGTAAGAGAAATAGACTGAAATTATTTTACCTGTACATGACCATTTGGATGTTTACCAGAAACATACACAGTGTGGTTCAAAAGTAGATGGAGAGTAGGTGGAATAGGTTTGTGTATCAGTTATATTATTACAATAGTGTTCATTGTTTCCAACAAGATGGGGCACCTCCACATTATTCAAGATGAGTCCATGAGTATCTTCATAAAACATTTCCTGAGAAATGGATTAACCAAAGAGGTCCAATTTATTGGCCAGCACATTCACTGATTTCACCGCAATATAATTTTCTTTGGGTAGTACTAATGACAAATGTTATAGTAAAAAACCCAGAAGTGTTGGTGATTTGAAAAATTATTAAGAGATGCATTGCAAGAAATTAATACACAGACTTGTACAAAAACGTTTATCAAAGTTTGATGGATAGACTTCAAAGCTGTGTAAATTGTGATGGACAACAGTTGGAGCATCTGTGTTGATAAAATTTAAGTGCTTTTGTATTATTATATGCAATGAGATTTAGTTGTCAATGTAATAATTTTATTAATAAATATAATTTTATGTATAATCTAAAAATAAATATTATCCCTTACTGTCCATCTACTTTTGAACCACCCTGCATATCCTGAGGTTTCTATGACAGTTGTTGGAAATATATGATGCAGAGATCTTTCTTAGAATTTAACTGGGACATATATGAGATTCTTCTGCCTTTAATGACCGCAGAAAAATTTGCCAACTTAAACACAGAAACTAGTTCGTCTTATGTGATTGAACAGGAAAGACATGTAGATAGGGTGATCTAATAAATCCATATTTTTCATTGTAAAGGTGAGTAAATTATGACTAAATTTGTTTTGTTATGGCTAATTGTTATGTGAGGAGTATAGAGTAAGATTTAAGTAATATTGAATTTTATGTTTCATTTCAATATCTAGAACAGCTGCATATGAGGAGGCATTTTGAACCTGATCATATTGTTTCAAATAGTTTTAGTTCTGAAAAAGCTTAACAATATCAATTATTAATTTGAGGGGATTAAAAAAAATTATTGAAACAGTTAAGAGGCCTTATTACTGTTTAATAAAACAAATATAGCGGGGGGGGGATTTTTTAGGCTGACCAAGATATAAATGTAAGTAGACACACCAGTTGGTAGACTAAACAACATGCAAATATACCAGAACACAACAACTTTTTAGCCAACCCTTGTACTTGAGTTTTAAAAAAATGGGGTGGTTTAAATCAAAGGGGTGGATAGAATTTTTGTATAATTTTAATAATTTTCGTATATGTTTTGCTTGCAAGAAATGTTTTTCTTGCAAGAAATGTTTTTCTTGCAAGAAATGTTTTGCTTGCAAGAAATGTTTTTCTTGCAAGAAATGTTTTGCTTGCATTAGGTTGCAAGTTTGGGGAGAAATTTCCTGAATATTTATTAAAAGGGGTGGTTAGAATAAAGATTTGGTGGATTTTGTTTCCAAAAATAAAATAATCATTTTGACACATCTCTTTGAATCTTAAAGTAAATAGATTATGTCCAGGTCTTATAGGAAATATGACAAACTGAGGTTTAAAATATATTTTCCTACACATACATTTCCATTAGATTTGCCCTGTGGCTGAGATAGTTATATATTTTTTAAAAGTTGCCAGCAGTTCTTATTTGAATCCAGGTAAAAAACAGGATTTTGAATATTGATTTTCAAAGTAAGTGAACTTTACCAATTAGAAGTTACATTACATTTTCACCAGTGGGACCTTGAATTTCTCCTATCGTGATGAATAGGTGTTTTCTCAGGGAGGCCCTATGCCTTGAGCATCTATTGGGATTTAAACTCAACCCAGATTTCAAGTAGAACTCATGTATATTCAGTCAGTCAGTTAAGTGCCATACGTGATGCATGCTTTGGGCAATCATGTCTTGAAAGAGCCATGACTGACTGGGCAGAAGATTATCCTGCAGTAGGTTGATATTGCTTTTTGCAGTAGACTGGTTGCCAGCCAACCTATAGAACCCAATCTGTCCTATTATTTAACCCATAACTGGAGGGAAGAGATGGATTAATACCTTTTCCAAGGGTATTTTTGCGTAAGTGAATGCAAGGAATTCAACTGGAATTTGAACTCAACACCCTGATTTGTCATTCTGAGTCGATATTTACTGCACCACAAAGATGCTGGAAAAGTTGGTGGTTCCCTGTACTACATCAATAAGTACCTGTCTTCTCATGCTATCCTCTACCTTAATAAAAGCCAAATCAGGCCCAAAATAGAGTACTACAGTCATATATACGCAAGAGCTTCCTAGTTTTTGCTTTCCAGTCTTGATAGAGCCCAAAAGTGTCTTTGCATCCTTGTGGGTGATTAATTATTTCTCACCCCTTTCCCATAGATCAATACTGCTCAAGTCTAGGGTTAACAGTTATCTTCTCCATGTATCTCCATAAATTGTGCCACCTACTCTCTAACCCTCTACCTTGAGTGGCTTTTGGGCCTTGTACAATGTATTTGTGCATAAGTGAATTCCTTGTATTCACTTACACACAAATGCTCTTGGAAAAGGTATTAATCCATCTCTTCCCTCCAGTTATGGGTTAAATAATAGGACAGATTGGGTTTGGCTAGCAACCAGTCTACCGCAGAAAGCAATGGCAACCTACTGCATGATAATCTTCTGCCCAGTTAGTCATGTTTCTTTTGAGACATTCGAGACACGATCACCGAAAGCATGCATCACATATGTCACTTAACTTAACGGACAGTGTGAACATTATTGTAAAAAAATATGTGCCATATTTGTCAAGTGCTAAGCTCAGCATAGTTAATATTACTATTTTTGTTAATGACAGGTTATCCTTTTTATATACACCAGTGCATTGTCTTTTTTTTTACTGGATATTTGATACAAACATAATTAGTATAAATCCAGGATCCCCCTACCACTACCAGAATTGGTAAGAAGACAACAGAATGGGGCTGTAAAGAAAAAAGGGGCAGTAGCAATAATAATTGGGTTACAGGATGGCATTAGAACTAAATAATAACATTTTCTTCTTTATCATATATTTAGTGGAACAAAGTTTCAGTGAAGCCACTTAGTTTTTTATCCAAGCAGAGAAACAAATTGGAAAATACTGAATTTAAAGATCTTAGACTTCTTTTCACCATCTTCCAGCTTGATGTTGCCAAGCTGAAATCCCTGCACCAATTACATCCATCCCATAATGATATCTCCTCATTCCGAAAATTTTGACAGAAATTATATCCATCCCATTAAAGCTGTAAATCTACCCTTTCATGTTGCTAAATCAGCAAAACTTTATTTTTAATCAATTCACCCCAAGCAAGCAATACTGTTACTAAGACACAAGGGTTACAGAAAGTGAAAGAGAAGACATTAGTTAGGACAAAAGAGATCAGGATTCAGTAAGACAGAAGATGGATATTGGTTTTGCATTTAAAATCTGGAAAAAATCTGTGTTTAAAGACACTATTCAACTTTGCTTGAGCATAAGTGCACTCCATAGCTGAGAGGTCTAATGCACGTCAGATGGTTTCCCCTAGGGCAATACATGTTCGAATCCTACCAGTAAGTACATATCTTTTTTTGATAAGATTTCTTTAATATTCTGACTGTAGATGAAAATAAATAAATATACTGATTAATAAATAAATGGAGCATTTATCCAAATATCAATATCTACTAGAAATAACATTTAAGTAATGAAGTCTTTTGGACTAATAAATAAAATCCATCTCTTTCTTTAGAAATATATATATATATATATATATATATATGCTCTACTTTCGTACTTTCGTATCGAGCACTTTGCTGTTAAGGTTTCATCTTGGGTTTTTTTTTCTTTCAAACAAGCATTAGACGTATTGTTCTTGTGCGCTGTTTGTTTCTTTTTTTTCTCCCCCTTTATTTAACCCACAAGGTAATCCTCGCCGGGTTAGAAGACGGTTTATATTACTGTTAGTTAGCATTATTTTCGAATATTTAGTCTGTTATTATTAGTGTTGACTTACTGTGATTAAGTTTATTACTATATATATATATATATATATATATATATATATATATTATTTACAGTCTTGCCTGTCAGTTGGCCACTCTGGAGAAATGGTAGACTTTAAAAAAACTGTAACTATTCACCACTATTTATGCATCATTCTCCAGCAATAAACTAAACACTCTTGTCTACTGTCTGTGAATGACTATATAAAAATAATAACATTTGTTACTAATTTAATTTCAGGTTGATAATCGTTCTGAATTGTAGTGAAGTATAGTAGCAGGGCAAATTTCAGTGCTTACAAGATTTTATCAGGTACTTTACTGTTTTGTGAATGAAGCCATGATTATATAAATTGTTAAAAGACATTTTCAGGAAATTATAATAAAAATGGAACTGGAATGTTGTGTAAAAGAAAACTTAACTACTTATTTCATTGATCTCAGATGTTATACAATTATCCAGGTTTTGCTTTATTTTTTTCTCTTTAAAATTATTGCATATGTCCAGCATATGTTGAATTCCCCTTACATAAACCACATCTCATAATGATAATTTTTTAATAGAACAAACAGATTAACAAAATTTTATAAGATCACTATGAATGTGTTGCAAGGAAATGATAGTATATTTTATCATCACTGATTCCTTCAAAATATTGACCATATGCAAAACTTGTTTGACTCAAGTTAAGGTGAGTATATTCCTTTTTGTTGTTTTGTCATGACAATATATTCTTTGAGTTTTTCTCTTTTTGCAGACAGTTCCAGATACAAGTAGTAAAGATCAATATTGATGAAAAGACATCAAAGTATTGCAGATGCAAAATATGCTGTAAATAGTAATGGTAATATGAGGATGTGCATTGTGGTACAGTGGATATCGGCTCGGAACGAGAAACCGGGGAGCTGAGTTCGAATTCCAGTTGAATCCATTGTATTCACTTACGCGCAAATACCCTTGGGAAAGGTATTAATCTGTTTCTTTCCTTCAGTTATGGATTAAATAGCAGGACAGATTGGGTTCTATAGCCTTGGTCGGCAACCAGTCTACCGCAGAAAGCAATGGCAACCTACTGCGAGATAATCTTCTGCCCAGTCAGTCATGTCTCTTTCGAGACATGATCGCCCAAGCGTGTATCACGTACGGCACTTAACTGACTGAATATTAGCCATTTTCTTATGAGGAAATATTTTGTATCCAGAGATGAAGTAACCAGTGATATTATTGGTTGAAATTTATAAAATATTTCTATTAAAAGAGTTCTTCAGGAAAATAGATTTCTCATATCCAGTAGCTGTTATCAATCTTTCCACTATTGATAGAAGTTTACTTCTTAACCTTTTGCTTGAACTTGTGTGGAATGTCAGTATCGTGATTATGGCATTATTTCCTCTATGAGTTACATGTGCTATCTATTTTGGGTGTTGCTGCTGTTGGTAGTCCACAAGTGATGTGGTTTCTGTTATTTGGTACAGTTCTTTGTTTGTAGTTCTGTAGTGCCAGTCCACAATATTTGAAGGATTGTCTTCACTAAGACCTCCAGTCTTCCTTTGCTTAAATCCATGTTTAATTATTGATCTGAGAAAGCTGTTGTATATAGCTGAGAGTTTAAATACTTTTGTTCAAAGTGCCGGTGCCTTGCTTTATACCCATGTAAAAGTCTCGATTGAACAAAACTATTTCAGAACATGACTAGAGTTCTTCAGTTTATATTTTGATTTTGTAGCAACTTGCAGCATTGAGGAAAACTACCTCTAGTGCTGTCTCTTCTATATTCAATTTATACTAAATACTCTGATACTAAATTTGATATAATTACTTCTCAAGCCAAAATATTTGAAATCTTTAGTATTTACTAATTCTACATCCTGAATATTTAAAATGGAATCAGGTTAGGTGTCATCACTGCTTTCATCCCAATTCCAGACCATAGTTCCCATTTTGGAAAGGTTTATCTTGAGTCCTATTTCTTGAAATACTTGATAGTGGATGTTGATTTTTTGTTGAAGATTATTCTTATCAAACTATGAATATCTTTATCATAAACATATCCATCTTCCCCCTGTATCATCAGTACAGAAAATGTTTTTTGATATAGGCAGGTACCAAAAAATACTTGATTTATTAGGTTTTTGCTAAAAGCATCTGAGTCCATCTTTAATTCTATCTTTTCTTAGTATAATGGAAAGTTACTTCTCTTTAGAGACTGACCCCAATTCCCAGAAATTCAATTATAGATTTTTGATTCCTTGCTGAAATGCATTAGGTATTTTGTAGTCATCCACATAAAAAAAATACAACTGTAAGTAGTGAACAGAAAAATATGTATATATATTCTTTAAGTACACATATTGTCAATTTCCAGTCTTAGATTATGGGAGGCCATAATGACTATTCTTTATATGTTGGATTAATCACAGGTGCAGATATACTGCTGATTTGTAGATGAACCTAAAAATGGTTTATTTATTATACACTATAGCTATAGGCTAACCTTATTTTTTTAGACTTGTTTATAAGTTTATCCTTGCTTTTTAACTAAGAAATCACAAACAAATTTTAAGTCGTTCAAAGATTATCATTGCTTAATTTATCAAATTTTATTTTTAGAAGCTAATGATCATTCATTCATTTATACTACTGGGATTTATTTTCACCTTCTTCCCTCTAGACAAATGCTAAAAGCATAATGGCATATAACAAATTCTTCTGCAATAATAAACAGGTTAAGTTTAAAACTCTGATAATCAAGTTGATTAGGTTTATGGCTCCAAGTTTACTACAGAGAATTGTGTTATGGGACAATAGACTAGTTTAAAGTGTTAGTTTGTTAATTTTGGGGTTCAATCTCTAGGCTAGGCAGTGTGTACTTGAACTCAATGGAAATGGATGAGCAGTAAAAATAAGAACTAAGGGTTCAGTTCAGTTCCCCATCAGCTTCCTTAGTCTTAGTTTTATTAGCAAATTTTTAAGCTTTGATAAACAATAAAGTATAAAATATAAAATATAGTGTCTAAATGTCTGGGATACAGAGTTATCATTATTTACACTATTTATATTTGGGTTATGTCCTCATCTTTATTATTGTTATCACATGGTTTTAACCATTGTATCTTCCAGCCTTCCTCAGATGTATATTGATCTGGGTAACCTGCAGGGAATTCTAAACTGAATGCTTTATTTAATTTTTTGGCATAGACTGTTCTCATTCCACTGCCCATGTCTAGGGATATCATTTAGTTCTTATTCACAGCTTTCATACACAATAATTGTCATTCCATCCATGAAAATAGAATATATTTGGATTTTAACCCACAATAGGTTGATAAGTCATAAAAATAAATCAACCAATCTTAATGACAAGTTGAGCAATTTGAAAGAGTATTTGTTTCACAACTTTCATAAATAATAATTATCATTCTCTCCATGACAATAAATATACCAGTTCAAATTGAAGAATCAGAGAACTGAGTTTGAATTCCAGTCAAGTTTATTACATTAACTTACTTGGAAATAACCTTGGAAAAGGTATGAATCCATCTCTTCTCCACATAGCTATAGCAGGATAAACTGGCTCTTATAACTTTGGGCATCAACCAGTTAAGAAGAAAGACATCTCTAAATTCAAAACCTCCAACTATGGGTTAAACTAACTCGTGATCAGTCAAGCATGGTGAGTATGGTTACACCACTGAAGACATGGTCAATCAGGGAGAGGTTCCTCTAACAGGAGTGAGAAGGTTCTGGATTTGGATTCTGAAAGCTCCATATATATCTACAAAAATTTGCCCAAACTTTTTCCTTTCTAATTTTATTCTCTCTCTCTTTTATTTTATTTTATTTTATTTTTTTGGTAAAATCTTGTTTCAACTAAAATGACTGCAGCAATAATGGCCTCTTACCGGAGAGTCTCAGATTTTGGCAAAAGTTTGTCTTCTTTCTGATAGATCACAAATGAAGCTAATGAGATGTTTCTTCCTGATCAATATTGATCTCTGTTGCTATTTGATCTTACAAGGATGAAAAAAATGAGTGAGAAAGAGAAGAAAGCTGAGATTTTAAACTAATCATCTTGGAAATATATTTAGTGAAATATTTAAGAAAAAGAAGTAACATGAATGCACAAGGTAGAAGACTACATTTGCTTCTGTTCACCTCACCACTGCTCCACTCATCTTTTCACTTAGAAAACCAATATGTATCACCAGCACTTAGTGTAGTCAGACACAATACAGTTGCATAATGCACAGCTTATAGGACAGTGATATGCAGCATGGTAAAGAACAGAGCAACATATGATAGTAGAACTTAACTTCATTGAATTATAAAAATAATCACCATGTTTTGCATTTTGTAGCTACTTTTGGGTCTCTCAAGGACAGTACAAACTTTGAATCTAAAAGTGAAAGCTTAAAACCAAATCCGGAGGAAAGAGAAGAAGCAAAACCAATTCCCATAAAGCTGAAAAACAAAGCAGGAATGATTGGGAGTAAAAAATCAGAATACCTTGAAATATAATTGGATAAATAAATGTTTTCTTTTTGTTTCTTCTTGTTCTTTATGTGCCATTTCCCCTCACGATATAGACGATCATAGCTCTCCACAATTTCCTATCTTTAATAAATTTTGTCTTTTTGTTATTTCATTTAAATCTTGTTCTGCCATTCATTTACTGAAGCTCACTATGTTATACATTGTTTTCCTTTGTCCCTCTTGTCTTCAATCAGTTCTCTTAGTATCAGGTTTTCCAAGCCTGCTTTCCTCATTATATGCACCAGAAATTCCAACTATTTCTTACTGGGGTTAAATGTAATTTTCTTCTTTGTTTCCATTTTCTCTTAAACTTTGTTGTTGCTCACATATTCAGTTTATGGTATCCTCACAATCCTTCTGTAGAACCACATTTCTGTTGCTTCAAATCACTTCTTCTTTGAGGAGTTTGTCCAGCGTTCACTGCCATATTGGAGGATAGATATCTCATAACAGTTCAGTACTCTTTTCTTTGTTTCTAATGAAGTTTTTTCTGTTTCTTAATAATCAGCTTAACTTTTGGAAGGTATCTTTATCTATCCCAATGCATCTTTGGATTCCATGTCACACTTTTCCTCCACTGTTAAAACACTTTCCAGATATTTAAATTTTTGTACTTGTTTGATTTTATTATTTCTGATTAGTAATTTCCATTTTTGGCTATTCCTTTTGTTAACAACCATGTATTCCATATTCTTGTATTTGACACTTGGTCCTTTCTTCTTGCTTTCCTTCACTACCTTTTGTCGGAGTTTTAGTAGTTTCCTTTCTGTGTCTGCTGTCAATACAGTGTTATCAAAGTGTTCTATGTTGTTAAGATTGTGGTTGCTAATAATAAATCCTTGTAGACTTCTAATTCTCTCAGAATCACTTAAAAGGCATGACCATTGAGTAGAAGAAAGAAAAACAGTCATGGTGAAACAATAACTAGTAAGATTAAGATATTACTAAGCAATTAATTTCACTGAATAGAATTTCAGGACTGAAATGTTTACATGTAGTAGATTATAAGAGGGAAAATTAATTTATTATTCTTGTGAAACTTTAGGTTTACACCCCCCCTTATATATATATATATATATATATATATATATATAGATAGATAGATACACTAGCAGCCATAATTATTAGGCCACCCCAGTTTTTTAAAAGAAATAATGTATTTCACACTATTTTTAGTATTTATTGCCAAGTGGATAATTCTAAAGGAAAATAGAATGTTTCTTTGTTATTATTACTTTGAAAAAATTTACAAGATGAACTTATCCAAATCACTCTAAATTTTCTTCAGTCTTTCATTGATGAAACTGCAATATAGATAATTATTAAATATTTATAAATTCATTTGATGCACATGTTACTGTGCATTATTAACAAAAGAACCATTCTATTTTCATTTACAATTATTCGCTTAGGCAATAAATACTAAAAAATAGTATTAAATGCATCATTTTCTTTAAACACTGGGATGGCCTAATAATTATAGCTGATAGTGTGTATGTGTGTGTGTGTGTGTGTGTGTGTGTGTGTGTGTGTGTGTGTGTGTGTGTGTATAAGTTTCTTTTTAGCTTTATTCATTCAATTATATATATATATATATATATATATATATATATATATATATATATCATTAACCTGTTATTGGTCAGAATTAAATTAGAGCAGTATACAGTTGTACCAAAAAGTGCTCAATACATATATAATGTAGAGCTTTTAAATATTTTTATTTGGAATTTAGTTGATTACGCAACCTTGGGTCAAACTTTTGGTATCTTCCGATGTTTTATATCAATTGATTCACCAATGTTTTTTTTTCAAACTTATAACAAGTATTTTATGAATGCATGACTGTAAGTTTAAAATAACTGAAATTTCAAAATAAAGGAGGAGTTTTTCAAGAATTGTAAACACTTTCATCTGAGTTTGTATGATGCTAAAATATATTTCCTGATGTGCTTATATCCAAACATATATATATATATATATATATATATATATATATGCAGAATCATATTTATTTACAAGTATATATAATGTAAATGCATACACGTAATAAATTTTGTAAGTATGTATATAAGAAAAATGCAGTAAATAATATTATGTTATGAGCAGAGAGCAAGGTTTGTATTTTCACACTCATTTGCATCCATGTTTGTTATGTCTTCATGGGAGGGGGTTGCAGAAGAAAAAAAACACATAAATTAAATAAACTCACTTTGTACAAACGTAAGCTGCTTTTGTAAGCACAAATACTCACAAGATTTGTTTCATTTTTCCAAGACATTTGTTGTTTGTTTGTTTGTATGTGCTGAATTTAGACTCATACGATCTGTCTTTCTGAAAAGTGAGAGGTTGGGTTGTCCATTTCTAAAAATATTTTAAATATTTTAGCTTTCCTGGAAGGACTTTAGGTTGTTATTGAAAACTTGTCAGTTTTTTTTGGTTTTTAATTTTTTTTGTTCAGTTTGAAATTTAAATCTTGTAAGTAGACCAGAAAAATTATATTCTAAGGATTTTTCTGGTATGAACCAGTTTTAACAATATTCCTGGTAGTCATAGACATTATTTCCGCTCTCACTAGAGAATCTAAGCTAAAAATTTATCCAGTTCTACATTGTGGATTCTTCTATAATTCAGAGGGATTACAGCTATATCACATTAAAACACCGGTTCTTGCTCAATAGCTAAAGTTAAGCAACATCAGTTTTGTCTATTATACTGACAACAACCAATTCTTGATACAATCAAAAGCACATGAAGAAAACAAAAAAACCAGACACTTTGTGCAGTTTATTATCAATTTAGCTCCTGGCACACAATATCTTATTTAAAAAATTTGAAAAATATAATAAATATTAAATAGACAGAATTTAACAAATCTTGTTTGAATTAATTCTTGCTGATTAAATCTGTGTGTGTGTGTGTGTGTGTGTGTGTGTGTGAGAACATTTCAGAACTGTAGAACTGTAAAAGGACAATATAAATAAAAGCAAAATGAAAACTTAGCTGACAAGGCAAATGTAAGGGTTTTATTTGCAGCAAGTAATTATAAGCGAAAGTAAAAAAATGTTAGTTTTCCAAATTTTTCAAATTTAAGTGATGCTCATAAATATTCATCAGGTTAAATGAAAAGTTTAGGTAATTATGGAAGATGCTATATGACATAATTACATGGTAAATTATGGAGGATGCTAAGTGAAATAATTACATGGTAAATTCTGGAAGATGCTAAGTAACATAATTATGTAGTAAATTATGGAAGATGCTAAGTGACATGAATAAGCGGTAATTTATGGAAGATGCTAAATGATATAATTTAATATCTAATGAATGAAAGTAATTACATGAGGTTGTTGAACTATTTTTTATGCAATTAATTTTCATTGTATAAAAGATTTATTATGGAATAAATTTATGTATTTTAAAGGAACCATGCTTCCTAAAGGAACCATGTTTCCTTTGTCTTCAAGAAAAAATTGAAATCCTTAAATATATGAATAGTAACAGTAAACTGCAAGCACATAAAAGAACTAATCTTACAATCATGCTAAAAAATACTACAAAAGCCAGAGCTAGGACCCCTAGAAATTTTTCGAAAAAATTAAAAATTCTATAAAAAAAATCAAATTACTAAATTCTAAAGTAAGGTTTAATATTCATAATTAGATTAGAAATTTTTCTAAAAAATTAAAAATTCTATAGAAAAAATTGATTTACTAAGTTCTAAAATAAGCTTTAATATCCATAATTAGATTAATTATAAAAACTGTCCTTAATACACACATTAAACTTCAATTATTACCTTAAATACAAATGCACCTATTACCTATTCACCTATTACCTTAAATACAAACATTCAATCTTTCCTCCTACATAAAATTCTACTTATTACGCACTTATCACCTGCTTACCTATTACCTAAAAATTTTCAACATCAAAATTTACCTCTTACATTAAATCTTACCGCAAACGGTTATCTAATTAAAATTTAAAATTTAATTGAAAAAATTGATTTTCTAAATTCAAAATTAAGATTAAATATACAAATTTAGATTAATTATAAAAACTCTGCTTAAATACAAAAATATTCTGTACTGAATAAGCATACCACCCCTAACCTGTTTCTCTAAGAAATCCTAAAGGATATAGTTTAGTCACAAGATATAAAAAAAACTTACATTCTAGCTGCTAGTGTTAAATATGCCTAAAAATCAAAGACACTCATTAATCAAACATATTCACTACCCACACCACTCTCTTCAAAATTCTAAAGGTCAATCAACAGGACTTGTTCCCTTGTCACTACCCCCCCCCCCGCCGCACGCGGAAATTCCTAACACAACTGACCAAATATAAGAAAAGAAATTTAAAATTAAAAATTTAATAGAAAAAATTGGTTTCCAAACTGTGATCTAATTAAAACTTAAAATTTAATAGGAAAAATCTATTTCCTAAATCCAAAATTAAGATTAAATATACAAATTTACATTAATTATAAAGACTCTGCTTAAATACAAAAATATTCAGTACAAAATAAGCATCCTACTCCTTACCGGCTCTTCTAAGAAATCCAAAGGATATAGTCTAGTTGCAAGATAATAAAAACTTACATTCTAACTGCTAATGTTAAATCTGTCTAGAAATCAAAGACTCCCATTAATCAACCATTTTAACTACCCACACCACTTTCTTCAAAATTCTAATGGTCAATACAGGAGACTTGTTCCCTTATCACTAACCCCCATCAACATCCCACACACAACTGACCAAATATAAGAAAAGAGGCTTTCCATTCCTATCCATACCGCCTGATGAGACATTGAAGTTTCAATGTCGAAACAAATGTACAATTTGTAGTGGATATATATAAAAAAATTATGTACATATTCTAAAATATAATTTATAATAAATATATATATCAGGAAGTTATGAATTTAACTGTTTTCTGTTCATTTTTAGATAAGTTGGCTTGAGATAAGAGTAATTCTTTCAGGAATGGAAATATCTGAAAAAATATAAGGTGCATATTTAGATTTTTATACGATTTGATAGTAACACTCTCAAGAATTTTCCATCTAAGTAAGTTACTTTCTTTTTTAATAAATATTGTCTTTTTTCTGTTGCTTTTATTCCTGATGTGTTCACCCTTCATCCTTTGTGTGTTTTGTTCTTTCAATTGATATTAATTATCAAATTTTTTAATTCAGCCTCCTCTACAACCTGCCTAATTTTGGATATGCTTACCTAATGTTGCTTATTAATGCTGAAAAATTGACACAACATGATGGACCTAAGTTTTCTCATCATGATTTTAACTGAATTTTGTGTGCTTTTTGTTTTACAGAATAACAGAAGTAGATAGGCTCACCTATCATCTGGCTCACACTCCTTCCATGTCTATTGATCAAGAATAGACTTTCATCCCTTGTTTCCTGCTCAGGATATGGTTTACTGGTTCTCTCTTTATTCTACAAGGTTCACTCTGATTTAACTGTCTTAACTTTTTGATGACCAGACTAACCAGTGACTTTGATTTTCTATTGTGAATGTACCAGGTAGCAGTTTGCTGGCTGCTGCTTTTGATCATTAGGAGCCTGAATTTTTTGGTAGCACTTTGAGATTCTGCTCTGATCAACAGTCATGTAATATTGGGGTATGTGTAGTACCATGTCATGTATGGGTAGGTGTCTGCATGTATTTCCAGTGTGCAACACTGAGGCCACACTATGTTCTGTTCTCAGCCATGATCTGGCAAGTTTGTATTTTGGATTGTATCAATTACAGTGATTTTTTTTCTCTCTTCTTAAAACAAATCTCATAGAAATCCCAGCAAAAAGAAACATAACTAAACCATCAAACAAAAAATGACCTACCCACTCAACCTTTCTTTCACTAATATTCATGGTATCCACTTCAACTTCTGCAGTTTAGAATCTTTTCTCTTGGAAGGTCAACAAATATATTAGCCCTGTGTGAAAACAACATGAATTCTTCCATTAGTACCAATGAATTCTTTGTTCCAGGCTATCTTCCCCTTTGCCAAAAAGATTCTAGCATTCACATGTATGGCCTTTATCTCGGATGTAAACACCAAGGCCAATAATCTTCTGATGGACAGAGAATTGTCCCTTGAATCCACCCACTACTCTTTATGTGCTTCCATCTTTCATTAGCTATCTCTTGCTAGCTATCTCTTGTTCTTTTATTGCTCCCTCTCTTTTCAGAGCTGCAGTATATTAAACATAATAATTAACAGCATAGAAAACGCATTTTCTCTCCAACCAACTGCAAACATCTTTGTCTTTGGTGACTTTGATGTTACACATGGCTGAAACATTCTCAAACCATGAACTTCCCTACTCGTTTCCCTAGTAAAACTGAGCAACAGGCTTGGTAACTCTGTGTTAGCTATTGATATTTCATTCTAATCATCTGTTAAACAAGAACCCCCTATCCATAAATCTTTTTCTGTTATTAGCATGCTGATTGGGATTTTTTTAGTGATGTCACATGGCCTGACAACTTCAACCTCCCAGTTCAAAATTACACCACTGAGTTTTCTTCTTAAATCAATGTCGGCAGGGACATTTTCATCCCTTCTCAGAAATACCAGGTAAAATCTCAATCCTCTCCATGGTTTACACCAACATGCTCGAAAGCTACAGCTCACAAGAACCACTATTTTCAGCTATACCAGAATGATGGTTCATATCACAACAGGCTGCTAATCATTGTTGTTTACAATAAATATAAACAAGTCCTTGAAGGAGCAAAGTCCATGTTTGCCAACAGAATGATGCACTGCATAGCCTCTAACAACTTTGGCTCTTGTTATGGTTGCTCTCTAAAAGTTTGAAAAAATTTAAATGCAATATTAATTGTTATCTTCTGTCCTTCTGATTACTCTTTTCTCTTTTTGATCATTATTATTGTTCTTGTTCCTAATTCTTTCACACCCTGTAATCTCTTGCATCTTAGTTGCTTTACTACCTTGCCTAGGTGATACTGAATAAAAAAAGTGCAGCATTCTTTAGATCAAAGTTGTGGGTGAATTAATTTCTATGTATAACTAATGCATTTGATAAATTGTTACAAAAATATCCTCTTTGTGTTCATAGATAAACATTTTTAAAATTTTTGCAAGTTTTGCCAATGTCTTTTGAAGAGCAGCTGTGACAGTTTATTTTATATATACCTATTTCAGAATTATGATTGGGATGCATATTTTTAGTTCTGTTATATACATAATTTTGAATGAGGTTGTCATTATTTTTACATTGTTAAGACTAAATAAATTGTTCTAGATAGTAAATGTTAGGAATCAATTACATAAATAATAAGCAAATGTGTTGCTTATATATATATATATATATATATATATATATAGAGAGAGAGAGAGAGAGAGAGAGAGAGGAGAGTTTTGTAATTTGGTTGAAGCATTGTATATATAAGGTGTATGGGTAGGTATTTGAAGGCTATCACAATGCATTTAGTATAATAAAGGAAGGTAAAGGTGTTGGGTATTACCTATTTATTATTCATTAATATTTTGAGATCAGAATCTCATCTTCAGAATGATAAGAGAGCTTGGTTTCATGTCCGCTGTTGACTTGTGCCTTTAAATGGTCCAACAGTGGACACAAAACCAAGTTTTCCTATCATTCTGAAGATGAGATTCTGATCTCAAAATATTGTGATAGCTTCCAAATATCTAGCCATACACTATAGATATATTTATTATAAATTATATTTTAGAACATGTACATAATCTCTCTATATATACTCGCTACAATGGCGCGATTGTTTCGGCACTGGGGTAGCAATGCCTCTTCAGGTGATGTGAAAGTTAACCGGAAATCCTTTTCCTTATATTTATTTCGTTTTGTAATGGGTGTTGGTTGGGTTTCAATTTCAACAAACCCAGCCAACACCCATTGCAAAACAAAATAAATTTAAAGAAAAGGATTTCCGGTTAACTTTCACATCGCCTGAGGAGGCACTGCTACCCCAGTGCCGAAACAATCGTGCCATTGTAGCAAGTATATATAGAGAGATTATGTACATGTTCTAAAATATAATTTATAATAAATATTCACAGTTCTATATAGTATATTATATATCGAGCACTGTTTTAAAATAATGTTTTGGACATGAAAAAAAGTCTTCATTCTGTATTCACTCGGATATATATATATATATATATATATATAGTGAGAGTAAAGCCTGAAGCTTAAAATATAAAATAAACCAAGGATTCAATGCCAAAGTCAACAGCATATAAACATAATATAATATTATCAATAAAATGATATCAAATTACCTCAGTCAGAGTTTCATGCAACAACAATTACCTGGTAGATATAATCTCCACCTGATGATTATTATAACATGGGACATAACACATGAATAGAATGTACTTTATTAGTCTGAATGTTTTTTGATATTATTGTATCAATAATATTATATATATATAAGCTTATTATTTTCTGATGCATATAAAACATGTGCATTTGTATATTTATATATGTATATGTGGAGGACATTTCTTATCAGGATGAAGTTGGGTTGGATTGTCTATCACAAAAAAAGTTCTTTTCTTTGAAATTGCAGATGTAAATTCTTCTATATAACCATAAATATCAAATCAGCAACGTTCAATTACACCTTTATTGAAAAAGAAGAAAAAAATTAATCAGCCTTATTGAATGCAATGTCATTTTTTTCCTTTCTATAGGGCACAACATTCATAAATCTCAAGGATAAAACTTATTTCCCACATGACGTACATTCACTTCTATTCTTTACAAATCTTTCTGACTATAAGTACACAAGAAATGTCTTAGTTTTGGTTCATTACTGAGTCAGATTTAGAATGAAGCAGCTTCAGGGGTTAGATCATTCGACAACGTTAAATCTGCTTTTCTTTTTATACTGTTATGCTTTCTTTAATTTTGAGAATGGTAAAAAGTTAACCTGGCAATGAAAGAAAAGAAAAATTTATTAGAATCTCTTAAGAATTTAAAGTCAATATTTTTGTTGGGTGGGAAGGCCCTTAAAAGAAAAATAATTTAAAAAATACAATCAAGTATTTAATCATTATTTACACTATTTACAATCAAACTATTGTCCCCATCTTTGTTGTCGCTATCACCTCCTTAGTAGATTTAACAGAGAAATAAATATAATATGGCAAAATAAATACAAACAAGTATTTAATCATTATTTACACTATTTACAATCGGACTATTGTCCCCATCTTTGTTGTTGCTATCACCTCCTTAGTAGATCTAACAGAGAAATAAATATAATATGGCAAAATAAATACAAACAAGTATTTAATCATTATTTACACTATTTACAATCGGACTATTGTCCCCATCTTTGTTGTTGCTATCACCTCCTTAGTAGATCTAACAGAGAAATAAATATAATATGGTAAAATAAATACAAACAAGTATTTAATCATTATTTACACTATTTACAATCGGACTATTGTCCCCATCTTTGTTGTTGCTACTACCTCCTTAGTAGATTTAACAGAGAAATAAATATAATATGGCAAAATAAATACAAACAAGTATTTAATCATTATTTACACTATTTACAATCGGACTATTGTCCCCATCTTTGTTGTTGCTATCACCTCCTTAGTAGATCTAACAGAGAAATAAATATAATATGGCAAAATAAATACAAACAAGTATTTAATCATTATTTACACTATTTACAATCGGACTATTGTCCCCATCTTTGTTGTTGCTATCACCTCCTTAGTAGATTTAACAGAGAAATAAATATAATATGGCAAAATAAATACAAACAAGTATTTAATCATTATTTACACTATTTACAATCGGACTATTGTCCCCATCTTTGTTGTTGCTACTACCTCCATAGTAGATTTAACAGAGAAATAAATATAATATAGCAAAATAAATACAAACAAGTATTTAATCATTATTTACACTATTTACAATCGGACTATTGTCCCCATCTTTGTTGTTGCTACTACCTCCTTAGTAGATTTAACAGAGAAATAAATATAATATGGAAGCCCCCTAACAAAGAAAGAAAGACAAATGACAGCAAATCCCCAACAGAAGCAACAGCAGCAGCTGTAACAGAATAGAAAAGTGCAGTCAAGTATGACATACAACAACAGCAATAAATTTATATAGTCTAAGTAAGAAATCATCTGGAACACAAAACAAAGAGAAGATTGGTGCCAAGATGACCAGTCTAAAGAAATGTTCATCACCTTTTATGATTTTGAGATCTTTTCTTTTTCATTGTTTACTTTATTTAGTCAAACTAAAGTACTTATCTTATCATTCTATTTCAATGGTTGTACCCTCCTGGCTTCTTTAGGTGTCTGTCTATCAAGATAATCTTTGAAGAATTTCAAACTAAACCCTTGTGTATTACAATACAACTTTGCCAGAAGTCATTATGCAGAGCTGTCAAATAACTACAAACAACTTTTTAAAAAAATGTTTTTATAATCATATCTCCCCAAGCAAGGCATTTTACCGCCACTGTTTTGCAGGGGGTTACATAGGAGGAAAGTTATGAGAAAGAGTGACAGGTTATAGGGAGTGTCAGAAAATGGGTAAGAGAAGGATGAGAATACTGATGAGAATGGAATGGATGAAGAAAGAAGTATGAGAGAGAGGATGCAGGTTAGTGAGATAGGAGATGACTATTGACTTTACATTTAAATTCTTGGAGATTGTAGCTGTCAGGGAAGCAAGTAAATGGAAGGGAATTCCACAGGCAGGAAGTGTGGAAAAATAAGCTGCTGGAGTAGAATTTGCATTTACATTTTATTGGTTTCACAGTAAAAGGGTGGGACCTCGTTGCTAATCTTGTGGCTCGAGTAAATTCATATATAGTAACTGAACACTTTCTGTCTTTGTTCTGTTTTTCTCATTTTCTCTCCCAGCATGCTGTAGTTACAAGACCCACTGGGACCCTCTCAGGGCAGAGGTATACCTTTCCCCTTAGTGACTGAGCTTATGCACACACATAAAAGTGTATCACCCACATGAATCCTAACTTTTAATGTATTCTTTCTTTTGCATGTATACTGGTGTATTTTCCTTTTTTTTCTTTTTTAATCATTTATATAAAAATGAAAATATTAAAAATCACCTTGAAATTGATTCCATTTCTTTACATTGATCATTTACTGGTATAAAATTTTTTGCCACTGCTTTTATCTATATATATAAAAGGCAATCTGTAAGTCTGGGTGTGACTGTTCCCTATGCACGCCTACATTTTTTAAGCTATGCCATTCAAACTTTCTAGGGACACATATCTACAGGGAAGCCAGGTTGACACATACTTTTTGAGTTTAAGTTCAGCAATTTTCCCTTTTGCACTTTTTGGCCAATGGTGCAGATTGTTTACATTTGCTCCCTAAAACATCTAAGATCTAAGATGGTTGCTGAATTACATCACAGAAATCAAATCACACATGTCAAACGCGACTAAAATATTTTTTTATTAAAAAAAATGAACCTTTATATTTAATTTTTTCCAACATTTTAAAAATTCATTTGGTCACAAAAAGAAAATGTGAATATTTTTCCATGTAATTTTGAAACAAAAGAAATATTTTTTAAAAAAAGTGTTTTTTCAAATCAAAACAAAATATGTAAAATAAAAAGTGGCATCTTCTCCTACTATTAAAATGTTCTGAGTTGCACGGGCAACGCCGGGCTATGATGCTAGTTCTAACTAAGAGCAGTAAAATACAAAGCACTATTTAATTTACGTGGGTAGATTCTTCTTGTCCTTATGTTCATATTTGGTGATATCACTTTTTTCAACATAAATTGTTCCTCTGAAGAAGACATTGGTTAATATTTGTAATGACAACAACAACAAGAAGGAAAATAACAAAAGAGCATATTTAATAAGTGAAATAATTTTAAAAAACATATCACCATTACATTTAATGCTTTTCACACATTTTGCACAATCACAAAGTACTTACATTATTTACTTTCAAACTAATAAAGTACATTCAGACTAATAAAGTACTCACAACATTTATATTTTATACCAATCTGCAAAATATTTCTTATTGAACAGCACTAATTCCTTTTATATTGTAGTTATGTAGGAGAAAACCAAGTCTTACCTTGAAAAAGAATTTAGGTTCTGTGTGTGATTGGTTGAAAAAGAATTTGAGTTCTGTGTGCTATTGGTTGAAAAAAAAATCAGAATTAATATCAGGTTGGTTTTAGTAGATTTCAAATATGTTCCCAACCAGTCTCAACCAAGCACAAACTTTCTTACCACAATAAAAGAATATCTAAATAGGCTCCTGACCAGACTCAACCAATGACAAGCTTTCTTACACCAATAAAAGAATATTTAAATAGTTTCATGACTGTGGTGATTCTATGGAGAGGGCAGAAGAGGCCAATATTCCCCCAGAATTTTGGCTGGCCCTTCAGTTGCACTCCACCGCCACTTTTATAAGCTTCAAACATTTATGAAATTAACCAGTCTCTGATTTGGTAAGATTGGTCTTCAGCACTTGTCCTTCTTCAGAATGTATTGATGTTAGTATTAACCTTTGATTTTGTTTTGAAATTAACCTCTGTTGTGTTCTAACAGCTTGAGAGTGGAAAAGAGGACAAAAATAAATTAGAATTCCACTACTGTGAATAAAAAATTATTCCGTTTAATTTAGTGAAGTAACATACTTATACTCAAACTCATTCCTAAGTTTTGCATATGATAGTAGTGTAGTATGAAAATGAAGATGCTGCTTGAGTTTTCCCCTCCTTCTCAGAAGTATTTCATCTCTCAAGTGGCCCCTCTGATTTTCAGAGTTTCACAATTGCCACTGGTTTAGTGTCAACCAATCACAAGCTTTCTTACCACCACCCCAAAAAAAAATGCTACTTTGTACTCAACGATTGCTTGCTTCTTCATAAGTGGAGAAGATAGTTGTGCATTGTAAGTTGTAAAGTGGAATGTTGCATCCTTTTGATTTATGCCCATAGCATTTTCTGAAATTGCCTTGTGAGACTCATTTTTGACCTACTGAATCATGACCTTGGATTTATGATTTTGTGGGACAGGACATCTCTATTGCTTTTTACATCATATATAAAATGAGTCTTCATAATGAGCCATTATCATTTTCAAGTCTCTCTCTCTCGCTTTAAGATTAATTTTATTCTATAAGAAATTTCTATCCATATTTTGTTATTAATTTTCAGAAGTTAATTTCTCTGGGGTGGGAGTCAATTATTCAAGTGATTGAAGCCATTTTCAATTTTCTTTCATGCTGAATTTTTGCTCTCAAGGTCACTAGTAATATCAGATTTCTCTGGGAAGTTTTCAAGCTTAGCTTTTGGCAAAACATCAACTGGAATATTTTCCAGCTGAGTTCACAAAATCGATAGGTGCAAGATAAGAGCTTATATACTGTAATATTTTTTGAGTTTTCAGTAAATATTTGATCAGCCTTTACTAATGTCTTTGCAAATATTTATTGGATGGTAGGATTATTACATTTATTAACTTATTAAGAGCTGATATCATCAAGGAGGGCTATACACTTATATAATGGATCAAATCTACATAACAAGTTGATTTTTGTTTAAATGGAGTATAATCAATATCTTCTATCAAGGGTTCCAAGAAATAGGATTCAAGATAAACATTTTCAAAACAGAAAGTATGATCTGGAATTCAACACTGATCTGAAGGCATACTGAGATGGCCAAGGATGTATTTCAAAAGCAAAGCACAGTATTGACAGGAAAATTTTGTGGAAACAAGGAAAAGAGTACATAATATCTGTCCTATATGGCAGTGAATGCTGGACAATTTCCTCAAAGATGAAGAAGAGACTCTAAACAAGAGAAAAGAGTACTGAACTGTAATGTGATATCAGTCCTCCTATATGGTAGCAATGATGGACGATCTCCTCAAATATGAAGGAAAGACTTGAAGTAAAAGAAATATGGTTCTTCAGAAGGATGCTGAGGATACCATGGACTGAACATGTGAGCAACAACAAGGTTTTGGAAAGAATGCAAATGAAAAGGAAACTTATACTTAACATCAGGAAGAGACAGTTAAAGTTTCTGGGACATGTAATGAGAGAGAAGGGCTTGGAGAATCTCATATTCACAGGGTGGATAAAGGGAAAGAGGGTCAGCTCAAAACAGTGCATGGCATACTTGATGGGCTTTAGCAAATGGATGGTAGAGCAGGATTTGGCAGAAACAACAAGACAAAATATATCAAGAACTACAAGAGACAGGATGATGTGGAGAGCCATGGTCGCCTACGTCTTGAAGGGTCACAGCACATAAAAGAAGAAGAAGATTTGGAATTCAAATGAAACAGTACTGGCACCCTCACTGAATCCATCATGGAATTAGTAAATACTAAACACTTTAGTGTATGGATGAGTTATAACAAATTTAGTATAGGAGATAAGCTAATTGAACATAGAATAGGCTCAGCTAGAGGTTGTTTGACTTAACACTGCAAATTTGTACCAAACCAAAACATTAACCTGAAAATTCAAATCATGTTCTTAAATAACTATGTCAGATTGAGATGTTCACATGGATGCCATATGAGGTAGACTCACACAACAGAATCATAAAAACTGTACAAAATAACAGAAACCACATCAGAGGACTACCAACAGCAGTAATAACTAAAAAAGATAGCTCATGTAACTCAAAGAGAAAATAACAATATAATCTAGATTTTGACATTCCAGTGTACTTCAAATGAAAGTTTATGAAAGAAACCCTCATCAGTACGGGAAAGAGCAATAACAGCTTCTAGACTTAGGAATCCTATTTTCCTGAAAAATTCTTGCAAGAGAAAAATTTCTAAATTTCAACCAAAAACAGCTATTGACTACCTAGCTAATGAATGTTGAATGTTTTCTAATAAGGAAATGACTAATATTGCCATTACTATTTTTGCTATTATTAGGTTCAGTCATATATATACTTTTAATTTTGGTGTTTCAAATTTATTCTTAAAAAGTACAATCACATTTTATTCAGTTGCCTCTACCTATCATAAGGAACCCAATTTGTAATGACTTGTAACCATTTATCAGGCAGTACTTTGAAATTTTTTATGAGGCAGTACTTTGAAATTCCTCTGATCTTGATGTTCAAAAGTTTTTAAAGAACTTTTGAATCTGATTTTAATTAGAGAAAATTTTTCTTATCAAAGTGTTCTGAGCTGATCAAAATAGTTTGTAATCAATTGGTGCAAATTCAGAGGAAAATGGCATGTGTGGTAACACAGTTTTCCGATATTTTTCTTGAGATATTTTTGCAGTATACCAACTTGCATTGTTACATAGAATAATGTTTTTTCTATTTATGAGAGTGCATGGCACACTTCAGCCAAACTTTTATGGACACATTATGGCTGATGATACTGTGTTGATTCTAGATACTATTGAAGATCTAAGATGGATGCTGGAGGCAATCAATCAGAAAAGTTTGGTGTACAGGTTAAAGATCAATACAGACAATACCAAATTGATGGTTGTCTCAAAGAACAACACATTAGGCAATTATGAGTGATTGTACATGGGTATCAATAGTGAGAATGATGGGCAAGTCAGATCTTTCATCTATCTTGGGTCCTTTATAATAGAAGGAGCCAGTTGTGGCAAACAAATCAGAGGAAAATGTGATAACTAGCTGATCATATGCGATTATGCATGTCTGCATAGGATGGCTATCCAATCCCTGTTGCTGACACCTGTGCAGGCACATTTGAGTTTGTTCAGCACTCATAGAGTCCATCTTTGGCTTATGCTTCAACTACACTGAGCAGACTTTACTTAAAATTTCTGGGAGAGTGCATGTTATCTAAAGTGATCAACAGTCTGAACAAAGCCAGTACACTCAACCCTCAGTCAAGATTTGTGACTTTGTTGCTAGCACCACCATTGATGATACACAAATAGTTCAGCTTACCTAATTTCACTCACAAGGCTTGGGTCAAAAACGGTAGTATACCTTTCAGGTACTTTCTAAAGGAGCTGCATGCTGGGATGACCTCTGCAGGCTGATAACATCAAAGATTTAACCATCACAAGATTCAAACCCAGTTGGTTGAAAAGCAAACATTCTATTCACTCATTCATGTGCTAAAAGGCTGATAACAATATTTAAAAACCCATTCACAAAGTTGAAGAGGATATTGGTAAACAAGAAGCTTAAATTTATGGCAGAGTGAATTGCATCATTTTTCTCACAGACAGTGTTCAACTGACCCTTCTATACTGTGCAGTCAACAAAACCAAAAACAAACAACATACATGTGTAAAATTAAAAGTATAATATAAAATGGTCAAAATTTACCCCTCATACCCTATATATATAGCATGTGTTGTCACTGTAATAAATTCAAGTTTCCCTATCTCCTTCTTCCATTTACTCATAATATGTTTTGCCTCTTGCATAAAATAGAATTTAATTTTGGTAAATCCATAGCTTTTTCCCACCTACAACCTCTGACCCAATGGTCAAACCACCTGCTTTCCACTACCAAAAGAAAATTACTACTATGATTCTCTTCTGCTTAACTCTATTGTAACCAACATTCCTCACTCCTTCTTTAACTAACCCTTACTTCTGGTACAAGAATTTTTCTCCATTCTTTGGTTGACTAGGGCTGACAATGCATCTCTTAAACTGACATGTTGAAATAGCTATCCCCCTAAATGTGATCTGAATTTATAGAAAAATAAATGAATATATATATATATATATACACACACACACACACACACACACACACACACACACTCATATATATATATATATATAATTTCCTTGTTCAAACTCATGGCTTTTCTGTTGGCTTTTAGGAATAGACTGAATGGCGGCTAGGAACAGACTAGCAGACTCCTGGAAAGATAGGGAACACTTGAAAAAACCAGATGATCTCACCAGGTCAACAACCCAGAGTTCATTAAACAATTGCTAAAAAGGAAAATAAAAGAAAATGCCCTTAGGATTCACTAAAAGGGAGGGAGGATGATGAATCCAAACAGAATAATCAGCAGTGAATCTGGAATAATAAAGAAACCATGAATTTAGAAACGTGCATGGACAAAAGTGTGTTTGTGGTCAGAAAGTCAGGTCCCAAAAGCAAGCGAAGATTCACCTTAAAAAATTAGGTTGTGCTTCTCTGAAAACGGTTCAGGAGCAGTGCTCTGTCACTGCAGATAAGACATCGAAAAACCAATGCCAGGATTCATGCCATAGTGCTGAGTTTGTCCAAGCTGTTAAATTGAAGGATAGGATACAACCCAAACTGCCAAGAATCAAATTCCTACCAGCATTTGACTAGGAAGCGTAGTGTATGCTAGACATCACTAGCAAAACATTACTTAAAAAGCTAGGCAGAAAGAAGTATTATGACTGATCGTGAATGCATAATGAGGTTCACATTGTATTCTCGGAACGTGAGTTTTGTTGTTTTTCAAAATTTTTCATAAATCTAATTTCACCATTAGAGATTTGAACTAGTACATCTACAACACTTGTATATCATTATAATGTGACCTTACATTAGTGAGGAGAGCTGGTGTGAAAGTGAAACTGTTGAGAGGAAGGCTCTGAAATGGTTCACATTCTCTCCTGATGACCCCAATTTAAATATAAATTTGAGAGGGACACATTAAAAGAAATTCAATGAAGTCATATGCTGTAGAAAAGCTTCGTGGAAATGTCATTGGTATGAGGAGCATTACACATTCAGCTCACTTCAGGTGAGTTTCAATTACTTTCCAGTAATTTCCTTCTTATATATATATATATTTATATATATTTTGGAACCTCAATTTTAGGAATTTATATGCAGTACTATATGATAACTAGGTCTCATCATTTTACAGTTGAAATTGCTAGATGCGACCATAAGTTCTATGCTAAAAGGTTTTTATCTTGCACTTGTGGAGGATTGTATTTGATTTTGTGAAGTTAGCAGATTGTTGAATGTTGGTGGACCCCAATAAGCAAAACAAGATGAAGAAATGGCAAAATCAAGTAGCACACTCGCTAACAGAGAGTGAAAGGATAAAATAAATAATAGAATCGAAAAATCAAAGACTGACCTAGTCAAGATAAAAGTGGAGCAGAAAAAAACCCTGGGGAGTTTGGGAATCTTAACTTGGATCATAACAAAAGAGAAGGCCGGGAATAAGCTAGGAACAACATTTACTCACATTAACTAGGTACACAAAAGATTGTTCAGCCTTTCACAGCACAAATCTGCTTGGGTCCCAAGAAAATCTCAGCAACTGACAGCAAACACTCTGCCAGGATCTTGGCCAAAATCTTTGACTGTGTTTATCAGAGTTATGGGTCTGTAATCTAAGTCCCTCTCAACACTTTTTTTCAACAGCATGATCACACCCTTGGGGATCTGGTCAGGGATGGATCCCTGTCAGAACCATCAAAATCGGCACAAAGATGTGCAACAGCACCAAGTACAATTCATACGGTAGACCATCAAGTCCCGGACACTTATCATTGCTGACCCTCTTCAATACCAAGTGAACTTCGCCCTCCATGAGATCACCCTTGCAACTAGTTGCTTCAGTCAGCATAAGCTGAGGAAGGTCAGCCAAATAACTGCAAAACTTGTTTTCACAGAGACCAGGCTCCTTGGTAAAGTGGCTCTCGAAATCCACCCGAAAGTCAGTCAACATCAGAGGATGCCTCTCCGGGGTTTTGACCTCTCAAATATATCAATCACCCCCTCAACAAATCTCTTCTTTGTGCAATTCTGTGTTCATGCTAATGGATTCATTTGATATCTTCTTTAACCTATGCCTAATTACCTAACCTCAGTAACACTTGCTAGCTAACTGCTCCAGGCCCTGCCTAGCTAATGCTACCTGTAGAGGATCCTTCCTTGCCTCCACTCAGGATAGACCATCTTTAAGTGTCTTCACCTTGTTAGCTAGGGTGAGTCGGTGGCTATAGTCAGTGGTGCAAGTCCTAATGCTATCTTTAAGCCTCTCCTATCACCTAATCTCAATAACCTCCTCCACAAATTCCCACTGCACTAGTTTAGTTAGCTGTTGCTGGAAGTTCGGATTGTCCAGTAATGGCATGTTGAACTTCCAGTGTCCAGCCAATCTAGGCCTATAATCTAAAACCAACTGGGCACAAATGAGTTTATGGTCCAAATAGGCTAACCAGTGGAATATGGGATAATCTAGCAAATCTAGATTGATCTTTCTCACTAACATTCTATCCAGGTAGCTAGCCACCTGGGTAGACTGCTATGTGTGATATAATGGAGTGCCAACAGTGGCTTAGCACTTGAATACAACTCAGCTAATTTGCATAGGACACCACAGTGGCTTTATTGTCTTGCTTGGTGTGAAATGATTAAAAATATGTAACAATGATGCATTCAACATTTTAATTGGTTCTAAAAAGCAGGAATTGTTTATGCTTTGACCCAATATTCTATTATATTATGAGTTTAATTTTACCTTTTATGTTGCTGTTTCTTTTTAAAACACTTTTTAGACTTTTAGAGCAAAGAAGAAAACTCAAAATTAAAGTCTTGAATTCACATCAAATATCACATAAAATATTGTCAGGGAAACAAATATATTAATATCTCAGTATATTAATCTTAAATTATTCTCCTGTATTGTAGGGATTATTCCACCTTGTCTACCAGAATGTCCATTAGACAGTGTGGCAATCAGTGGTATAAAAATAAATGATTCACTCTCTCAGTCTTTCTTTTTGCTCCAGAATTTAGTAGTGACAGCACATAACTTGTCTCCAACAGGAGAAATCTCTTTATTATATATGAATTGCCATGCACTGGGAAATATACTGGAGTGGTTTCCCATTGCCTTCTGTACTATTTGAAATTTATAGTTTTTCTTCTGTTAAACTGATTGCCATTCAAAGCTAGAAAGCACCAGTTCCCATATAATCACTTAAGGTAAGCAATGTCAAGTCTGGTCAGTACCTAGATGGGTGTCTGCTTGAAAACTGAAGAGTCAAATTCCAGTTCAGTTTATTATATTCACTCACATGAAAATACCCTTGGGGAAGGTATGAATCCAACTATTCTCCCCCAACAATGGGCTAATTAGTAAGATGTACATGACTAAATTATTATTATCTGGAAAAAAAACTAAACTAATTCTTAAAAATTTTTTCTGACTTTAAATTACCTGCAAATAGTTGGTACACCATAGAAAAAATGAATCAATCAATAAAAATGAATCTATGTAATGGAAAAATATAGTTTATATATGGTTCTGTGTTATTTGTAGTTTCAGGCATCTGTTGGAAGATATCCCCAGTAGATAAGCTAGGGGCTTCTGTATTTACATTGATATTCTTAGTCAACATCAGCTCCTTTTCCTCACAGATCACATTGCTTCACTTGACATTTCATCTTTTTCAGTTGCTTATTTTGCATATTCAAGGCTCCATATTTGATTTGAGCATTTTTATGATTACTTTTTTCTTTTTTTCCTTTTTCTTGCTATTTTTTGCTTCTCACCATTATATTTTCAATCGACATATTTAATCAGAAATTTTATTAATGAAAATTGATTTTCCTGATAAAATTCTATTGAAATCAATTGATTCTTATCCATCTCACTTTTTTTTGTATAGCAACCTTGCAGATGACAATGAAAGAAAATAAGAAAAATAGCAACTGTTATTCAATAAGACAAAATCTCAAGAGCTCAACATAATTTTGGGTTCTCACTTGGGTTATGCTTATAATTAATTACTGTGACACTGTTAATGTCAATGCTAAGTGTTTGTGCTTGCAATTTGAAATTAAAAAGAAACGGAAATAAGATTCTAAATAAAAGAGAAGCAACCAAATTGAATGCTAATTTGTGATTCCAAACTAGCAAGTTTTATTTCGTCTCCTGCACTTATTGAAACCCTTGACAAAGAGTGGATTTGTTCATCTGTCAAAATGACAAATATTCCCTTAAAAGACATTTGGCACGTTCATTTTTATCATTAATCTTTACTGGAAGTGATAACAAACAACTCTCTGGTGATTGTAAGCCATAGAAACTGCACTTTTTCACAGAAGAGTTGAGACAAAGAAGACATGTTTTTTTTTAATCAAGTTCACCCCAGGCAAGGCAGTAAAGCCACATAGATGCAAGAGGTTATTGAGTGTGGAAAAGTTAGAAACAAGAATATTGCTAAGAAGTGAAAACACAGGAAGAGTAATCATGATAGTAACAGATAGTGATTGACATTGCTTTTTACAGATTAAATTTGCCTGGAAAGCTTTGAGTCGAAAGAGAGTTCCGCTTTAAATAAATTATGATTATGCTTAATTCTTGGAGTGAAAATATTATCATGGTTAAAAATAAATTTGTTGTAAATATCATTATACTTTGTGTCTGAAGTTTTGGAATAAGGAGTTATCATTAATTAAACTGTTTAGATTTTGACTATTGTCTTCATCTTTCTTGTTGTTATCACAATGTTTTAGTTGTTGTGGTGTCTGGCCTTCCATCGTAGAAACCCATCAATTATCAAGTAGGACTAGCAATTTATGTCAAACACCTGAAATAAACTATTTTTATGAGAAAAAATTTGATACTTCTATTTTTAAATTTTTGAAAAAGTTTATTAGTTAATTTGAATGTTGGCAATAATTCAAAATAACTGATAAACTTTTTCAGCAATACACTTTAGTAAACCTGATAATTAAGTTGGCATAAAAAAATGAAGCCCTAAAATGTTTGATAGTCATAAATTTATCTCATCACTTATACCCTTTCACTATGGAAAGAAACCAAGCACATTCAGAGCTTTTGTTTTTACAGTTAGAAAGTAACTCCAACTAAAGACAATTGAATGTACTTATTCCATTGTTCATGATGAACACCATAACATCTGCTCTCCATGAAGGATTAGAAACATCTAGGCATACTCTGATTTGAAATTGTCAAAGTGTTGTTTGTGTTGTTAATTAGAAATCTCTCTCTGTTTTGAGGCTGCGTTTTAAATCCATTCAAATGTAGTGGAATTTTCTGTTTGAGTTTTGCTAGAGTAGATATTTATGTGAACATGTATGCAATGTTTGCTTTGCTCAGTGATAAGACCTCACTGTTTTGCAGACCAATGTTGGCAACAAAAACACTCACTGAAGATTTAGCTATTGATGCATGTGTTAATGATATTATGGCATATACACTACCGGCCAAAATTTTTAGGCCACCCCAGTGTTTTAAAAGAAATTATATATTTTTTAGCATTTATTGCCAAGCAAAAAATGGTAAATAAAAATAGAATGGTTCTTTTATTAATACTGCACAATAACATGTACATCAAATGAATTTATAAATATTTAATAATTACCTATATTGCAGTTTCATCAATGAAAGAATGAAGAAAATTTAGGTTGATTAGGATGAGTTCATCTTTGCTTCCTTGCCTCATAAAATTTTGCAAAGTAATAATAACAAAAGAACCATTCTATTTTCATTTAGAATTATTCACTTGGCAATAAATACTAAAAATAGTATGAAATATATAATTTTTTTGAAAAACTGGGGTGGCCTAATAATTTCTCTCTTTTTTTTTTTAATCATATCACCCCGAGAAAGGCGGTAATGCCACTGAAGTGCAGGGGGCTACGTAGGAGTGAAAAGATTAGAAAAAAGAAAGCCGGAAACCACATCCTAAACAAGGAACAAGGGATGAGCCTCTTCACCTGTTCAATAGACATGGGTGGAGTGTGAACTGGGCAATAGTTTAGTCTATCTACTCCAATTGGAAAAAAAAGAAAAGAGTGAAAAGATTAGAAAAGAGAAAGCCGATGACCGGTATTGTATGGTTTCCTTATTACCTTTTGTATATTTAGTGTGATTAACCAGGAATCACATGAATTTCAGGAAATTTGGTATTCATAGTTATCAAACAAAAGTGCTTTATAGTCCTGATATCAGGAAACTCATTAATGAGGAAATTGTTAATTCAAGGAATGACTTGGAACTATGTGTTTAAACATCTTTTGTCGATGTAGTGAAAACTTCTGAAGCAAAAACTTCTGGCTTGAAAATTACAAGGAGTTAATGGAAAAGCTGTTTAAAATTCTACGCGACATAAGCACTTGTTCTTCTTTTAAAGTGGCATCTAGATAAATTTCCAGATATTTGCAGTGATAGGAGTAATGAGCAAGAAGAATGTGTTAATCAGGATATCAAAACAATGGAAAAGCACTAGACTACAGTAGACTATGGTTGACTACAGCTGGCGTATCAAAAAGGAATTAAATTACATTGAACATGACAATCAAGAGAAAATTTTTACCATAGTTCTTATGTTCATGGAAGTTGTATTTCTGCTGTTTAATAAATGATTTGATGACAATATTTGTTGTTCTTGGTATATTTACTTAGGGTCTGATGATACTGAAAAAATAGTATTTCTCAGTAAGTAGATCAATATTTGTTGGCTTAAATAGGAATTGAGAGGCTTCTACAATTTTATTTTGAGAAATATTGCCATCGATCAATATCATATATACATAAAACAAATTCAAAAAATGCCTTTTTTTGACAGAAATGAGACATTTCTGTACAGAAAAAACTGGCTAACCAAGAAAAAGTAAGGCCATTTCAGATTCAGTACCCTCAAATTGTGTGTTGTGCTGCAGTAGATGTTGTGGTGCAGTGGATATCGACTTGGAATGACAAATTGGGGAGCTGAGTTCAAATTCCAGTTGAATTCCTTGCATTCACTTACACACAAATACCCTTGGGAAAGGTATTAATTTGTCTCTTCCCTTCAGTTATGGGTTAAATAATAGGACAGATTGGGTTCTATAGCTTTGGCTGGCAACCAGTCTACTGCAGAAAGCAATGGCAATAATCTTCTGCGGGATAATCTTCTTTCGAGACATGATCACCCAAAGCATGTATCACATATGGCACTTAACTGACTGACCCCCAAATTAGCTAAAGAAGATGTTTGATGTCTCAGCATCATTTCAAAAAATTTTTTTGTTGACCAGTGTAATTATTTTCATAGTCAAATCCATTAAACATCTGGGTAAAATAGCACATTTCATGAGATAGTTTGTTTGTTAATGTGTTAATGGCTAAATGATGTTAATTACAATCCTTTTTTTTTTTAATTATTCCTTGTTCTCATATCATCTTAATTCTTAATCTACATCATTATCTGAGAGGGAGTTAGTGAATAGTTCTCAGCCTAATCCATATTCAAAAATGTGGCCAACACACACAACTTTCTTTCAGATAAACAATATTACTTTCATTTCTCTATGTCAAGTAGCAGATGTGTTTATCAGGCTTTAGATAAAAATGTCAAGGCCCAGACTGTGGTATCAGAAATCTTAAAGATTTTGGATTTTGGATTCTGATCTTCTTCACAAGCTCAAGGGCAAGGGTCTCTCTGACTGAAAATTTGACCTGTTTATATGACTTACTTATCAATAAGACCTCATGCCCATGTTGTGTCCTTTAAAGAGGTTTCAAACTGACAAGGTAATACTTGGGTGAAAGAACAACATTATGTGTATAGATGATAGAAGAGAGGTTTATTGTAGAGAGAATACACTACGGCAAGACAGAAAATCTGGTGGTAGGCTCGTAATTGCCAAAGTAAGTTACAAGCATCTCCTGAGCTCACTGTATATGGATACTAATATAGTCAGTCCACATAAGGGATAGGGAGTATGAGACATTTCATTACAACACCTCATCACACACACACACACACACACACACACACACACACACACACACACACACACACACACACACACACACACATCCTGAGTCCCCAATTCATACAGTGTCTTCTATGTATTTTATGTTGTTAAAATTTTGTCTGCTAATAATAAATCTTAGTAAGTTTTCTAGATATTTTGGGATTGTTTATTGGCTGAAAATTTCATAGGCTGACTATGAAGAAGTGGTGCTATAACTTTGAAATTTTGCAGGCATTAATTTCAATTCTTTTTCCATTTTTTTTAACCATATCACCCCAAGTAAGGTGGTAATGCCACTGATGTTCATGGAGCTACATAAGAGTAAAAGATTAGATAGGAGGAGAGTAAAGAGAAAGACGAAGCAGTTAGAAAGGAGCAAGAGAAGGATGAGAAGACAGGTGTGATGACAGTAGCAAAGGTGGAGAGAAAGGAAAGGATATACAGGGTGGTGTAGAAAGAACTAGAAACAAGTGGCTAAGAGATGAGTATTGACATTGCATTTAAACTCCTGGAGGTTGTAGCCGTCAGGAAAGCAAGAATATGGAAGCGAGTTCCACAGGTGGGAAGTGCGAGAAAAGAAATTGCAGGAGTAGAATTGTCATCTGCATTTGGGTGATCTAACTGTGAATGGGTGAGACCCAGTTCCCAGTCTGGTTGCACAAGTAAACACCAGTGACTTAAGTTTGTTGGAGCAGAAGCCATGAAAGTATTTATAGAGCAGGATTGATTCCTAGTAAACTGATATCTGACTGTTCAAAGAAAACTTCAAAAGTAGCTTGTAGTGACTTCTCTTGAAAAAGAAGTGTTGTATCAGAATTATTTGACTATTAATACATATAAAGGACTCTACAAGGTTAAAAGATATTTGGTGTAAAAGTAGCCCCAGCTATTTTCCAGCAAGTAATGTATACTAAGTTGGCTAGACTAGATGGTACTGTCACTTACAGTGGTGACATAATTATGAAGCATACTAAAAAAATACAGCATGTGAAAGTGATTTGAGACTACATGTTCATGAGTTCAAAAATAGTGAACAGAAATGTCAATTATTTATGGATAAGATTGAATATTTAGGTCAGATATTTGGCAAAACTGGATGTACATTGTGGTGCAGTGGATATTGGCTTCGAATGAGAAATTGAGCAGCCAAATTCAAATTCCAGTTGAATTCATTGCATTCACTTACATTCAAATACCCTTGGGAAAGGTATTAATCTGTCTCTTCCCTCCAGTTATGGGTTAAATAACAGGATAGATTGGGTTCTATAGCCTTGGCTGGCAACCAGTCTACTGCAGAAAGTAATGGCAACCTATTGCGGGATAATCTTCTGCCCAGTCAGTCATGTCTCTTTCAAGACATGATCGTCCAAGTGTGCATCATGTAAGACACTTAACTGACTAAATTGGCAAAAATGAAGAAAGCCAGATCCTGATAAAGCAAGTGCCATTAAGGTAATGCCCCCTCCAACAAATTTAGTAACCATTCAATAATTTCTCAGGTATTGCAACTGGGTCCCACCCATTCACAGTTAGATTAACCAAATGCAGACGATAATTCTACTACTGCAGGTTTTCTATTGCACTTCCTGCCTGTGGAACTCACTTCCATATTCTTGCTTTCCTGATGGCTACAACCTCCAGGAATTTAAATGCAATGTCAATACTCATCTCTTAACCACTTGACTCTAGTTCTTTCACCACTCCGTATATCCTTTCCTTTCTCTCCACCTTTGCAACTGTCATGACACCTGTACTCCCATCCTTCTCTTGCTCCTTTCTAACTGCTTCGTCTTTCTCTTCACTCTCTTCTAATTAATCTTTTTACTCTTATGTATCCCCCTGCACATCAGTGGCATTACCGCCTTGCTCAGGGTGATACGATTAAAAAAGAAAAAAAATGCAAATTTCTATTATAATCATGTGCCAGATATGTACAGATTGTGAACATTTCTGAATAATTTACTTAAAAATGGTACGAAATGGAATTGATCAGTGGAATGTCAAAAAGCTTTTGACGGAATTAAAAAAACTGCTAACTTCAGAGTTATTGTGGACACATTATGACCCGCAGCAACAAATAATAGTAGCATCAGGCATGAGCAAATACAGCATAGGAGTGGTAATAGGCCACAAATTCAAAGACAGTATAGTGAAAACAGTTGCCCATGCTTTGAGAAGTTTGATTTCAAGATGCAATTTCTATTGTATAAAAACTTGGAACATACTGATGGCTTTTCCAGATTGTTATCGAAAAGTAAAGAAAATTTTGAGGATAGTGTGATTGTTTTGCTAGAATCTGAAAGCAAAATTAAAATCCTTGTGTGTAAAATTATTAAAGAGTTGCTGGTCATGATAGACGAAATCAAAATACATTCTAAAAAGGATAAGTTTATTCAAAAAATTATGAATGATGCTAAGTTGAAATGGAGTAAAACTAAAATTAAATTTGGTAACAATAATGCAGCATTTTGTATTTGTAATGGAGTACTTTAGTATGCGGAAAGAGTTGCTATCACTACAGAAAAGAATTTTGAAACGTAGGATATCTGAAAATAATGAGGATGAAATCTTTGATGAAAAGCTGCATTTATTGACCAAAGTTGGACAAAGATATTGAAAACATAGAGAAAATGGAATGGTTGTAATTCAGTAGCAAATCCACCACCTATAAATTATCAGGCATGACTGAGTACTGATATACCATGGGCAAGACTACATTTTGACTTTGCAGGGCCACTAAATAGCTCATGCTATTTAATTGCAATTGATGGTTTCACAAAATGTCATGAAATTATAAAATGTAAATGATCTATTACCACAGTAATGATTAAATTTTTGCATGAATATTTTACAAGATTTGTAATATCTGATAGTGTGGTATCCAATAATAGAACTTGATGTAATTCTAGTGAGTTTAAAATTTTTTGAAAAAACTATCCAGTTAAACACTTAACAATGCCAATTTATCATCTGAGATTGAATAGTCAAACTGAGTTAGTTGTTGACACCTTGGAAAGTGCATTAAGAAATGCTAAATGCTTGGAAAAGGAAGAAATGGCACGACAAGGAATTTTGAGTGTATATCAAACAACATCAAATGAAAACCCCAACATGAAAATGTCATCTGCAGAGTTCATGTTTGCTAGGAAAGTGAGATTTATTTTTGATGAATTACTGGCTGGGAATAAAAATAAATTTTGTAAATTTGAAACTACCAGATCACTTAAGATCGGTGATAAAATCTTCTTTAAAATCTTTAAGGCCAGAAAGAAAAATTGGCAGGAAGGAGAAATTATTCAATGCCTTTGTAGTAAGATGTACATTGTTGAAGCTGATTTCAACGTAGAAGACATATAAATCAGTTGAGGTCTAGATATGTACAGAATAAGAAACTGGTAAAATGTAATTTCCTGATGGACATAGTTTATGATATCTTTGAAGTTCTAATTTCTAAAACTAATATTACAATACAATGCAAAGGTAAGTGAAAGTGTAATGTTGGAACCTATGTCAGAAGACTAAAGAAAGTACATATCTAAAAGTTGGATGTTGTTGAGATGAACACACTCTTTCAGGATAGTACTTGGATTTGTTCAAGTAGCATAAATACAGATGCTGAGAATTTTCAGTGGAATGAGAGAAGAAAGAGAAAATGATTTAGTGAGAGTGATCCAAAAGTGAGCTTTATATCCTGACTACAGAATTTAGCAAGACTACATCTACCAAGATCTACATTTAGCAAGACTATAGTCTATGGCTATACGTGTTGAATGCACTGGTTCCCATCCGATCACTGAAGTTAAGCAACATCAAGCCTGGTCAGTACTTAAATGGGTGGCCATTTGGGAACACCAGGTGCTCTAAACAAAGGACCAAGAATGGTCCACCGGTCCTCTAGGTTTGGGGGTTGGGCGCAGGGCTAACAACTTTACCCCGTAAAAACAGTTTGTTACAGAAACAGCAACAAAAAGTTGCTGCCCTATGCACCATTGGGTGTGATGGATAAATGATGATGATGATGATGATGATATCTACCCCAAGTGACCTTTAATTTTTTGATTGTGTTATCTTTGTTCAATGCAATGAAAACATAACAATCAAAACATTTCATAGTGCTGGGAATTCAAATATAACCAAATTCGCTACTTGTAACACTATCTCGTAAGCCTGAACTGATCATTTGATCACATGATTATTAATAAGAAGACAGAAATTAAGTATTATTTAGTAAGTAAGGATTATTATGAGCATGGATTAATATTACTGTTCAGCTTATATATTTTATATGTGGCCATGATTGTTTTATGGACTTGTATCAAAGTGCATTAAGATACTGACTTAGTTGATCAAGTTTATAATTTGCTATACACAATACCGCTCTTTTCACTGTGGTTAATTGTCTGTCTTGAGCAACATTCTTAAGTGACCCACACATAGTGCTACTTATGTAATTAACACTAATAGTCTCTCGGTACTGCAATTGTCATTATTATAATCAATGATCAGTACAACTATAATTGCACTTTGTCCACTTAGTGAAAATAATTATCACCATGATAGTCACTTTGGCAGAGTAATCTTTTATCATGCTGATTATTGAAATAATAGAATCTAAAGTATAAAAAGAGATGAGAGGCAGGCATGAAATCAACTTGAAAATGTCTGCGTAAATATCCTGAGGGATAATGATCAGGATAAAAACCTTTGTTGATAGCAATTGTTATTGATTAGTTTATTGATTCTTTAGGCAAAGTAGATCAATAAATTCACTCTTGGGTGTCAGAACATGATGAATTTAGTTATTTTATATCACAGTTATAAGCATAGAGGATGACAGCCAACTCATTGTAGAGTAGGGTAATGGCAATATTGACTCTTTCCCAATAAGGAAATATTGACCATGTAGACAGTACTGCATATGGTTGAAACTTAAACAATCTTTCTTGTAAATCAATCTTTTTAGAAAAACAGATTTCTGAACTCCAGTAGCTGTCAATACTATGATGATTTCCTTCCTAACTTTTTATTTAAGGTACTGTGAAATGTCAACATCTTGATCATGCCATTATTTTTGCTTTGAGTTATATGTGATCTTTTTCCAGTATTGATGATGGTTTCCTTCCTAACCTTTTGTTTGAAGCAGTGCAAAAATCAAAATCTTAATTATTTCATTATTTTCTCTTTGAGTAACATAGCCTATTCATTCTGGTTGTTGCTACTGTTGGTAGTCTTTGAATGATTATTTGGTACAGTTCTTTGTGATTTTCAATGTTCACAAAGTTCACAATGTTCACAGTTCACAATGTTCAAAGAAGAACGATTATAGCCAAGACCCTCTGTCTTCACTTGTTGAAAGCTTATTTTTCACCATTGATTTTGCAAAGTAGTTGTATATACCTGACAGTTTAGATGTATCTGAACAGGTTTGGTGCCAACTATGTCATCCATATGAAAGTCTCGATCTGATGATCCAAGTTTTCAGGTTGATGTTTTGGTTTTGTAGAAATTTGTGGTGTTTGATGATACTAATTCTAGCACAGCCTATTCTGTTCAATTTCCTTATTTCCTATATTAAAGTTATTAGAACAGATCCATCCACTGGGGTATTTGAGCTGATTAGTGTTTAGTAATCTCACATCCTAAAGTTATATGATGGATTCTGTGTATTATAGATGTGATATATATAGAGCTTATTTAAATTTTGCAATATTAATTGAAGAAAGCTGCTCAGTATCAGAAATATTACATTTATATTTTGGTTTTGGTTGGGAGATCACACTGACGTGTGAAACTCATAGTCCCTATTGAATATGTTGTTTTCTGTCCATACCAACTATATATATATATATATATATATATATATATATATATATATATATATAAATTTAATCTCTGTTATTTTACACCAAATGCTGTTTTCTTACCAGCAGCTGTCACTGTGCTTTATTTTTATGCTATCACACCCTGATTGAGCACTCTAGAAGAATGGTAGACTTTGGAAAAACAGTAGCTATTCTAGCATCTATGCATCATTCATTCAGTAATGAATTTGAACACCCTCAGTTACTGGCATATATTTACATTGTATATAACACACTAAATGTCTACCTTCCTCTACCAAATGCCCATAGCTCAGAGGTTGAATTGCCAACTGATGTCAATTCGGTCGGGTTTCAATTCTGACTAGAAGCAATCAGATGTCTAACTGTACTGATGAGCTGTGATACAGCAAAACAGATCTGTCTGCGGATGACTATATATATGTCAGATTAAATAAATTCCACACATTGTGCTTGCTTATTTTGAATAAAATTTGTTCATACTCACGGATAATCTTTCACATATTTTAATTGAAAGATGTAAGAAATCAGCTGTAACTTTGACAGATGATTTTACTATTCATTTCTCACCAACTGATGTATTATGTAAGACCAATATTATATATAAATTTAAATGTCCCTTGGGTGAATGTATCTCTAACAAAAAAACAAATATATATGTTCAATTTACAATAATTGCATTAATAAGACATTTTAAATTTTTACATGTCTGACCATTCGTCCATTTCTAGACATCTACAACAACAGTCTGTCTGTATTCTCAATATAAAACGATAATGATTGATAACACAACTATCCTACGCAAAGAAAACAACAAAAGCAAACTACAAATCATCAAGGCAATATTCATCAAAATACTTGAGCTGTCAATTAATAGAATTGGCTATGAATACTGTAGTAATGTCCTAAAATGTTTATAAAAAACAGTTTTTCCATGCTTTGATACATGCATGACCCTGACATTACAACATAAAAAATTCCATTTTGGATAATTTTCACATTCTACTGAACACTAAGCAATTTTTCAAACATTATAGTTGAAGAAGAAGAAAACTTACAGTGTAAATAGTTTTGCGATTATTTTTTGTTACCACAACTCACACCCCAGCAGATGATCTCATAAGGAAAATGAAAGTAATTTGGAATATTGAGAAAAAACATTTAAGTTTTAGAGAGTTCCTATTGAAAATTTTACTTAAAGGATTATTTTTAGAAAAATGTTTATGAATTCATTTTAAAAAAATATGTCCTAATTTAGTATTAACTAATTGATTGAATGGAGGATTATAACATATAATCTTCCTGTTTCTGTTTTTCTTTTTAGAACAACATGGGGAGAGAGAGAGAGAGAGAGAGAAAGAGAGAGAGAGAGAGAGAGAGAGAGAGAGAGCAATATCAAAATTAAAAATTCACTTATTTTATTGCTACTCAATATTTTGTAGGAATTACATCCACTTTTCAGGTTAAGATTGAATTGAAAGATGTAGAATCCAAACAAAAGTGTAAAAAGGAGACAAAGTTCAGAAAATCTAATGTTGTCAAATAGCACAGATTCAGAGTTTTTTTTAAATATCGTGGATAATATTGTTATAAAATGCAAAGTATAAACATCAGCATGATTTTTAATCAACCTGTTATTAAAAACCTTTCTTTAAGCTGTTGACAAACAAGTTAGGGGCTGCCTTGTGGTTGAGATAGTTGTGTATTTCTCACTGGCAATAATAGCTGATGATTCTAGCTCTGGTTAAAAGCCAAAATTTAAAACTCTGATTTTCAAAACAGTCAGGCATACCTCACTTGGGAGCTAAGTAAATAAGTGTAAAAACATGGTGGATATTAAAAGCTATTAAAAGCTATTAAAAGCTATTAAAAGCTATTAAAAGATTACTCATTAACTAAAGAATGCAATGAAATTTTTGGATGGCATGCAATGAGATCCAGCAAAACTGTTTTAGCCCTCTTAGAGTGTTTATTTAATGTCTCTTTTATTTTGATTCCAGACTTGTTCTTTGGGAATTTATACTTTCTTGCTGATAAAGTGCATCATAGCTTTCCTGATTTACTTTCGTGTCTTATTGATGAGGGTAGGGATTCATGCCTTTCTCAAGAGCATCAGGAAATGTTGATATTAATAGAAAATAGGTGATAACTGAAATATCGCAAAGAAGAGGCAAATCAATAAGAGGAAGAAAGAGCAACTTTCTTTCCTGTCTGCAGTGTGGGATACACTAACAAGCTAACTGCCAACCATCAATGATTTTGCAGACTCTTTATGTGTGAAAAGCGATCATCTTTGTTGATAGCCATAAAATTATTTATGAAAAGTCTGGTAATAACCTCTATTCTAAGGTGTCAGAATGATTTCATAGTTATTTTGTTGCTTTTTTCTTTTAACACAGTAATAAATATACTCTGTATTTCATTTTTGATCAGGTATTGGCATAGTGGATATAGAAGCTATATTATTGTCCTTTATATATTTACGATAAAGTCCTTAGGGATAGTGGGTTTACAATAAAGTTCTTAGAGATAGTGGGTTTACGATAAAGTTCTTAGGGATAGTGGGTTTATATCTTCTGAGATTAGTTCTGTGCAAGAATGTAGCTACTTTAGAAAGAAAAATAAAAACAGAAAAATCATATGGTTTAATCCTCCATTTAATCAGTTAATTTATATTAAACTGGGACCTAAATTTCTTAAATAAATTGATAAACATTTTAAGTAAAATTTTCAATTGCAGCACTCTGAAACTTAGTTATATTAGAAAAAATAATTAAATTACATAACAATGAAATATTGAAATTATATAACAATAATAATAGTAATTCTACTACTGATCTTAATTTACCTCATAGTAAAAACCTATGCAATTGTAGAAATTCCAACCAATGTCCTTTATCTAACAAATGTTTAACTAAATCCCTTGTCTATATGTGCTCTATCTCATCAGTAGAAAATCCAAGGGTTACTAAAATTTATATTGGTAATACATTGAACCATTTTAAAAAACATTTTTACAATCATCTTTCATCCTTTACTAATAAGGACAAATGAAATATGACCTCACTTTCTAAATATTTTTGTAAGGTAAAAGAGGAGAGAATAAAACACTTAAAGTTAAATGCAAAATTCTCAAACAAACTAGCATCTCTAGATTGGTAAACAAACTAAGTTTCCTCTGTCTGCAAGAGAAAATGGAAATTATAAAGTAGATGAAAAGTGACAAATTACTAAATCAAAGGCATGAAACTACAGTAAATTATAAACAATTATTTTTACAATCCTGCTAGTATTACTAAATCTAAGGTATGAAACTATAGCAATTGTAAACATTTTATAGTATTAACCTTACTCTCTTGATAATTTTCTTCAACTAAATAATCATTTTTCTTATGTTATTTTATCTTTATTTTCTATTATGGTTTGTGATCTATTTATTGCCTTAAGTATTTTTGTTGCACTCAATAATTGTTGTTAATATGTTTAGCTATGTATTATCTTACTAGCAGTATAGCCCGGCGTTGCTCGGGTGTAATGAAAGCTTTAAAACTAATACATGATCCTGGAGCTCAGACTCTTTGGATGCTGGCACAAAAGACTAAAAAGCAATAGTTGTTTCCAGTGAAAGCGAAACCGTAGACTGAAAGAAAAATGAATGGATGTAAGTCAAATTTTGATTTATTGGTATCGATATCAAATAAGTTTTTCGTCATAAACTGAAGTTTGAAGGCTAAATACATACTCTGAGTAAATGTTATCATGGCTAAGACTAAGAACTACAATTATATCTACTTAGAGCCAAACCAAAAGCAAAAACTAAAATAAAAGGGCTGAAAACATACAGACATGCAGGCAGATAAACAGATACACACACAAACATCTTGCCCTTTATATATATATATATATATATATATATATATATATATATATATATACGTATATTATCGATTTTCTGCACTATTGTAAGAACTGCAACCTTGAAACTTCTGAATATCGTTTCTTATGTCTTTGTCTATGAGTGTATCAAATTTGATTAAAATCGGACCACTCCTTCTATAACCCAAATTTTTTGATTATCAATTTTTGATATTTATCAGGGTTACCTTGACACAAAACCTAGCTAAGAATACTCACAGACGCTTATAGTACAACTGTGAAAATTTTCAAGAAAATTGGTTCAGCCATTTTGGAGTCTATAGGTAATGGACACACACGCAGAGACAAAGTTCCATTTATAAATAAGTTTAGATTTAGATATGTATATATATATATATATATACACACACACACACACATATATATATATATATATATATATATATATATATATATATATATATATACACACATATATGTGTGTGTGTGTGTGTGTGTCTTGGAAGTAGTACAAACTAATTTGTTTCAGTTAACAGAAAAATCACTCACAAAGTCATTGAGACAAACCCTCTGAAAATCCTTTCTACTTAATTGTCTGGATATGGTAAAAATTGTGTTGTTTTAAGTTTCTATTTATAATGATTCCTAAGAGAAAAAATATTTCACTGCCTGATAAGCTGCTAATAAGATACTACTGAAACACAACAGCTCGTGTTGCAGTAAACTATGTTTTTATCATAAACTTATAATAAAAATATTGGTATATATACATATATATATATATATATATATATATGGTAATATATATATATATATATAGAGAGAGAGAGAGACCAATATTTTTTATTATATATATATATATATATGGTAATTATTATTATTATTATAATAATAATGACATACTGCAACTTGACAGCTATAAAGTTTCAGTGTTATAACAACATCATCAGGCAGTAAAATGTGGTTAATTTATTTTGTAATATATAGATAAGGAGATTTAAAAAAAAAACTAAAAATGAAGAAATAAAAACAAGGTCAGCCAATGAGAAGAATTAAGTGGGATGGGAGGTAATGAAAACTTAAATAATAGTGTGAGTATGTATGATTGGCTTGTTAGAGGTTGTGTAGTGAAATTTCTGTGGAAATCCAGACATGCCAAATTTTAAAGCAGAAGAAAAAAAAAATAAATAAAATAAGTAAAAGGGGAAAAGAAATAAAGAAGAAGAAAGGAAGAAAGAAGATGAATACAAATGTTGAAAAAGATAACATAAAATAAATGAAAAAGAAAAAATCAAAACAAACAAAAAGATAAGAATAATGAACAATATGTACTGATGGGGATTTGTTTATATTACAAATAACATAACATAATAATATTAATTTAAAAATTACTAGTTCAATAAGTAAAAATTTTTAAATTATCATAAGTACAAATAAAATAATAATAATCTCATACCATCAACATAGCAAAACACCAAATCATTAAAGGATACAGAAAACTCTTAACAACTCATTTACAAACCAAAAAATCTCTTACTGAAATCCATTGATGAAAAAGTCATCCCACAATGCACACACAGAATACTCAGTACATCACATCACATCACATTTTTACACCATACACATGCAATTTCCTAAAAGCATTTGTTGAAGAACTAGAAATCTTTGAAAAACTATTAAAAATTTCAGAACTGCTGGAATGAATCTCTATAATAAGATTGTGGTAGCAAAACCGGGAATGACACAACAACACCAAAATGTCAAATAAATGAGTGACAACCCAAAAACACCAAACTGAAACAAAAACTCAGCAATCTATGGCACAACAGCAAGTGGAAGTATCTTGGAAAACCTAATCTAATAGAAAAGTTATTGGATATAAAGAATACAGAATGAGTTTTGGATTAAAATTTACCACTGGAATCTGCACTGGTAACATATTAAACACTATATAAAAAATCACAGGTAAAACCTTTGATTTAACAAAAGGTTACATTCATGGCATAATCACTGCTACTATAGAAGCCAACAATGAAAATAATTTACCCAAAAATAACTACAAAAAGTTGAACAAAAAAATAAAAAAAACTAATTAGAAATTAAAACAAATTGTGGTATAAACTCATAGAATATCACCCTAGAACACCCAAACTTTACAATCTCCCTAAAATCCACAAAACTGGTATCTTAATGCATCATCTTATCTCAGGAATAGACAGCGCCCTCCATGAACTGGCAAAAGCTATAACAAAAGTTCTAACCACTTTCCTTAGGACTATCAGTCGCTTAGCTGAAAAAAATAAGGGAAACATGACTGACAAGCTCATGGCCAGTCTAGATGCAAAATCTCTCTACACCAACTACCCAGTTGAAAAATGTGTAAATCTCCTAAAAAACATCTAATATAATCAAAGCTAAATCTCTCTCTACCAACAGCTAAAATAATAATAAATCATTGCTGTCAGGGATATACATAAGTCCATCATCTCGAGATGATCATTGCTGTTAAGGATATACATAAGTCCGTCATCTCAAGATGATGGACTTATGTATATCCCTAACAGCAATGGTCTTCTAACATCTAAAATTCAGAAAAAAGTAATAAAGGCCTTCCAATTTCTAGGTTTCAAAATTGAAATATCTAATCTCAAAATTGTTAACTTTTTAGACAGCAGTTTCAACCTCTCCAACAATACCATACCATAAAGAAAGTCAATCTACAATTTATATTAATGTCAATTTTAATCACCCTAAATCAATCATTAAACAAATCCCTAACAAAATAAATATTAGAATTAATAAATTATCATCCAATAAAAAAATATTTAATGAGAACAAATCAGTATACAATGAAGCCCCCAGAAAGAGTAGTTTTAAAGAAGAATTAATATACAAAGAAAAGTTAAAAGAAAAAACTAAAAATAGAAACAAGGGCAAAAATAGAAAAAGAAAAATATGGTTTAACCCACCATCCTGTAACTTGTCCATTGTAAATATTGGTAAATACTTTCTCAACTTAGTTAACAAACACTTCCACCAAAATAACCCCCTAAATAAATTATTCAACAGAAAAACTCTAAAAATAAGCTATTCAACAACCAAAAATATTCAAAATATAATTAATTCACACAACAATAAATTACTTAAAAATTTCCACAACATACCTCAAAAACAAAAACCGCCTTGCAACTGCATCAACAGAACCAACTGCCTTGTTGATGGCAGGTGTAAGTCAAACAATGTTATTTTTGAAGTCACCATTTTTCCAGAAGAAGACCTCAACAAAAGAAGAGTATACATAGGGACATCTGCAGGTAGTTGGAAACAAGGATTTTATAATCACAAACACTCATTTTCAATGCCTCCTTAAAACACCAAACAGCCCTATCAAAATACTGCTAGAAATTGAAGGACAGAGGGTTCACCCCACAGGTTAAAGGGAAGATCATTAAATATGCTCATACTCTCAACAACTTCAAGGACAGATGTAATCTATACTTGGAGGAAAAAATAGCTATTATCAAATATAGAGATCTAAATGAACTTTTGAACCAGAGAAATGAACTGATTTTTAAATGTAGATATAAAAATAGGTATAGGATCACTTAACAGATCAAAATTAAACTTAAAAGATTGTTTTTGAAAATAATCTAGAATGTCCTGTTTAAGACTTTATACCCTCAAAAAAATGTTTATATCATTATTGTTATGATAGGAACTCTACTACTATGTTATTATTATGATTATTATTATTATTTTCATTTTCTTGAGAGTAGTTATATATCAAATTTATTTATATATAAGTATATATATATTATATTTTATTTTTTAAATTAGTTTCTATATTATAAACAATTATTTTTAATTTATCTTCACTTATTGTCATGTTACCTTCATTATAAATCATTTTTAGTATTTTTATTTTTATATTTATCTTTATCTTTATTATTATTATTTTTATTTTTTATTATTTATTATAATTATTAACTTTTATTATTATTATTATTATTATTATTATTATTATTATTATTAATTTTTCTATTATAGTTTACATATTTTTAGTTATTTATTTACATCAATAATTTTTTATTTTTGATTATTATTTTTGATTATTTTTAATTATTATTTTTTTAACTTTTTAAATTTTTTAATTATTATTAATTTTAGGTTTCTAGATTTTAATTTCTTTATTACTACAAATATAATAATACTACTATTATTATTACGATTAAAATTAAATTGAAAAACTAACAATTAATTCTTTGAGCATAAATTCAACCCCTAATTTTTAAATTTTAAATTTCAATGTCATATGTCTAAAACAGACAACTGGCAACTCAGGTCAAAGTTAATTTTTTTTTCACTAACAAAAGTCTTTTATGAATCTAGGTCAAAGATGCTGTGCAAAGCTAAGATCTAATCTGCTAAGTCAAACCCCTTTCCCCTTATTCTTCTATTCTCTTCTCCTTTTCTTTCACTTTTCCATCTCTTTTCTCTTCTTTTTAATATTTATTGTTTCTTTTTCTATTTCACTTGACTTTGTCTAGATAAATTTGAAACATTCATAGTTGTATGAATTTGATCTGACAAGTGGTGGAGCCAGCCGCAAAATATATTATTACCTATAGATTTGTAAAAATATCTAACTTTTGTTTCCTGATTATAATACTCTGTTAAATTTAACAATAAATTTTAACATTGAGTTCTCTTTGAAGTTTGTCTCTATTGGAATTTACCTTACCAAATTTCAAGGATTCTACTTTATTGCTCATTCAATAATGAATTAGAGCACTCTGGCAATTGGCATATGATACATCATACGCTAAAAGTCTGCCTCTTTCTACTGAGTGCCCATAGCTCAGATGTAGAATTGCTAACTGATGTCAATTTGGTCGGGTTTCAATCCTGGTTTAAAAAGCAATCAGATGTCTAACCGTACTGATAAGCTGTGATACAGCAAAACAGATCTGTCTGTGGATGACTATATATATATATATAATTTATTTGTTGAAGCATTATTTTTTTTATGAATACTCCTATTTGAATAGATACTCTGTTTTTATAATTATTGTATATTTATTTACATCTACTGTACATCTACTGGCCTGAATAATCAAGAAATCTTGTTAGCAAAACATGTGTCTTATGGCAGGATTTGACCCTATATATATATATATATATATATATATATATATATATCAAAAGAGAGGCAGAGAAATAGAAAAAGATATAAATCAATATCAACTTGGAAATGTATTAAGTGCTTGCCTAAAGAGTTTATGATTAAAAACATGATTTGCTGGAACAAATCATATATGAGGTTCAAAGAAAAAAAATGCTGATCTCAAATAAAATAAACTAAACAATATATCCAAACAAACTTTGCTACATAACTCCATTTGCATTTACTGGCCTCTTTTTAAACACCTAACAAAAAGGGAAAAAATTCCCACATTCTGCCTTATTGCATATCACTCTAAATTGTAGATCTATTTGAATACAGTAGATTGCATCTAAGTGGAACATATAAGGTCCACAAATCATTGTTCATATAAGTGCTTATTTTTTAAAAAAGATTTACTTGTAAAAGACATCTGATTCTGTTATTATTCAGTTGGTCTTTACAAGCTATTGTTTGTAACCAATGTTTAGCTAGAATCTCCCATATATCATAAAAGTATTATACAACTATTCCTTGCCTACTGTTTTAAGCACACATTCTTATGAACCAATTTCTAATGTGTCTTGAGGCTTTAACAGATGCATCATAAACTACAGAGGTATTGTTACAGTAATATTTCCTTGAGGTTACAATGCAAGTAAAATAACTTGACCAATCTTTTTGCTATTTACAGAACTTACATTAGTGGACACAAATGGTAAATAGTCTTTCAGTCAGCCACATCATACGCAATACTTGCCTAATACAGAACAGACAATGAATATGTCTGCTATCAACTTCAGTTAAAAATATCTCCTGACAATGAAATCAGAAAGATTGAAATCAGCCTAATTTGATTAATTAGTATCACAATCATTTTTCTATTTTCAATGGAAAATGTGGAATTCTGATTGCAAGCTGGTGATAAATAAAGTCTTGTGTGCTGAGGTTGTTTACAGCGTTGAAAAGATATCTTTCCCCTCCACCCACTAAAATAAAAGTAATGTGTTTTTGATTGCAGCCCAGCAAAGTACATAGAGAGAAATACTGAGATTGCTCAGTGCAAAATTAGCAGCAAGTCAATAGTGTGTTAGGAATATAACTTATTTTCTCTCCCATTCAAAGACAAAGAGAGTATATAGACAAATTGAGTGTTATTTCTAATATGTACAACGAAGCTCAAACTAAATTAAAAATATAGCAAAACAATGTGTTAGGTTGTCTGAAAAATAATGTCCAATTTTAGAATTAACATTTTAATCATGTTCTAATATATTATTATAATACTTGCACAAAGATATATTGCTCATTTCTAATGATTAAAGTGTACTCTTTATTAATTTTATATCAAATTAATTCTGAATATTGTTCTCGAATACTTGACACACCATGTGTAGACACTGGAAAATAGCATTAGGTCATTCAGAAACCAATGTCTGATTTTAGAAAAACATTTTGTGTTTTTATATATTATTATAATAGTTGCACAAAGATATATTACTCATTCCTAATGATTAAAGTGTCCTCTTTATTAATTTTATATCAATTTCATTCTGAATGTTCTCAAATACATGACACATTCTGTGTGGACATTGGAAAATAGTATTAGATTGTTCAGAAACTAACGTCCGATTTTAGAATAAAACTTTTAATTGTGTTCTAATAATAGTTTCACAAAAAAATATATTGCTTATTTCTAATGATTAAAGTGCCCTCTTTGTTAATTTTATATCAATCTTTTGTTGCAGGAATCACTGGTATGATTGAGTAAACATTTAGTCACTATTAGGTTGCAGGGATCAACACTTTGGACCCTAAATATTTATGGGCTCTAGAAAATTTTATCCCATAACAATATTGCTGGGCATAATATGAGTATAGGTAAAAAATGAGTAATGCAAACAATATAAAACAAGTGACAAATTAATTTCATATATTGACAAAAAGAATTGCAATTACAATAAAAAAAGAAACATTTAAAGACTATAATGTGCATTTTTGTTTGTGTTTATTTGTGTATGCATATGTAATAGACTCATGTGTGAAAAAGTACAAATATGAACAGATAAAACCATGAAAATAAACATGCCCCAGTGGGGGGGTATTTTTCTATGTTTTCTATATCTTATATCAGAAGCTACAAAATAGAAAAGAGATTTGGTAGGAAAATACATGTTATTTCATAGGCTTTAGGAGCATCCTGTAGGGACAGTGTTTTAGCAAAGTCAAGTGGGATAATCCAAATTCTTTCAAAATTTAACTTAAAACATTTTATACCTCTCATCTTGAATATGAAAAAAGAAGAAATGCATTTACTTTCTTTTGAATGAGTTCAGGCTTGGTCATAATGGTTCTTAAATTGCTGCTAACATTACCAGTGCATAGGGTGCAAAAGATCCATTTGTGATCATACAATATAGGACTGGTTTCTCAAGCTCTCTGCAGTGGTTATATTAGTCTGGTGGTAGAGGACACTCATCTGAAATGACAAATCTGCATCTGAAAATACACTTCAAACAAAATCCAGGTTAAAAGTGTCAGAGAAATGTCTCAGGTAACTAATGTCAGCATTTCAACAACACCAGACTCTCAAGAAAATTGGCTTGAGGAAGAAACTTGATTAATGAGTTTGACATTAACTCAGTGAAAATCAACATTTTGAAGTGAGTTTGGTACTGCATTTGCAAAATTCGAATTGTATATTTTGTGATCAATAATAATTTGTGTTGAGATATGGATCTCTTATGAGAGTTGAAAATGATCGGCTCAATGGCTTGATCATAATGAAGGATTTAAACACTTTCCAAAACCAAAATGACACCAACAAATTATGGTGACTCTCTGGTGGTCTGTCATTGGTGTAATAACTTTCTGGAATCTAATCAGATCATTATAGTCAGATTTTACAGCAAGCAACTGGATAAAATGCACATTCAGTTAAGCAAAATGTGACTGGCACTGATTAATCAATGTGGTCCAATTCTGCTTCATGACAATGCTCAGATGACACTGCAGTAGCTCACTAACATGAAATATGAGACTTTATCACATCAAACATATTCCCTTGAAATTCTGCTCAAAGATGCAGAAATTGCATTTAAAAATTTCTTGGCACCCAAACATTTAGAGTTTTATTATAAATGTACAAATAACATTGTAATTAGATGACAGAAATATCTGTAAACATTCTAGTTATTAATACTGTTTTAGTCAATACATTATTCAGATTGTTTTCTGTATGTCATGTTCATTCTTGAGAAAAACAAAGTTGTAAGAAACATTGGTCAAAGGTTTTTGTCAATAATAGCAAAAATGAAGCCAACAATCAGAATAATATATGGAATGTGTATCAATATTATCATGTGTTTTGGCACCCTAAGTTGTAAACCTTACGGCTACATTAAACAAAACTTGGCAGATAAGTTCCTTGGCATAAACAAATGAAGCCTGGGCAAGAAGATGTAAATTTGAGGTGAGAAAACAGGTTTATTAAGTGGCCAAAGAAACAAAAGGTTATTTATACAATTGTGTTAATAGCTTTTAAATGAACTCCTATTATAAAATATTTAAATCATCTGGGGAAATTTAAGAACTCTGAAATGGTTTAATTTAATGTTTTATTCATGCAGTTTTATTTAAATATCTTCTTGATGTATTATTTCTAAGAAACGTCTTTCAACACAATATTAGGGAAATCATAGAAGGTTACTTTGTGCTTTCTTTTTTGTACAATCAATCAACTGTTGTATATTGTTAAAAAGACTAAGAAAGAATTCATTAGCTATAAAAATGTATTTCACTTAGAATGCTTATGACTTTGAACTTATAAATCTAGATAACTCATTGCAATTGACCAACCACTAGGCCATTGTTATATATTCTAGACTGATAGAAAAAAAGAAGCAATATCACAAAGATTGAACAAAGACTTAAGATAAATCCATGAGAAAAAAACAGGCACACACACAAGTTGCTTCTATTAATAAAAAATAAAAAATATAACTACCAAAGATAATATTTTTTTCCAAACCTGGTGGAGATCTGAGTTAACCAATAGAATACATGATTTTTAACAAATAAAATCACTTTTTCATTGAAGATCAAATTGGCAGCTAATCTAAAAATTGATTATGGTCTGTTGTTAATTGGGGCAAAAAATGGCTTGTTAATTTTATTGACTCCAAATAAAACTGCTTTCTTTTAATTATTTGAGGAAGGCAAAAAAAGAAAAAGCCTTCCATCAATATAGATGATGCCAACCTCCAGGAGAGTAACTCCTTGTAACTTCTTGGGCTAATATTTTCAGTTAGTATGAAGTGGAAAGATTATATTTAATCAATTCCTAGGTCTGCTGCTAGGAATGTTGTTTCACTGTCATGCTAGACAATTTTTCACACCAGAATCTCTCTTACATATTCATGAGTCTACCATTTATCCATGAATTGAATATTGCTGCCACATCTGGTCTGGTACTTTTGTTATGTATTTTGAAATTCTTCATAAAATACAAAGAAGAATCTGCAATGTTATTGTTTCTAACCTGGTATCTCAGTTACAGTCACTTTCCCACTTCTGTAACTTAGCTGCCCTCTGCCTTTTCTATAAATATTTTCATGGAAATTGTTATGATGAGCTTTCCTCTTTGGTAACTTAACTTTACAAATTTAAGCACAGTACTAAATTAGGAGTTAGATCTAATCATTTCACAGTTGAAATTACTAGACGTAACTGTAAGTACTATCCTAACAGTTTCTTCTATCACACTATGCACTTTTGGATCTCTTGTACTGACACTAAGAGCAGAAACAGGAAGTTACCTCTTTCATAGCTTATTGGTCCTGATTGGACATCTTGCCTTCAGTCATTTTCCCATCACCATAATATAACTTTCCTGTACCTTTTCTATAAACTAGCAAACTAGCTGAAAACCTGTCTAGCAAACATTTTTATTAATAAATTTACTTATAAGTAATGGTGTACTCATGAAAAGATTTAAAATTGATGACTTTCTTCATTTCACTGAAAGAGCTGTTAAACACTTCTATCTTCCTTTCTTTCTTTTCTCACTGAAACCAAGTAGAGTCTCTGATATGCCAGTTCTGTGTTTTCCCACAGTCAAAATAAAATACTCCATTATCTATGAGATACTGACATGACATAAAGGTCATGCAAACTAACAAAGAAAAGTACAAGCAAAATTATATTAGAGAAGATATTTTCATGGTAATTATCCTGGTGAGCTTTCCTCTATGATATCTAGACTTTATGAATTTAAGCACAGTACTAGATTGGCAGCAAGGTCTCATCAATTTGCAATTGAAATGACTAGATGTAACCATAAGTTCTATAACACTATTCTCTTGTGGAACTCTCCTTCAACTTCTTGCTTTCCAGGTTAATGTTTTTGATTTGCAGCAATTTGCAGTGTTGGACAAAACTACTCTTAGTGCAATTTCCTTGTCTCATATAATAAATATATTATAACAAATTTAGTGAAAAATATATGGACAAATGAATAAGAATGATACACTGTAGGAGACTGAATTAATAGTTTAGATGGAACTTCTTAAAAGGCTACTGAATATGACACCCATCTGAAGAAAACTGGAGGCTACAATGGCTGAAACATTGTAACTGTAACAACTAAAATTTAAACACTATTCTGAATAGATCAGAGTGTAGTAACTGATGTATGAGTAGTGTAATAGATATCAGTACTGAATGGAGAATTGGTAAGCTAAGTTCAGATTTCAGCCTATCTTCCACTGTTTACTTTTCTATAAATACCCTTAAGAAAGGCATGAATTCATCTAATCTCCATCCAATTATTGGTTACATAGCAGAGTAAATTGGGTTTTCTAGCCTTCAGTGGCAAACAGTAAAACAAAATAAAAGCACTAAATCAACAACAGTGGATAAAGCAACTGCAACAGAACTCGACAAGCTTTCCCAAGAAATCATGGTAATAAACACATAATCAAGAAAAAGGAATCTGTAGAGAGTCATGAATATTTATATTTTCAAAGGAGATAGAAAAAGATTGAAAAGAAAAATAGCAACTTATCTAAATCAATAGAAAGTGACCGTAATAGAAATAGGTAATACAGGTTAAAAAGGTATTGAACATTATATCTTACACACAACAGTCCAATAGTTTAATCATATAGCTATCATACAGTACTGCATTTAAACGTGAACAAGCTTTACAGCTGAATGGAATATTTTATCATTCAATTGATTTTGCTTTATGTTATGTGCTAATCTCTCCTATTTGATTTGTTTTATTTTTTTTTATATATATTTTGTTTAATTTGTTTCTACGATTATCGAATTTATGATTATTGAATAGTATTGAGTTCAGCTAGAAATTAACATGGAATAGACTACTCTTTTACTATCACAAAAATATTTCAGATTGTAATCCTCACTTTTTGTTTTGGTGGTTGTAGTTACAACTGGTACAGTACTCACTAAGAATGGCAATACTATTAACGTATGGATAAGTACAAATACTTAGAATCAGTGTAATATCTGTAAGCACACACATTTATATACACAATGTAGACATCGATTGTCTATCTATTCATCTCCACATAATAGAATTAGGAAAGCAAGAGAAGATGTGAAGGAGAAAAGAGAAAGAATGTGAGAGGTCTGTAGAAGAAGAAAAGAGGAAGAATAAAAAACAATATATGAAGGAGAAGAGTGTAAGAATGTGAGAGATATCAAGAAGAAGAAAAGAGGAAGAATAAAAAATAATATATGAAGGAGAAGAATGTGTTAACGTGAGAGATATCAAGAAGAAGAAAAGAGAAAGAATAAAAAACAATATATGAAGGAGAAGAGTGTATAAGATTGTGAGAGATATCAAGAAGAAGAAAAGAGGAAGAATAAAACAATATATGAAGGAGAAGAGTAAGAATGGATATCAAGAATAAGAAAAGAAGAAATAAAAAAACAATATATGAAGGAGAAGAGTGTAAGAATGTGAGAGATATCAAGAATAAGAAAAGAGGAAGAATAAAAAAACAATATATGAAAGAGAAGAGTGTAAGAATGTGAGACTATATCAAGAAGAAAAAAAGAGGAAGAATAAAAAACAATATATGAAGGAGAAGAGTGTAAGAATGTGAGAGATATCAAGAAGGAAGAAAAGGAGAAAGAATAAAAACAATATATGAAGGAGAAGAGTAAGAATGTGAGAGATATCAAGAAGAAAAGGGGAAGAATAACAAACAATATATGAAGGAGAAGAGTGTAAGAATGAGAGATATCAAGAAGAAGAAAAGAGGAAGAATAAAAAACAATATATGAAGGAGAAGAGGCAAGAATGAAAGAGATATCAAGAATAAGAAAAGAGGAAGAACAAAAACAACATATGAAGGAGAAGAGTGTAAGAATGTGAGAGATATCAAGAATAAGAAAAGAGGAAGAATAAAAACAATATATGAAGGAGAAGAGCAAGAATGTGACAGGAGATATCGAGAAGAAGAAAAGAGGAAGAATAAAAACAATATATGAAGGGAGAAGAGGAAGAAATGAGAGATATCAAGAATAAGAAAAGAGGAAGAATAAAAAACAATATATGAAGAAGAAGAGTGTAAGAATGTGAGAGATATCAAGGAAGGAAGAAAAAGAGGAAGAATAAAACAATATATGAAGAAGAAGAGTAAGAATGGAGAGATATCAAGAAGAAGAAAAGAGGAAGAATAAAAAACAACATATGAAGGAGAAGAGTGGTAAGAATGTGAGAGATATCAAGAAGAAGAAAAGAGGAAGAATAAAAACAATATATGAAGGAGAAGAGGAAGAATGTGAGAGACATTTGAAAATAAATAAGGAGGAGGAAGAATAAAAACAATATATGAAGGAGAAGAGTGTAAGAATGTGAGAGATATCAAGAATAAGGAAAGAGTGGAGAATAAAACAACATATGAAGGAGAAGAGTGTAAGAATGGGGAGAGATATTAAGAAGAAGAAAAGAGGAAGAATAAAAACAATATATGAAAGAGAGGAGCAAGAATGTGAGAGATAATGAAGAATAAGAAAAGAGGAAGAATAAAAAAACAATATATGAAAGAGAAGAGTGTAAGAATGTGAGAGATATCAAGAAGAAAAGAGGAAGAATAAAAACAATATATGAAGGAGAAGATAAGAATGTGAGATATCAAGAATAAGAAGAGGAAGAATAAAAACAATATATGAAGGAGAAGAGTGTAAGAATGTGAGAGATATCAAGAATAAGAAAAGAGGAAGAATAAAAAACAATATATAAAAGAGAAGAGTGTAAGAATGTGGGGAGAGATATCAAGAATAAAGAAACGAGGAAGAATAAAAAACAATATATAAAAGAGAAGAGTGTAAGAATGTGAGAGATATCAAGAAGAAGAAAAGAGGAAGAATAAAAAACAATATATGAAGGAGAAGAGTGTAAGAATGTGAGAGATATCAAGAATAAGAAAAGAGGAAGAATAAAAAACAATATATGAAAGAGAAGAGTGTAAGAATGTGAGAGATATCAAGAATAAGAAAAGAGGAAGAATAAAAAACAATATATGAAAGAGAAGAGTGTAAGAATGTGAGAGATATCAAGAATAAGAAAAGAGGAAGAATAAAAAACAATATATGAAAGAGAAGAGTGTAAGAATGTGAGAGATATCAAGAAGAAGAAAAGAGGAAGAATAAAAAACAATATATGAAGGAGAAGAGTGTAAGAATGTGAGAGATATCAAGAAGAAGAAAAGAGGAAGAATAAAAAACAATATATGAAGGAGAAGAGTGTAAGAATGTGAGAGATATCAAGAATAAGAAAAGAGGAAGAATAAAAAACAATATATGAAAGAGAAGAGTGTAAGAATGTGAGAGATATCAAGAAGAAGAAAAGAGGAAGAATAAAAAACAATATATGAAAGAGAAGAGTGTAAGAATGTGAGAGATATCAAGAAGAAGAAAAGAGGAAGAATAAAAAACAATATATGAAAGAGAAGAGTGTAAGAATTTGAGAGATATCAAGAATAAGAAAAGAGGAAGAATAAAAAACAATATATGAAAGAGAAGAGTGTAAGAATGTGAGAGATATCAAGAATAAGAAAAGAGGAAGAATAAAAAACAATATATGAAGGAGAAGAGTGTAAGAATGTGAGAGATATCAAGAATAAGAAAAGAGGAAGAATAAAAAACAATATATGAAAGAGAAGAGTGTAAGAATGTGAGAGATATCAAGAAGAAGAAAAGAGGAAGAATAAAAAACAATATATGAAGGAGAAGAGTGTAAGAATGTGAGAGATATCAAGAAGAAGAAAAGAGGAAGAATAAAAAACAATATATGAAGGAGAAGAGTGTAAGAATGTGAGAGATATCAAGAAGAAGAAAAGAGGAAGAATAAAAAACAATATATGAAAGAGAAGAGTGTAAGAATGTGAGAGATATCAAGAAGAAGAAAAGAGGAAGAATAAAAAACAATATATGAAAGAGAAGAGTGTAAGAATGTGAGAGATATCAAGAATAAGAAAAGAGGAAGAATAAAAAACAATATATGAAAGAGAAGAGTGTAAGAATGTGAGAGATATCAAGAAGAAGAAAAGAGGAAGAATAAAAAACAATATATGAAGTAGAAGAGTGTAAGAATGTGAGAGATATCAAGAAGAAGAAAAGAGGAAGAATAAAAAACAATATATGAAGGAGAAGAGTGTAAGAATGTGAGAGATATCAAGAAGAAGAAAAGAGGAAGAATAAAAAACAATATATGAAGGAGAAGAGTGTAAGAATGTGAGAGATATCGAGAATAAGAAAAGACGAAGAATAAAAAACAATATATGAAGGAGAAGAGTGTAAGAATGTGAGAGATATCAAGAATAAGAAAAGAGGAAGAATAAAAAACAATATATGATGGAGAAGAGTGTAAGAATGTGAGAGATATCAAGAAGAAGAAAAGAGGAAGAATAAAAAACAATATATGAAGGAGAAGAGTGTAAGAATGTGAGAGATATCAAGAATAAGAAAAGAGGAAGAATAAAAAACAATATATGAAAGAGAAGAGTGTAAGAATGTGAGAGATATCAAGAATAAGAAAAGAGGAAGAATAAAAAACAATATATGAAAGAGAAGAGTGTAAGAATGTGAGAGATATCAAGAATAAGAAAAGAGGAAGAATAAAAAACAATATATGAAAGAGAAGAGTGTAAGAATGTGAGAGATATCAAGAAGAAGAAAAGAGGAAGAATAAAAAATAATATATGAAGGAGAAGAATGTAAGAATGTGAGAGATATCAAGAAGAAATGAGGAAGGATATAAGAGAATGTACAAGGGAGAAGAGAGTAAAAATTCAAGAGAAGTTATGAAGGAGAAAATAAGAATGCCTAGAGGAGATAAGAGTAAATATTTAGAGAAAATATGGAGGAGAAGTGAGAAGAAATGTAAGAGAAGTTATAAAGGAGAGAAAATTAAGAGAACATATGAAGGAGAAAAGAATATGAAAGTAAGAGAAGATATGAAGAATGTAATGAAAAGGGAGTAAAAATCAAGTGAATGAAATGAAAGAAACACATTTTTGTTTCTTGAGGTTTTTACTCTTTCATTGTTTTGACCCTTTAAAATTTATGAGGATTTATTTGATAGGTAGATACAAGTATGTAGATACTGACTCTATATTTATTTGATAGGTAGATACAAGTATGTAGATACTGACTCTATATTTATTTGATAGGTAGATACAAGTATGTAGATACTGACTCTATATTTATTTGATAGGTAGATACAAGTATGTAGATACTGACTCTATATTTATTTGATAGGTAGATACAAGTATGTAGATACTGACTCTATATTTATTTGATTTAGGTTTAGATACAAGTATGTAGATACTGACTCTATATTTATTTGATAGGTAGATACAAGTATGTAGATACTCACTTTAGTATCTACCTATCTTCTTATTTTAAGTGTGTGTCGCACACCAAAGTAAAATATATGAAATAAATCCTCACTTGAAAGAAACTGCATAGTCTGAAAAATACCAGTATCTAGTTTGGGGTCTGAAGAAGCTATGAAAGATGAATGTAGATCTAACTCCTTGTAATAATGGATGCGTGTAGAACACCACTGAGAAAACTGAAAGCACTTTTGGAGAATTGAAATAGAGATCAAGATTATTGTCCTCCAGAAAACTGTCATCATTTACTCTGTGAGGATTTTCTGAAATGTTCTTCAGAATCTTGCTGAGCTCATGCCTCAAGAACAGAATTTCTATTGACTACATCAATGTACAACATTAATGTAATCATCATAATAATAATGACCCAGATGAATGAAACTGATTCTTTTTGGTTACTATTTATGACTGCCTCAGCACTTCTGCCACCATTGAAGATCTCTTGCTGTTATGAACAGTTCAATAACTATTAATGAATGCATATTATTTATTAATGAATATTAACAACCAAAATATCATTGAGCGATTGATACATTTTCTATAACTCATCAACTCTTTGAAAGTACTTAAATTTTTAAATTATAAATTTTTTGTTTGTTTGAGATAATAATGATTTAGTGATACAGGTTTTAATAATTAATCTACATCTGGGGTGGGGGAGAAAATTGGATTCATACTTTTTGCAAGGCTATTTGCAGGTAAATAAATATAACAAACCCAAGTGAAATTGGAACTCTGCTCTGCTCAACAATTCTAAGCCATCATTTATTACACCACCAACACATCCAAGCTTACAGCACTTGATATTCTGAAGCATTCACACAGCTCCACTATATTTAATATTATTGATGGTATGGTAAACAGTGTTTTGATGTGATATGTCTGTAAGCCACCCACTATATCAGTATCATCATGATTAACAATATGGAAATTCGTAAAAGCTCTATTAGTTGTAGAATATCTGTTGTAGACAAACAGGCTCCCAAGAGTAGAAGTGTGTAAGTTTAAGTCTCAGTCAGTCAGTTAAGTGCCATACATAATACACGCTTGGGTGATCATGTCTCGAAAGAGACATCACTGACTGGGCAGAATATTATCCCACAGTAGGTTGCCATTGCTTTCTGCAGTAGACTGGTTGCTGACCAAGGCTATAAAACCTAATCTGTCCTGTTATTTAACCCCTAACTGGAAGGAAGAGACGGATTAATACCTTTCCCAAGGGTATTTGCGCATAAGTGAATGCAAGGAATACGACTGGAATTCGAATTCGTTTAAGTCTCACTGGGTCTTTAATCCTCTTAAACAATGGTTTTCTTTCCTTATTAAGTTGTGAATCTTTTCACTTAAAGGAAACAATTTATCTTTTTCCTTTGGCATATCCAAATAACTAGAATTGTTATTCTTGTGTTTGAAAATCATCATTAAGCAGAAGTAAGTAAGAATTGTTTATTTTCTGCATTTGACCACAGAAAGTGACATTTTAGGAAAACGAGGGACCACTCTACTAATTTGCTTTTTATAATCATTTCACCCCAAGCATGATAGGACTGCCACTGGTGCACAGAGGGTTACAGTGAGAGAAAAAAACAAGGTAGAGGGGATGATGAAGAAAGGATAAGAGAAGGATGGGAATCAAGGATATAGAAGATAGTAACTGATGTTGCATTAAAACATTTAGAGATTGTAGCTATCCAGGAAGCAAGCAAATGGAATGGAGTTCCACAAACGAGAAGTGCAGGAAAAGAAACTGTTAGAGTAGAAGAGATAGTTACATTTAACTATTTTGATGGTAAAAGAGTGGGACCTTGATGCCAATATAGTAGCACAAGTAAATACATATGGTCAGGGAACCAAGGAAAAAACTTGTCAGAACAGTTACTATGGAAAAAGAAAAGATAGAGGGAAGCCACATCACATCAGTGAAAAAGTGACTGAAGGCAAGCTGCTAAGTTAGGATTGATTATATTGCAGATCCACCTTTGGATTTTGTCAAGAGCCTCAAGGTTATTAGCAGGAACACCCAACCAGCTATGGTAACATTATTCAATGCAGGGACAAATGGTAGATTTATAAATGTGCAAAATGAATTCTGAAGAAAAAACTCCCTGGCCTGACACAGTGACCCAACCTTCCTATCAGCAGATGCAGCTATGGATTTAATGTAGTCATTCCATTTGAGATCACTTGAGAGAGTGAGGCCAAGGAGGTAAAGTGTGTTGCTCTCTAGGAGGTTAGCATCATCTATTCTGATGGTAGGCAAGAAAGTTTGTCTATGGTGGTTAAAGGAAGGCAGCTTCATTTTAGAGGCATTAAAATTTATGAGCCATTTCTTACCCCATTCAATCACAAATTGTAAGGCCTTTTGAAGGGCAGAAGCCAGGTTTACTTTGTTAACCTTGGCAGGTTTCTTATTGAGATGAGAGTAAATGGTGGTGTCATCTGCATAGATGCCTACAAATGAAAAGAAGTGTAGTGCTTTCAGTAAATTAAGCTTTTTCTCTTTTTACATAAATCGACTCAATACAATACTCGAGAGTTACTCATAGTAGAGCATTTTTGAAGGAGATAGAAGTGAAGACAAGGAGGATAAGGACAATAGATAGTGATAGACTTAAAGAAATTAAGATTGGAGTGTTCATAGAAGCATCCACACAGGAGTAGCAGTTTGTGGGGAAAAGGCTGTCTGAATGAAACTTCCTCCATACAAATGAAATACAGAGAAATATGACTAGTTTGACTGTGGCATGGCAAGTCCAAGCTATAAAGGTCTGAACAGTTGGAACTTAAAAGGGGAGCTCATCTGAACATTGGCCATGGAAAAGCATAGAGTTGGTTGGGTCTACCAAACAATGCAACTTCAATAACTATGCATATATTCTGAGCAGAGACATTTTTAGAGATGACAGTAACCATAAATAATTTGAAAATAAAAATATTTTGATATTTTGACATCTAATAATTAAATAAAGTAAAACACTTTTGATTTTTTTCGCATTTAATAACATCAATATATTGAAAGTAAAACTCTTGATATTTTTCCATCTAATGATATAAATATATAGAAAGTAAAGCTCTTGATATTTTGCCATCTAATAATATAAATATATAGAAAGTAAAACACTTGATATTTTGCCATCTAATAATATAAATATATAGAAAGTAAAGCTCTTGATATTTTGCCATCTAATAATATAAATATATAGAAAATAAAACTCTTGATATTCTGCCATCTAATAATATAAATATATAGAAAGTAAAACTCTTGATATTTTGCTATCTAATAATATAAATATATAGAAAGTAAAACTCTTGATATTTTTCCATCTAATAATATAAATATATAGAAAGTAAAACTCTTGATATTTTGCCATCTAATAATATAAATATATAGAAAGTAAAACTCTTGATATTTTGCCATCTAATAATATAAATATATAGAAAGTAAAACTCTTGATATTTTTCCATCTAATAATATAAATATAGAGAAAGTAAAACTCTTGATATTTTCCCATCTAATAATATAAATATATAGAAAGTAAAACTCTTGATATTTTGCCATCTAATAATATAAATATATAGAAAGTAAAACTCTTGATATTTTGCCATCTAATAATATAAAAATATAGTAAGTAAAACTCTTGATATTTTGCCATCTAATAATATGAATATATAGTAAGTAAAACTCTTGATATTTTTCCATCTAATGATATGAATATATAGAAAGTAAAACTCTTGATATTTTTCCATCTAATGATATAAATATATAGAAAGTAAAACTCTTGATATTTTGCCATCTAATAATATAAATATATAGAAAGTAAAACTCTTGATATTTTGCCATCTAATAATATAAATATATAGAAAGTAAAACTCTTATGGGGGAAATTCTAATCTAATATTAGAAAAATATTTAGCACATGAATTTACAAAGAATATAGAGGAGGTATTTTTTGGAAACATAAATTCACTGTGAGTTATGTCATTTTTACTCATTTTCCTTTCATCATATTTCAGTTGCTTTTTATCCCAATCCTTAAATTGTGATTCTACAAAAGTTAAGCAAGCAGTGCGGAACAGAAATAAGGAATATGTCTCTTGTTTGATTGAAAATTGCATCTGTATCTTTGAGAGTTTGTCTTTCCCTGACAATGTCATTAACCATTTGTCAACAAAAGTTTTAGTGGCAGACATCACTTAAATAAGTCAAATATATTTTATTTGATTTTTATATATTCATTTGTTTCCAATAATCTATTAGAAAAATATTTAGCACATGAATTTATAAAGAATATAGAAGAGGCATTTTTTAGAAACAGAAATTCAAACTGTCCGTTATGTTATTTTTACTTACTTTCCTTTCATCCTATTTATGTTATAAAATAACAAAAATAGGATGAAAGAACAGTGAGTAATTATTATCTGTATGCTGTGGCTTCTCTTTGTCTTTTCTACAAGTATTTTCATGGCAGCTGCTCAGATTAGCTTTTTTCCTTGGTTCCCAGACCACATGTATTTATGCACTTTACTAAATTTTAATCAAGGGCCACTCTTTTACCATCAAAATAGTTAAACATAACTGCCTCTACTCCAAGTTTCTTTTCTCACACTTTCCATTTATGGAACTCCCTTCCATTTGCTTGCTTCCCTTCAAAAGTTCAAATGCAATATCAATTGCCATCTTTTATCTTCTTAATTTTCATCCTTCTCTTATCCTTTTCTCAACACCCTCTGTACCTTGTTTTTTCTATCATTGTAACCCTCCTGTGCACCAGTAGCAGTCCTGCCTTGCTTGGGGTGAGATGATAATAAAAAAGAAAATGAGTAAAAATAACATAACTGATAGCTTGAATTTCTTTTTTCTAAAAATTGTCTCTTTTATATTCTTTGTAGATTCATCTAGCCTGTTTCAATATTTCAATGCTGATGGCAGTTTCTTTCCTAATCTTTTGTTGGATGCAGAGTGGAATCTCAACATTTTGATTATGTCATTATTTTCTTTTCATATTATCTAATTTAGTTGTTGCTTCTGTTGAAAATCCTAAAGTGATGTGGTTTCTATTATTTGTTACTGTTAGGGGAAGCTAATTTCCTTCTCCTATTAAGGATGATAACTCAGAATACAATTGAATTACTTCTCTTGTCTGTGAAGATGAATGCACCACTTCTGAATTGAACATGGTGGCCAGCTGACACATGTGAAATTCATTGTTTCAATCCATGCAATCCTTGCTGTTCTCAGACAGTAAACAAATAAAAGTTGTTTTATTATGTGTCAAAATACACTTGTCTTTTATTTTCATTTGTCTTTATTCATCCCAACAGCCTGGGATATAGCAGTTACAGTTCTCTGTGATTTAGTTGCCCCAGTCCACAATGATTCCAAAAGAGGATTTTGTTCAATGTTTTGAAAAAGATTCTGGAATAAGTATCTAAGGTGCCAGTTACTTTGAAGAAAAGTAAATAGCCATTGCCTTAAGTAGATTTTTTTTTGTAAATTGAAATACTTGAATACTTTCAAGAAAAACTTATATAATTTTGATGCAAAAGTTTCCAAAGATATTTTGACAAAGGCTTTTCTTTGTATAAATTGAGACTATCATTTTGTAGCTATCAAGTCATTTTCAGTTACCTTATGTCAGCTTTCATTTAAATTTTGGATTCTATCATAAAATAATTATGCAGTAAATTTTATGAGAAATTATCTGATGTTTTGAATATTTTGTATTTGCGGAACCAAGCATCGAAGAAAAACATATTTAGGAAATTCTTGTCACTGCTCCATGATTGTTTCTTATGTTACACTGATAACAAGTGTTTGGATTATAATGCAAGAAAATCATTATTGCTTTGGTTTGTGGTATGTCAGATTCTTTTCAAATTACTTAATGCTGAATTTTGATCTTTTCATAAAAATATATAGATATGGATCAAATTTGAAAGAGAGTCAAAAATGTAGACATAGGTCCAGTTGAGATGAGAGCCAAAAGATGTAGACATATGTCCAGTTTTGATGACAGTCAAAAGAGGTAGACATAAGTCCAGTTTATATAAGAGTCAAAATAGCTAGATATAGGTACAATATAGATGAGATCAACAGATGTAGAAAGAGGTCCAGTTTAGATGAGAGTCAAAAGAGGTAGACATAGATCCAGTTTCTATAACAGTTAAAAGATGTACACATGAATCCAATTTTTATTAGAATCAAAAGAGGTAGACATAGGTACAGTTTACATGAGAGTCAAAAGATATAGACGGAGGTCCAGTTTCGATGACAATCAAAAGAGCTAGACATAGGTCAAGTTTACATGAGAGTCAAAAGTGGTAGACATTTTTTTTTTTTTTTTTTTTTATAAGCGTTTCACCCCGAGCAAGGCATGTCACTGCCACTACTGTGCAGGGGGCTACGTAGAGAGGAGAAAGGCTGGTTAAATATAGGACATAACAGAGGGTGGGTGATAGGCGGGTGAGGATACCGAGAATGAGGGTTGGGTAGATGAGAGTGTTGTGAGAATAGTTGGGAGTTAGTGTGATAGGAGGTGTCTATTGACCCTACATTTAAACACCTGGAGATTGTAACTGTCGGGAAAGCAGACTTGTGGAAGGGAGTTCCACAGGCGGGAAGCGCGAGAAAAGAAGCTGTTGGAGTAGAATTTACGGTTACATCTTATTTGTTTAACTGTAAAAGGGTGGGACCTAGTTGCTAATCTAGTATCTCGTGTAAATTCGTGCTTGGGCGGCACCAGTGATCTAAGCTCATCGGAGCAGAAGCCATGAAAGTACTTGTAGAAGAGGCACAGGGAAGCTACATCACGCCGGTGTGAGAGCGGCTGCAGCCGGTCTGCCAAGTTAGTATCAACCACGTTACAGATCCTCCTTTGTATTTTGTCAAGAAGCCCAAGGAGAGCAGCAGGGGCACCCGACCAGATATGGCAGCAATATTCAATACACGGGCGGATGGTAGATTTGTATATGTGCAGAATAGTTTCAGGTGGGAAAAATTTCCGGGCCCTGCACAGAGAGCCGACTTTCATAGCAGCAGATTTGGCAATGGATTCAATATAGTCATTCCATTTGAGGTCCGCCGAGAGTGTAAGGCCAAGGAGGCGTAGTATTTTACTCTCTGGGAGGCTAGCCTGTCCCATGCTAATGGGAGGTAGATGCGATAGTCTATGGTGGTTAGTTGATAACAGCTTTGTTTTGGAGGCATTGAAATTTACCAACCATTTCCTACCCCAGGTCACTACGGATTGGAGGTCCCTTTCCAGTGCGGCAGCGAGGTTCACTTTGTCGTCCAGACCTGGTTTCTGATCGATGCGGGAGTAGATTGTTGTGTCGTCGGCATACATGCCAACTTGGGATCTAATGGTGTCGGGGAGATCATTAATGTAGATCAGAAATAGCGTGGGACCTAGGATAGAACCTTGAGGGACGCCCGCGTTCGTCTGGTAGTTTTGGGAGGCATGCCCATTTAATACCACCTTTAATGTGCGGTTAGAGAGGAAGGACTGGATGAGGTCAAACAGATGTCCAGTTATCCCATAGCTCCGCAGTTTGCACAAGAGGCCAGCATGCCAGACCCTGTCGAATGCTTTGGAGATATCCAAGGCAACGGTTCGGGCTTCACCATTCTTGTCGAGTGCCTGGTATATGTACTCGGTAATGGTCGTTAGCATATCAGCAGTAGACCTGGTGAAGCGAAACCCATACTGTTTGTCAGAGAGAAGCCCGTTGGTCATAAGGTGCTGAATCACCTCGGCGTTGATAATGGCTTCGAAAACTTTGCCAAAGATTGGAAGGAGACTAATAGGACGGTAATTGGCGGGGTCCGAGGGTTCGCCAGAATTCTTAAATATAGGTACTACGCAGGAGGACTTCCAACAGGCAGGAAAGCAGGAAGCAGATAGGCAGAGGTTATAGAGTTTAGAGAGGACAGAGGAGAGTTCAGGGGCACATTTCTTCAGTACTATGACTGGGATTCCGTCACCGCCGCTCGCTTTGTGTGGGTCAAGTTGCGCAATTATCTTGGCGACCAGCGAGGGCGAGATGAGGACGTTATTTAGTTGAGCCTTAGTTCTGGGTGGGAAGTCTGGTGTAGGTATTCCTAACGAGTCCAGTGTCGAATTGGTTGAGAATTTACGGGCAAAGCACTCAGCCTTGTCGGCTGGGGAGGTGAGAACTTCAAATTCATTGATTAGTGGGGGTATTGAAGTCTTGTTCCTGCTGAGCACGCTTTTGCAGTGACGCCAGTAATCTTTGGAGCCAAACTTAGAGGATGCTATGCGTTGCCTAATTCTGGTAGCAAACGCCCTCTTGGCTTCGTTCAGTACTTTTTTACACTTGTTCCGTGCTGAGGTGAAAAGGCGCCTGTTTTGGTTCGACGAGCAGCTTCGATAGAGCCGGAAGAAATGGTTCCGGTGGGCAATAGCGGCCGAGCAAGCGGGTGAGAACCAGGGGGACGAATTAGGTTTTAGTTGGAATTTTCTGGCAGGGATAAAAGCATCGATGCCAGCCTTAACCCAAGAGGAGACTTCGGAGGCACAGTCTTCGACAGGAAGATCAAAGACGCTGTTCCAGGGGACGTCGCAGAGGAAGTCCCTGAACGAGTCCCAGTCGGCTCTTTGGTAGCAGTATGATATTCTGCTGGTCTGGTTTTCTTGGGAAGAGTTAGTGCGGATTGATATGTTTACGGAGACTACGGCGTGGTCAGAATTTCCAAGGGGGCAGAGTTGCCTGGTAGTGCAGGAGTCTGGGATGGAAGTAAAACAAAGGTCGAGTAAAGAGTCCCTTCCGTTAGGGTTTTTAGAGAAACGCGTGGGGAAGTCCACCACTTGCGTTAGAGCTTGGGCTATTGAAAAGTGCATGGTGCGGATCCCAGCAAGGTCGGTGGCTGAGTTTTCAAGCCACTTGGTGTGGTGGGCGTTAAAATCGCCAAACACAAATATTTGGGCAGATGGGTGAGAAGAAATGGCCCTGTCGATGTTATTAGAGATGCAATCAAGTAACGTACAGTCAGAGGAGGAGGGGGAGCGGTAGAGGAAGAAGAGATAGCTAACCGAGCTTAGAAGTGAGAGACGGAAGCACATGAAGGAATGATCAAGGGATTCAAGAGATGTGACCCTGGCTAGGGGGAGTTGTTCGCTGACATATACACCAAGCCCATGCATATGGACATTGGAGTCCTTCCTGAAGAGAGGAAGGTAACCAGGAACGAACAGCTCTGAAGAGGGGATAGAAGGGTCAAGGTTAGTCTCACATATAGCTAAGATATCGGGTGAGTTAGTTAGAAGGAAAGACTCTACACTATTAAAGTTACTGCGAATACCTCGTATATTTGTGAAGGTAACGCAGATAGGTTTGGGCGATTTACGACTAGCTGGTTTAGGCTTGCTATTTTGTTTGTTAAATTTCATGTTGGTTGTAGTTGTGGATAGAGAGGTCTAGAGTAGGGTCAGATGGTCGTTAATTGCAGCAGGTGAAGGATGGAGAATGGCGCCGCCTGCAGCATAATGTGGCCTCGGGGTCGCCCATCGGAAATTCATGCAGGGACGCCCGTCCATGCGCGAAATGGCACTACAGGAACCCCGATATTATTCAACTGTTGATCAGAGCAGCCTCTCGAGACGCTACGCAAGAGTTCGGGCTCCTAATTACCAGTCGGAAGCAGCAACCAGGAAACTGCCAACCCGGTACCCTCAGAATGAAGAGACTTTGCCACCATACTCACCAACTGCAAAAAGCTTCCAGCCAAACCGACATAAAGACCGAAAAAGAGAGAGATGAACCGGGAACCCCTTCCTAAACAAGAAACAAGGCGATCACCTCTACTCCTGTCCAAAAGAAGGGGGTGGAGTGTGAGACCGGGCGATAGAAGGTACTATCTACTCCAATTAAAAAAAAAAGAATAAATGTGTGACTGAAGATAATTAAGTTTCAACTTAGTATAAGTCAAACCTAAATTTGATAATTAACAACAATTTACACAAAAATTAGGCAGAAAAGAACCGAAATAAAATAAAAAATACAAATCAAAATACAAATCAAAATAAATAAATAATTCAAAAAATAAGATCACACTGGCTAAACTCACCAAGTTGCAGGCTGGCTGACAGAAAAAAGTTAAGAAAATTTCAAAAATTATCTCCATTTTGTTTCTTCTATACAGTTCTGGAGAGTTCTGGAGAGATTAAGTTACCTTAAGTAAGCAGTAACAGACAGTAGTGTGATGGAGGGGGGATCACCTCCAAGCCATGTGTCCAGTTAGCAAGGGAATGACAGAGAACAATAAAATTTAAAAAAAAAACAAACATGGCCGGTCTTAGAATTCCTACATATAACCAAAGCCCTAATATACCAAACCTAAATTTGATAATTAACAACAATTTACACAAAAATTAGGCAGAAAAGAACCGAAATAAAATAAAAAATACAAATCAAAATACAAATCAAAATAAATAAATAATTCAAAAAATAAGATCACACTGGCTAAACTCACCAAGTTGCAGGCTGGCTGACAGAAAAAAGTTAAGAAAATTTCAAAAATTATCTCCATAAGCACAGTTTAGATGAGAGTCAAAATATGTAGACATAGGTCCAGTTTAGATGTGAATGAAAAGAGGTAGACATAGGTCCAGTTTACATCAGAATCAAAAGAAGTAGACATAGGTCCAGTTTAGATGATAATGAAAAGAGGTGGACATAGGTCCAGTTTACATCAGAATCAAAAGAAGTAGACATAGGTCCAGTTTAGATGATAATGAAAAGAGGTAGACATAGGTCCAGTTTACATCAGAATCAAAAGAAGTAGACATAGGTCCAGTTTAGATGATAATGAAAAGAGGTGGACATAGGTCCAGTTTACATGAGAGTCAAAAGTGCTAGACATATATATGGCAAATGTGGGACACCCTTTTTTTAGAGTTTATATTGGTCAACCAAATATATAGAGATACTGTATACATAGTATTGGGTGAAATCATTATTTAACTTTCTGCAAAGATAAATCATTTGTTCCAATGCTATCCTTTAACAAAGCCAGTTTCTCACTGTAGTTTTGTACAGTAAATATTTGCTTAAATCTATCAATTTATAATAAAGGATTCTCGTCGAATCCTGCTAAATGAAGAACTTTTCCCTCCAGTAGATTCTCTTTGCATGAACTTAAGCTTGGTTATAATGCTTTTCAAAATGCTGCCATCATTAACATAGCATGAGATTAAGGATATACTTTATTTTTTGTCTATACTTCTGAGATGAGGAAGTATTTACATTATTTATGTTTGAACTGTTATCCTCATCTTTATTGCCGTGTTCATGATGTTTCAGCTGTTTTACACTCTGTTTTGTTTTGAAATTTCTAGCACCTGAAGAAGTTCCACAGTTTACAATAGCCTAAATGTCCTAAACATGGCAGTATAAATGAGAACAGTCCAAACAATGTAAATAATGGAAGGATACACTTATTGTTTCTGACATTCCACAGTTGGAATATGAGTCTTGAAGATTCAGGTGGTAGAGGATACTCATCTGCAATTGACAATCAACATCTGAAAAACACTACTTTAGCAAAACCCATGTGAAAGGATCAATCAGAGAACTGTCTCAGTTAATGGGTATTAGCATTTCAACAAGGTAAAGGAACCTGATAATAATTTCCACATGAAATCATTTAAAGTCAAAGAGTTTAATATTCTGAAGTGAGTTTGATGCTGCATCTATGATATTTGAATGATACATTTCATGACAACTGTAAATGGCTTCATCATGTTGAAGGCCGAAACACTTTCCAAAGCTTAAATTACACCATGAGAAGATTATGATTGTCCGCCATTGGTGTTATCCATTACAGCTTTCTGGAATATAACCAAAGCATCACTGTTTAAGTTTACTAGCAGCAACTGGATGAAATGTACATTCAGTTAAGCAAAATGCGACCAGCTCTGGTTATTTGCTGAGGTTGAATTTTGCTTCATGACAATGCTAGGTGACAAGTTATGAAGAAGACATTGCAGAAGCTCACTAACTTGTGATTCCTATATTTTGCCACATCCAGCTTATTCTCCTGATCTTCTGCCTCCTTACTACCTCTTTTACAAGCATCTTGACATTTTTTTAAACCAAATGACATTCTGTTTTAAAGAAAATGCAGAAACTGTATTCAAAGATTTCTTGGCATCCAAACATTTAGAGTTTTATCATAAAGACATAAATAATTTTGTAATTCAATGGCAGAAATGTTCAAGGTTCTAATTCTTGACTGATTTAAACACTGTTTAAATACATTAATTCAAGAATAAAAATTGATTCTAAAATCAGACTTTATTTTCCAAATAACCTAATAGTTGACTGATTACATAAACAAAGAATTTAGTAAAGTTAAGACACTTGTATAATCTCTCAAATGTTTTCAAAAACATATTGTTATGAACTTTTGAATAAATCTAATACTTTGTCAATGATTTGGAGAAGATATATGCTTGTCAATTCATTCACAGTGAAATCAGTAGAATAAAAATAAAAATAATACCATTTTGAATACCACATATTTTCAAATATGAATTATTTGGATACAGTAAGATTTAAAAAGTGAACTCCTTTACTATGTTATATCATAAAGTTACTATGTATCATCTTAATCTCTGAGATGAAACATTGTCATTATTGGTATTACGAATGAAGTGTTGTGATCACTGGCATTAGCACTCTGGCTAAAATATTATCATAAAAGCAATATTTTCTTTTATATTTTTATCAAGTTGAAGTGGATAGAAATATTGGCTTTATGTTTCCTGCTACAGTCAAATGCCAAGGTGTTGTTATCACATTAACCTTGGTATATCTGACTGATCTCCTGATGATGCCAAAGAAGATAAGTATAATTATTGCATCAGAATCTGCTTGCACTTAGTACTCCCACAAGGAGATAGGTAACCAACTGAGCCAAATAGTATCTCAAGGCATACCAACATCTACTATCACTCGCTCAACCAGGGGCAGTGGGGACAAGCCTGATTAGGAGCTATGTGATCCTTAATTTCATAGCAACATTTTCTTTTTTCTACCTATATTTACATGTTTCAAATTAAGCAAAGCACAACTATTAAGTAATGAAAAGTTTTTATGAATTTTGATGTTATTTTGAGGTCTTTTTTGTCCAAATTCATGAATTTACTTTGCTCATGCAAAGTCTCAAAGAACTCTATATCTTTCCATGTTATTGAATGTGTTAAAATTATTCAAATTTTTAACAAGAAAATCTCAAGTTGGTGTTAAAAATTGCTGCAAAACATTGTTGATTTATTTAAGATAGAATGATCTATTATGACATATCTCTGATTTGTATTCAGATATGTTATATTTATTGTCAATTTTTCTAATTGAATTGTTCATCTATATTGCATATGATCCATTATTGTACATAGGTTAAAATAAAATTTGTATTTTATATGAATATTACTTTATGAAAATTGAGATGTAATAGAGTGGTGAGATTTCATAGGTAATATAGATTTGGCATGATCAAGAGACCCTTGCACTGATCCTATCTTCAGGTATTATTGGAGTTCCTGTATGTAGATTTGTTGTGTTAGAGCAGTGAAAGTGTAGAAATATTGGCTTTACAACTAATACATATCCTGTTGTAGTTAGATGTCAAAGTGCCATACCCACTTCAGCTTTGGTATATCTGACTGCTCTCTGATTGAAATCAAAGCAAAGACTGCATTCATATGTACCTGGTACTCCTGCAAGGTGATGGAGAACCAACAAGGTCTAATTGTATTACATTATTCTTTTATATTTCTAATGAAATTCTTCTGTTTCTTAACAGTTTTCAGATGCATCTGAAAGAGTTACATTTTTCCACTTCAGTCAGTCAGTTATGTACCATATGTGATACACACTAGGGCGATTATGTCTCGAAAGACACATAACTGACTGGGCAGAAGATTTCCCTGCAGAAGGTTGCCATTACTTTCTGTAGTAGACTGGTTGTCAACTAAAACTGTAGAACCCAATCTGTCTTGCTATTTAATCCATAGCTGAAGGGAGAAGAGATTGATTACTACCTATCTGAAGGTTATTTGTGCATAAGTGAATGCAACAAATTCAACTGGAATTCAAACTTGGCCCCTTTGATCTCTCATCCCATGCTGATATCCACTGCACCACAATAAACATCCGTTTCCTCTTACTAATGTTTAACTTCAATTTACTTTTTGAATGGAAAATATTTTGGGATAATTATAACATTTACTTATTTTAAGGAACATGATTTTATTGAATAACATAACCCTATTTACTCCTTTACTGTAAGCAGGTTTTGAAAGAGCAACTGGGAAAAAAATTGTGTGAAATCTGGTAATTTAAATGATCATAACATTTCTACTGGAATGGGTTTCAATTTTGAGAGAAGCACTTTGGTGTGTTTTTCTGATTTTCCATTAGAGAAGGCAGTTGAGTTCTGATTAGAATGTTAAAAAGCTGAAAATCAATAATATTTGACTAAATTGATTGGTTCCTCAACTTCTGTTGCCAATCAAATCAATAAACATATTTGCAGAAGAATCAAATATATTCCAACCTTAATAGTTAGAGTTTCTTATTATGAATTATACATACACATCTATACACTTCCTTCCTTTCCTCCTTCTCTCTCTTTCTTTCTATATATATATATATATATATATATATATATATATATATATTGATTATTTAATTACTTAGATTTTGGTGATAATAAAATTAGACCAATACACAGTTGTGTTAAAAACTGTTCAATACAATTATATTGTAGAACTTCTGAATATTTTTCATTTATAAACAAGTTATTATGCAACCTAGGTTTCTACCATATGGTGTCTTCAGGCAATTTGCAATAACTGATATTACCATTTTTAAAAGAAATGTTAGCTATTATGTTATTCCCAAACAAAAATGAATTACTGAATGAAAGAACAGAAATCATGATTAAGTGTAATCATACCATAAAATACCTGTGAGAGTCATACAACCATGGATGAAAACATTATTATTTCTTCTAGTTTTGAAAAATTGCATATTCAAAAAATTCTCGTTATGTGAGTGTTCAAAAAATCCCAGTTACATGAACATTCTTAAAAAAATAGTAAAATTAGTTATTGCAAATAACTAGGTCATGCAATAACTTGTTTACAAATGAAAAATATATATATTATATATATCTAATGCTTTTGCTAAACTTAGAATTTAAAATTCATAATAGAAATAAAGGAAAGTGAATCTAACAGTCGATTAATAATGCTGATCTCTATTTTAATCAAATATTAATGTTAATGTCCCAATAAATTATTTTCAATGTCTGTTCTTATAATTATTCAACTTAGAAATTGCTTTGTTTTGATTGATCCACTCTGTCTATATAACAATGCTTCTTTTATTAAGGATGTTTGGCTAGTCTTGAACCTTTTAAAACTCTCAGACTTGAAATAAACCTCATCACTTGATAAGTCACAGATAGTGTTGAAACAAAATGGTTACTTTTGTAGTGATATAACATATTTATGTTATAAATTCTAAATAAATATTATTCACTTTACTTTGTATTGAGCACATTTTTAAGACTATTGTTTCTTTGGATATGCAATTTTATTCCATCCATACCTACCCTATCAATATATATATATATGTTATGTTTTTTGTTGTTGCTGTTGTTGTTGTTTCCAAATAAAGTTTATTTTTATAATAAAGTTTTCAGCCCCCTATCTTTGTGTTGGTATGGTTTTTCCCACTCTTTATTTCTATTCTATTTATTTGCTAGCTGTCTTAAGTACTTCAGCCTCATTCCCTGACGATCCGTAGGGTGAAACCACGGTAGGTTGTAGCTCACTTTAGATTTTTTCATATATATATATATATATATATACATAATATACATATAATATGTAATATATATATTTTATATGTATATAACAAAGTGGAAAAAGATTTTGCCCAAAGTATTTTGTCATTTAGCATTTTTTTTTCTTGACATATTTTATCCGTTTATTGCACATTTTACTAAACAGCTCTACTTACCTAAGGTACACAGACGACATCCTCTTATTATATCTACAAGATACAAAATTACATCTCTATATAAAAATGGATATGTCTGTGTGTGTGTGTGTGTGTGTGTGTGTGTGTGCTTGCGTGTCTCCAGTCTAATGAACCCTTCTTCTTCTTCTTCTTCTTCTTCTTCTTCTTCTTCTTCTTCTATGTGCCCTGTCCCTTCAGGACGTAGGCGATCATGACCCCCCACGTCTCCCTATCCCTTGTGGCCCTCAGCATGTTTGTTCCCCTTACTCCTGGTAACCCCCGTTCCGTCATCCACCTGACCAGGCCCTGCAAATATGTTATCCGCTGCCTTCCTCTGTCTCTCTTTCCCTCTACCTGGCCAGTCAGTATCAGGTTCTCCAAACTCTCCTTCCTCATTGCGTGTCCCAGGAACTTCAGTTGTCTCTTCCTGATGTTCGGTATTAATTTCCTTTTGGTTGCCATTCTTTCCAACACCTCATCATTGCTTGCATGTTCAGTCCACGATATCAGCAGCATCCTTCTGTAGAACCACATTTCTACTGCTTCCAGTTTTGTCCTCATTTTCAATGATATTGTCCAGCACTCACTACCGTATTAAATAACTGACATCACATAGCAATCCAGCACTCTTTTCTTTACTTCTCCGAAACCCTTGGTCCAATTTCAACCAAAATTGGGTCGCTTGTCGATCAAGATATGAACCTTTGATGTACGCAAAAATTTTCGAATCGCTTTTTAGGATATGGCAGAAATAACCAAAACGACTAAAATTTACGAACTCTTCTCCTTCGAGATGCCTTACGCAAATTCAGCCAAGACTGGGTAACTTGTAGATCAACATCCGAACCTTTGATGTTCACAAAAAAATTTCGATTCAATGTACAGGGTTTGTCAAAAATCAATGACAAACATAATTTTGGGTAGTCTTTTGCACACTTTTATGCATTTCTCCAAGATGCTTAACCAAAAACCCAACCAAAATCGAGTCATATCTGATGCCTTGATAAGCGAACAAAAATTTTAATTGATACACAGAATGCGTCAAAAATTAATGGAAAATGTTGCTTTTTGCAATTTTTTATTTCTCCGAAACGCTTAGTTGTATTCCAACAAAAATAAGGTCTTTTTTTGTAACTTCTACCTTATATGCCATAACAATTTCACATTTTCTACAAGGTGTCAAACCCTCCAATGTTAGGAAACATCTAAAGACAAAATTAAAATAATCTTCAATTATCAGAAACAAAATTCATGTTATTCTTTTCTATTAATAAATTTATATTTAAACATACAGAAGGTATATTTTTATTCTTCCGATAATCCATTTTCTGATATCCTTCTGATGATAATTCTGGATAAAACCTGTGAGTTGTAGGAAGTTTGGTTTTTCACATAAGGCTAATTCAAAAAATAATAATCATCTCCCTACTTCTACAAACCCATCAATGAATTCACACACGGATTTGAAATAAACAATTATCTACCTCTCCTCAACATCTTATTAATACACAACAATGGGAAATTAGATTTTAAAGTTTATTGTAAATCCACAAACAAAAATGATTTTATCAACTTCTTTTCCCACCACAATCAAAAAATAAAATTTAGACAAACCATAGGATTTTACCTAAGAGTCCTTAAGATATTTAACTGGGAATACCTAAATTTAGAAGAGAAAACTTCTCTACAACCCACTACAATTTATCCTCAATGCTAAAAATGAGCTTATAAAATTCACAAACGTAAAGAAACAAACACCACCAATAACACTTCTAAATATATGTATATAAATATTGGGGGCGTGTTCTTCAGATCACAACAATACTTGTCATTCATGCACATTTGGGTTTGTCTCTCTTTACCATTTAACGTGTGTAGTAGCGAGTTAACTAATTTTCGTCACACTTTGTTCTACTCAATAGTACTTGGTAATCCAGAAAAGAAAACCAAACAAAAAAAGTGTAACTAACCTTCACTAAATTTGAACGCGAGCCACTAAACTACGAGAATTCATGTTTTTTCGAGAGGAAAAATCACCCGTGATTCCTTGAGTGAGTAAGAAATTAAAGTTATTTTTTTATTTCTCTTCAATTTCTATTTCGGTTTACTAAAGTTTCTTTTTTTCTTCTTTAATTAATTGTATTTGGTTTAATCCTAAAAAAAGACATGGACAAACATGTACGAATTTAAATCCGCCATGCTCAATTTTCTTCAGTTCCAACTTGAACAGCAAAACCAACGGGAACTTAAATGGCAAGAGAAGCAACTCAAGCAGCAAAAAAAAAAAAAAAAAAAAAAAAAAAAAAATAATAGGGCTTCTCCAAATGGATATACAAAAAGAATGACTTGAAATTCTAAAGCAAGCTGAAAAAGAACGGCTTGAATTTCAAAAACAAACAGAAATCAAACCTGAAAAATTCAAAGAAATTCTATTTCTAACTCAACAACAGCAAAGAAACTTGATTGAACTGGTAAACAGCGGACAAATTAGTGAAAACAAAAATGTGTTGTCACAAAACACCATCTGGGGCGCAATAGGCATTTCCATATATTCTCCTATTTTAGAAGATTCGAGGATTTATACGCCACAAATTGCATAAATTGGTTTGATCTTGAGAAAATTCGCCTTCTTCTTAGAAAACTGTGCACCACAGAGCACACCAAATTTGCGAACTATATTTTATACCATAGAACAAGCGAAATGGCATTTACTGAAGCAGTTAAACTTCTTACAGAACTTTTTAGTCCTAAAACTTCACTCTTTCATAAGAGATGGAAGTGTATGAATTTAATCAGAAAGGATAGCGAAGATTACACTACATTTGCATCAGTCGGGAACAAACATTGCAACGATTTCAAACTGTAACAGTTGAGTACAAATAATTTCAAGTGTCTGAAATTTGTTTAGGGACTTGTTTCAGCTAAAGATGCTGAAATTAAACAGTTCTGAATAAATTGGAAAATAAGGCAAACCTTACTCTCCAACAAATAGCAGAAGACTGTCAGAGATTCGTTAGGGTATGCCAAGATTCAACAGTCCTAAAAAATGTGAATAATTACAATATCTCATCTCATAAATATAGACAAATATATTTATTTGAATATGATGAGAAATTCTTAATTTAGATTGGTCTCACAGTTAGGCTATTTTCTAAACAGACCCCATCTTAAACATGTACTCACACACTTATGCATGCACATATGCATAGGTGTGCCTGTAGCTTATATATGTTCAGCCAATTTGCATATCTTGTGAACTGGTTGTGCATCTTTGATGTAACTTTGCAATTAGAGAGAAACTTACTGTGCATGTTGGAACAGACACTTTCCTTTGGAGTTACTCAAGTAACAGTGAGGCCTCATGTAATGTGGGTGTGCACTATGTTACTGTCACATTCACAATGGCTGATTCAACATGTTGAATGCACATTTGTATCATGTAGATCTTTCAGGCCCTACTTTTTCTATGTGCCGTGTTCTTTGATGACATAAGCGAACATGTCTCTCCTCAACTTCCTGTCCTTTTTAACTCTTAGTAAAGTGCCTTAGTGATATATCTCCTAATTCCTGTTTTGCTAACAGTTTTTACAATCTCATTATGAAGGTAATGTGATGCTTTTGCTTATCTCTCTTGCCTTCGTTATGACCTGTGAGTGTCATATTTTCCAAGCCGTCTTTTCTTATTATGTACCCTGTATTTAGCTCTCTATGACTTATGGATTTAAAAAAAAAAAAAAATTGCTAACAAAATGTTACAAAGCAGCTGATGGTAATCCTAAAAGAGAAGGTTGCAGACTGCTTTGAAAAGTGGAAGGAATGCTGGAGTAAGTAAGTGCAATTACTGGAGGAGTATTCTGAAGTGAACTCAGGCACCATTGCCCTAGGTAGTCTATTATTTTATTAATTGATTTAATACTTTGCTCACAGTATTTGTATAAAGATAATTTAAAAATCTTACATCTTGACTTTTTCTTCTCCTATGTGCTGTGTCTCTTCAACACATTGAGGATCATGGATTGCTATCTCAACTTTCTATCAAATATAGCTTTTAGTAGTTTTTCTCTCTTTGCTAAGGTCCCCATCATCCATTCCACCATCTATTCACAAGCTCGTCAGATAAGTAGCTTGCTGTCTTCCCCTATATCTCTTGACCTCAAAGCTCTTCTTCCTCATTATATGCCCAAAGAATTTCAGCTGACATTTTCTGATTTTGAGTATAACAGAAAGTTACCATTTTGTTTTGTGTCTTAAAAAAATTTTTCCATTTTCTCTAAGATTTCATTGTTGTTTACTTGCTTCATCCACAGAATTTTCAGTATCCTTTGGTAGAACCACATTTCTGCTGCTTCTAGTTTTTTCCTCATCTTTAGGGAAATTGTCCAACATTTACTGTCATACAAGAGGATGGATACCATGTAGCAAACAAGCAATCTTTTCATTGTCTCTAATGAAATTTTTCTGTTTCTTTCTTAGCTTTTGGAGGGCGTCTTTCATTACTCCATTGCCACTCTGGATTTTGGTGTCTCATTTTCCACTCTCTTCTAAAACTTATCCCAGATATCTGAATTTCTGCACTTGCTGGATTTTTATATCTCCAATTTGTAATTTGCATTTTGGATTTTTTCTCTTGCTGATGACCAGATTTTCTGTCTTCTTGTAGTTAAGGTTTAGTCCTTATTTTACTCTTGACTAGAGTACTTGATTTGTTCATATTGATATTTATTTAGAGCAAGTTAGTATTAAAAACTGTATAAATTAGTATTACTAACTGAATAGTTTAGTATAACATAACAAATTGGATGAAATATGGGTTCAGATCCTGAGTTTTCTTCAGTCATGATGAACAATTCCACTTTCAAAAAGGCTCTGTACTTTGAACATTACTTGGGCTTCAAGATCACACCAGGCCACATACAGAACTCTTATATGCAACCGATTGCCAAAAATGCTGGATAAAGGGTTAGCTTATTCTATCTCTACTTCTTTTGATATGATTTATCTTTACAAGAGCCAAAAGAGACTAAAAATAGAGTATTTCTTCTGTATCTTGTCTGGAGCTGCTCAATCCTCACTTTTCATCCTTGATAGAGTTCAACATCATCTGTGTGACGATGTGCAATTATTTTCTACCCTGCACCCCATTCCTCCACAGATACAAATTTGCAAGTCTGTTGCTATTCTGTTGCTATCTTCATGGCAAATGTTTAGACAAATTTCATTTTTTCATTCCACCAGTTCAGATCTTTACAGCTAGGACACAGCATAAACCTTCAGAAGCAAATCACCCATATTTATCTCATGTTTCAAATGTAAGAAGGAAGTTCCTCTTGGATATTTTTCAGAACTGCTACAATTTTGAACAGACTCCTGTGTGGGTTCTTCCTTGGACATTACAAGTGGTACCATAAAGTTTATGGTACTGATACCTCTCCTCAGTTTCTCTGATGAGATTCAGTAAAGGAGGTCACCTAAAAGACATTTTGGTGACGTGTTAGCCTGTCAGTGGTCTTCACATCTCATTTGTGGTAGCCTAATACACAAAAGACAAGTGTCCCTTTCTTAGGGAACATTCTCTGTTTTGTTGTCTAGAGGCCAGCTCGCTAAGTATGACATTTTATAGAGAAAGATAAAATTTACACAGCATTTAAAGCATATTTCAAATTATTAATCTGTAAAGTTTCAGCTTTTAAGCATGTAGAGTTATTAATTTATTAGAAATTTTATGCCTTTCATGTAACACACATTTAAATAAAGCTGAGCATTTTTCTGTTGAATATTTTCATGCATGTTTAATACTATATCTCTGTGCCATTTATGAATAAAAGACAACTAAACAAGCAGCCAGTGTGAGTAAAAGTTTGAGTCAAACTAGTAAGAAGAGTCATTTATAAAAAAATATTTTTTTAATTGCCACAAATATAAAATTTTGTATTTTCACTTCAGTTTTTCCTTTTTCTTGAATGCTTTTATAAGGCCAAATGTTCAGCTTCTCAACCTTACACACACACACACACACACACACACACACACACACACACACACACACACACACACGCGTTACTCCTGAGTAATGAATTGAGTTCTCCTGGTGACTGGCGTGTGTATACACTGCATATATATAACACACTAAAATTTCCCCTCTCTCATTTCATGCACCTATGGCTTATGGAATAGGGACTCTGACTGACACCGAATAGGTCAAGTTTCGATCCCGGCTGGAAGCAAGTGGATGTTTCTAGCCACACTGATGAGCTGTGATACAGCAAAACAGGCTTGTATGTGGATGACTAATATATATATATATATATATATATTGTACCAAACTGGCTAACCATATGTGGGAATTAAAAGAAAAACATGGCAAAGACCCTGATATAACATGGAATGTAGTAAAAAAAGCCAAACCTTACAACAATGGTGATGTCTGCAGATTGTGCCAAGATGAAAAGTTAGTCATAACATTATTTCCAAAACAAAAAAGATTATTAAATGAAAGATCAGAAATAATGTCCAGATGTAATCATACCAAAAATTACATTTTAGGATCATACAAACCGAGATTTAAATGTTTAAGATCCTTAAGTAACTCTTCCCTAATTTTGAAATTTCAGTTATTTTAAACTTGCAGTCACACATTCATAAAAATTCTTGTTGTATGTTTGAAAATATTGGAAAATCACTTATTATAAATCACCTGAAGATATCGAAAGTTTGAAACCAAGGTTGCATAAATAACTGGTTTCCAAATGAAATATGTATATAAGTTGAATTTATGGATCAGAATGAGACAAGATGATAAAATAAAGAAAAAACAAATAAGAAACATAACTTAATTTAACATGTTTCACTTTTAGAAAAAGCTTCTTCAAAGATCAAGAGAAAAATGAAAAAAACAAAGAGACACAGAATACTGGTATGTTATGATCTGTCATTCTTATTTGTAAGATACGTGTCGCATGTATTGAAGCAATAGATAATTTTTAAATATATGTATGAGAAATATTTTAGATGGTAAAGTGTGTAATAGTGTATGTGTGTTTTTTGAAGAATGCTTGTCTAAGTTTATGTTAGACGGTAATGTTAATTCATATACATGTGTGTGTGTGTGTGGAAAGTCTGTAGATGTCATTTCTGTATAGGCTGGTGAAATGTAGAAATGAAATGTTGCAATGATTTTGTATTTGGTTGGATATTTTATATTTACATAAGTGTGTGTGTGTGTGTGTGTGTGTGTGTGTGTGTAAAATGCTGTTGTCACTTCTATGTGGGTCAGTGAAACACATTTAGATGTGATAAGCTTGTTTTTGTTGTGAATTTTTTTATTAAAGTATTTATGTGGTTTTTGAAGATAGAATTTGTATTATTTTGTTTATTTTGATGTAAAAAGTAGAGATAAGTTAAATGCATGGAGAATGGATTTGTAGAAAAATGTTGAAGAAAGGTAATCATACCTAACAGCTCTTTTCCCTATATAGATGAAATCCTCTTATCTTATCCCCATGATACTAACCAGAGTCCTGTTTCCTGACATGGGGTCTTACACACTCTTGACCCATGACAGCACTACTTCGTCAAGGCACTTGATGCAGGCCTCTGTGTTGAGTGTGATGCCCTGTGGGAAGATGAATGAAAGCATGATGTCACCATCAGTAGTGATCACTCCAAACATGATGATGTTGAATGGATATATCATCCAAATTTTTCCAAATCCTCTGCACTGTCATCAGATTAACACCTAAACAATCTTAAATGTTCGTATTGTCAAGCAGTACATCATTCCCTTTTCAAATTTCTTGCAAAGGGAATTGTGTCATTGTGCTCTTTTTCTCAAAGATGGTTCCCAACTGACTCTAATATACTATACAGTCAACAAAATCAAAAACAAACAATGCACATGCATAAAATTAAAAATATGAAATGTCGGCAATTTATCCATCGCACCCTGTATTTCTAGAGATCAACAACTGGAATTTCCTTCTAGACACCTCCTCTTCTATTTATACTACCTACCTCATTCTGCATTTCAATTTTGATTGTAACCCCTCTATCTTGAGTGAAGTTTAGAAATAGAAAAGGAAAATTGTTTTAGAGGAAACTTTCAACTGAAAAGAGATTAATACTGTCTTTTACATGGGCTAGAACACTGATTGCTGACACCAGAGCTAAATATGAAACTATCTCATTCAGTATCAAGCTAGACATATTTTTATAATTTTAGTAATGGTTGGACACATGATGAGGAAGGAGAACTTGGTGAACTAAACACTCACTTACTAAAAGCTAGAAAGGCAGAGGGATTCAGTGAATAGCCTACCTATCCAAGTTTCTATAAATAGATAACAGAACAGAGACAAAAAAGAATGTTAAAGAGACAGATGGTGTCTAGAGCTACAAAGGAGAGGAAGCTGTGGAAAGCTAAAATTGTTCAGGAAGGGACATGACAGATAAAAGAATGTTTAAAATCAGAACATTATTTTTTAAATTAAGATCTTATTAAATAATTTAAAATATTATTAACTAATTCTTTTAAGAAAGCTTTTTTACTATTAAAATCAGTACTTAGTAATAGTAAATACTGAAACAAGATATTTCTTGCAACAACCCATTAGTAGATTCAATAATATACAAAGAAAATAAACTTAGCACTATGAGAGTTGTAGTAATGCTAGAATATACAATAGCTTAAAGTCAATAGTCTCTGCAATAGGCTGGAACTAATGCAACATGGCAGTTTACTGTAGTAGGTGGTGAGTTCTTCTTTTCTTTGGTACATTAGCACTGGCACTTTGACTTTGCAAAGCATAAAAGTTCCAAAACTGTGCCTATGTGCAACAGTAACAAGAAATGCAAGAAGGAGAAGGCCAAAAGAATGCAGTTGCAGGTCAGACTAACCATGTGCATATTTTCATTTGTTTTTTCTACATTTCCCATGAGGTAGCATAGATACCCATAATAATCTCTTAGGAAAAACTATAGTTACCCATAATGCACTAAAAGCCTTGCTTCACAGTGGTATTGGATAAAAATCAATAAATAAATATAGAAATCATTTAAATCATTCTTATAATAATAATAATAATGATAGATCACTTTCTCTGAATATGTTTTAGAAATCAAATTTAAGGAAGGCAAATATAATTGTGCTGTGCATTGTGTTGCAATGGATATTAGCTCAAAATGAGAAATCAGAGAGATGAGTTCAAGTTCCAGTTGAATTTGTTGCATTCATTTACACACAAATACCTTTGGGAATGATATTAATCCATCTCCACTCTCTCCAGCTATGGCTTGAATAGCCAGACAGCTTGATTTCTATAGCCTTGGTTGGCAACCAATCTATCACAGAAAGAAATGGCAACCTACTGTGAGGAAATCTTCTGCCTAGGCAGTCATGGATTGAAAAAGCATGATCGCCCAAAAGTGTATCATGTATAGCACTTAACTGACTGACTGAAAAAATATTGTATCACGCTTTATCATAAAGAGAGTTATTAATAACTTGAATAACAGTAATTTTTAAAAATAATTGTTTATGCAAATAAGGAGTTATATAATAAAAATCTATTCTATAATATGTGTTCTATATCTATTCTGTATAAAATAGCATGTGATTTTATAATCTATTGGTCATGTGACCAAATTTTTTCTTTTTTATAATGAAACATTCTATTTTAAAAAGAGACATTGCTTGACACTATTAAGAAAACACACTTCATGTTATATTGAAAAAAGAAATAATCTCATTAGTAATTAAGGGAGATCAGGCTGCTCATACATTGCTTTTTAATTTTGTGTTTTGCGCTAGCTTTCTTTAGATATAATGCAGAAAATCGATAAAATATATATATATAAAAGGCAAGATGTTTGTGTGTGTGTCTGTTTATCTGTCAGTATGTCCTTTATACAAATTCCCAATTTTTATCCAATTCTCACCAAACTTCACACAAATATTCTTTAAGCTGAGTCTGAGCTCAAGGACCATGGATTAGTTTTAAAGCTTTCATTACACTCGAGCAACGCCTGTCTATATGGCTAGTATATATATAAGTACATAGTGCTGGAAAAAGCATATTTTTCTCTAATAATATTTTCTCAAATATTCAAGCCAGTAGATGAAAATAAATAAATATAAAGTTTAATAAATAAACAGAGTGTTGACTCAAATACTCACAAAAATTAAGTGTTTAAGTATTAAAGAGACAAACATATATAATCAAGATTAACCATAATTGGAATCATAGTCATTCTCCATGATTCTTTCATTAGCTGTATGTTTGCTGCAGTTTTTGTATTCAGAGTAGACCTTCCCCTAGACTGGTTACCAGCCAAGGCTGAAGAGCCCAGTCTACCCTACTACTTACCCATAGTTAGAGATTTTTATAATTTAGATTTCTCCTTCTCCTAGAATGGTTGCCACCAAAGGCTATAGAACTCTGTCTACGCTTGTATTTACCTAGAGAAGAGACGACTTTATACATTTCCCAAGGGTATTTTCATGTATTTGACAAACTTGACTAGAATTTGAACTTTATTTTTTTTTTATAATCATTTCACTCCAAGCAAGGCAATACTGCTACTTGTACGCAGGGGGTTACATAAGAGGAGTGTGATGAGAAAGAGGAACAAGTTACAGGGGTGTCAGAGAATGAGTAAAAGAAGGGTGAGAACACTGGTGTGAAGAGAGCTGCATGAGAGTAGGGTGGAAAGGGAGAACAGGATACAAGTGTTGTCAGGGAAAGGATGCAAGTCAAAGAGATAAGAGATGGCAATTGACATTGCATTTACATTCTTGGAGATTGTAGCTGTCAGGAAAGCAAGTATATGGAAGGGAATTCCACAGATGGGAAGTACAAGAAAAGAAGTTGCTTGAGTAGAAGTTGCAGTTACATTTGATTGGTTTCGCTGTGGGACCTAATTGGGTGGGACCTAATTGCTAGTCAAGTAGCTCATGTAAATTCATGCAGAGGGGAACCAGGGAGCTAAACTCATCAGAGCAGTAGCCGTGAAAGTGTTTATAGAAGAGACAGCAGGAAGCCACATTACGTCAATGAGAAAGTGACTGGAGTTGAGCTACCAGGTCAGAATTGATTACATTGCAGATTTTCCGTTGGATTTTGTCAAGAACCTTGAGATGAATACCGAGAGCAACTAACCAGATGTGACAGCAGTATTCAATGCATGGGCAGATGGTGGATTTATATATGTGCAAGATGGATTCAAACGAGAAAAACTTCCTTGCCCTACACAGTGAACTGACCTTCCTAGCAGCAGATTTAGCTATAGATTCAATGTAGTCATTCCCCTTGAGGTCAGCTGAGAGCATTAGGCCAAGGAGGCGCAGTGTTTTGCTTTCAGTGAGACTAGCCTGATCTATGCTGATGGGGTGTAGGAGTGAATGTCTATGGTGGTTAAAGGATAGCAGCTTTGTTTTGGAAGCATTCAAATTTACAAGCTATTTCTTACCCCAGTCCATCTCAGATTGGAAGTCCTTTTTAAGGTCAGCAGCGAGGTTTGCGTTGTCAACCTTAGCAGATTTCTTAACGAGGCGGGAGTAAATGGTGGTGTCATCAGCATAGATGTCTACTTGGGATCTGATTACACCAGGGAAATTGTTGAAGATCAGAAAAAGCGTAGGACCTAGAATAAAACCTTGAGGGAGACCCACGGTCATATGATAGTATCTAGAAGCATGCCTGTTCAATATTACCTTCATTACCCGATTTGAAAGGAATGACTGGATTAGATCAAGCAAGCATCCAGTTATACTATAGCCCTGTAGCTTGCGTAGAAGGCCAACATTCCAGACTCTGTCAAATGCTTTGGAGATATCTAGGGCAACAGTTTGAGCTTCGCCATTCTTATCAAAAACCTGGTATATATACTCTGTGATGGTTGTTAGCATATCAGCAGTGAAGCGCAAACCATACTGTTTATCAGAGAAGAGGTCATGAGCTGTGAGATGTTGAGCCACTTCAGCATTGATAATAGTCTCAAGCACTTTGTAAAATTTGGTAGAAGGCTGATAGGGTGATAATTAGAGGGGTCTGAGGGTTTTCCACAATTTATAAATAGAGGAGGACTTCCCGCAGGCAGGAAAGCAAGAAGTAGAGAGGCAGTAGTTGTAGAGGACAGAGGAGAGTTCAAGGGCACATTTCTTCAGGACAGTGATTAGAATTCCATCACAACTGCTTGCCTTATGGGGATCAAACTTTGAAATCATGTTAGAGACAAGTAAAAGGGGTAATGTGATCATCATTCAGTTGAGCCTCAGTTCTAGGTGGGAAGTTGGGTGCAGATACCCCAGATGAATCAAATGTTGAGTTGGTTGACAATCTGCGAGCAAAGCACTCGGCCTTGTCCACTGAAGATGTGAGAACTCAAGTTTATTGATTAAAGGGGAGATTGAGGGCTTGCTGTTGTTTAATACATTATTACAGAGCCACCAGTAGTCTTTGGATCTGAACTTGCTAAATGCTATACGCTGCTTCATTCTGTCAACAAACAATAGCTTAGCATCATTTAGGATCCTCTTGCACTCATTACGAGCAGACGCAAAAAGGCACTTATTATGCAGCCAGGCAAGCAGAGGTGAACCAGGGGAACAAATGGAGTTTAAGTTGTAATTTCCTGGCTGGGATGAAAGCATTGTTGCCAGCTTTAATCCAAAAGGTGACCTCAGATACACAGTCTTCATCGGGAAGACAAAAAAGTTTGTTCCAAGGGACGTCACACAAGAAATCGCGGAGTGACTCCCAGTCTGCTCTTTGGTAGCAGTAGGATATTCTGCTGGTTGTATGTTCCTGGGAGAGAAGAAATGGAAGGGGAATATTAACAAAAACCACAGCATGATCAGAGTTGCCAAGAGAGCAAAGCTACATAGCATGGAGGGAGTCAGGGATAGAAGTGAAACAGAGATCTAGCATTGAGTTAGGTTTATTAGGGTTATTAGAGAAACATGTGAGGAAATCCACCACTTGTGTAAGGGATTCAGTGATTGTAAAGTTCATGGTATGGATACCAGCAAAATCTATGACAGGGTTTTCTAGCCACTTGGCGTGGTGGGCATTAAAATCTCCAAACACAAATATATGAGCAACTGGATGCTGTCTATATTGTTCAAGATGCTGTCAGTATGGAACACTCAAGAGATGAAGGGGAGAGGTAGAGAAAGAAATGATAGCTAACTGACCTTAGTAGAGAAAAACGGAGACACACGTAGAAATAATCTGGAGATTCAAAAGAAATCACCCTAGCTAGAGGGAGATGTTTGCTGAACAAAATATTTTCTCGCAGTAGGTTGCCATTACTTTGTGCAGTAGACTGGTTACCAACCAAGGCTACAGAACCCAATCTGTCCTGCTATTTAACTCATAGCTGGGGGGAAGAAGTGACAGGTATTTATTAAGGGTATTTGTGCATAAGTGAATGCAACAAAAAAGTGACTTTTTTGTTTCTATTTTCTCTAAAACATTGTTGTTGCTCACATGTCCAGTCTATGGTATTCTCAGTATCCTTCTGTAGAATCACATTTCTGTTGCTTTGTCTCTTCAAGGATATTGAGGATATAATTTGAGAGCAGAAAATACATTGAAAAAATAAATTGATTTATTAAATATTTTGGGGTTTACTTAAAAAAATAAATCTGTAATAAAAATGAAGCTGATAGAGTTAAATGAAAATGTTTCTATTATTGAAATTTATTCTGGAAATATTTTTATTCTATGAAGATATTTAATTCTTATTATGATAAACATTATATTTAGTGGATACATGTATTTCAGTAGATGTATCTGTTTTTTAAACTGTGGTTTTGAAAGCTACCAGCTGGGTAACTGAAAGTCTTAATTAAAAAAAATGTGCCTTTGGGTTGGAATTGAACCTGCATCCTCCATATATTTGGACATATTGCTTCAAGTTACATATATTGGGATGTGTGTTTTAGTGCAGTGTATATTGGCTCGAAATGAGAAATCAGAGATCTGAGTTCGAGTTCTCCCTCCAGCTAGTGGTTAAATAGCAGGACAGATTGAGTTCTATAGTCTTGGTTGGCAACCAGTCTACTGCAGAAAGTAATGGCAACCTACTTCAGGAAAATTTTCTGCCCAGTCAGTCATGTCTCTTTCGGGACATGATGGCCCAAGTGTGTATCACTTATGGCACTTAACTGACTGACTGATATTGGGATAACTACTTCAAGTCACAATAGTTAAAAATACTTGTACAAAATGGAATAAATGGGAACTTTGGGTAGTTTATCAACAATTTCAATCCAAATTCACAACATAACAGCGTATTTGAAAATTGGATAAATACAATAAGAAATCAAACAGACAGATCTTGTCAGTTGTATTTGATCAAACTTCTTTGTTTATATATATATATATATATATATATATATATATATATATACTAGCAGTATAGCCCAGCGTTGCTTGGGTGTAATGAAAGCTTTAAAACTAATCCATGGTCCTGGAGCTCAGACTCTTTGGAAGTTGGCACAAAAGACTAAAAAGCAATAGCTGTTTCCAGTTAAAGCGAAACCGTAGACTGAAAGAAAAATGAATGGATGTAAGTCAAATTTTGATTTCCTGGTATCGATATCAAATAAGCTTTTTTCATCGTAAACTGAATTTTGAAGGCTAAATAAGTCCTTTGAGTAAATGGTATCATGGCTGAGACTAAGAACTACAATTATACCTACTTAGAGCCAAATCTGAAGCAAAAAGTAAAATAAAAGGGCTGAAAAAATACAGACATATAGGCAGATAAACAGACACACACACACACAAATATCTTGCCTTTTATATATATGTATTATCGATTTTCTGCACTATTGTAAGAACTGCAACCTTGAAATTTCTGAATATCGTTTCTTATGTCTTTGTCTATGAGTGTCTCAAATTTGATTAAAATCGGACCACTCCTTCTATAACCTGATTTTTTCGATTATCGATTTTCGATATTTATCGGGGGTACCTCAACACAAAACATAGCTAAGAACACTCGCAGACACTTATAGTACAACTGTGTAAATTTTCAAGAAAATCGGTTCGGCCGTTTCGAAGTCTATAGGTAACGGGGACACACACACACACACACACACACACACACACACACGCACACACAAAGTTCCATTTATAAATAAGTTTATATATATATATATAGGTGAAGACAACCAACAGTTTTAGAATTTTGAGTTCTCTGGCATTTACTTTTTAAAAACATGCTCAATACAACAAATGTTGTAGAGCATACAATTAAATTTGTTTTTTATTGAAAATTAATATAGTTTACATTGCTACACAGAAATTTGTACATTTCTTGTAACAATAATGGATACACCAACAGAAATCCAGTCTAGACAGTTGCTTGATTGACTGACACTCTTCCCGTTAAGATTGAAAGAAGAAATCCTGTATTCCCCCAAATTATAACCTATATTATCAAATTTCAAATTTAAAGTTAATCTCCATTTTGATTAGTTAAATGGAACACAAATTTTTCTGTTCAAGTTTAAGCTCTCATACAGAGATGATTTTCTTTTTTAGAACATTCTTTCTAAGCCCTTCACTCAGCATCATGGAGTTTGCCAAGACAGAATGAGGAGACAGAAAGCTTTTATTTGAGGCATACGCCTATATTGTTGACAAAACTTGAGAATCTAAAAGTTACTGGAGGTGTGAACAACAAAAACTGTGCAATACAAGACTGGCAACAATCAATGATGTAATTATCAGAAAGCATTTAGAACACTCGCATCTACCAACGCCTGGACAGTTTGCCAACAATTTCTAAAACAAAAATTAAATGAGAGCTTGAACTTAAAAAGACTTAAAGTGTTAACCAATTGACCTGTCTGTGAATTGTCTGTTGGCAAATTGTTTTTCAGCGAATTGTCTGGCTACTGATCCAACTGAGATATCTCTGTACATGTGAGGGACCTTTAGAGATACTATTCTACTTCTATATAGCATTAATGCATAATAAGTTCCATTTTTTCAGAATTCATATCTGGTTTCAGACTTTTTCATAAAATAAAGAAACTTTTTATTGAATTTAGGGAGAAATAAAATTATTTTTAAAAATGCAGCCTCAAATGACAATGTTTAATCTTCATGTTTGCAAAAAAATGGTGTGTCAAATGGACAGTTATTCCCTTGACACCGTTATTATTGTATATACTTTTGACTCATTTGGTAATTTTAATAAAAACATGAAAGTGGATTTATACATTTCCTTTATTCTAAAGAATTAACAATGAAAATATTAAATACTATTTATTTATTATTGCTTATTTACAAGAATCATTATATGTTTGCAAGAGTACATGTGAACCAACAAGATTTATTATTTGCCATTTTATAAAGAAATAAATATGAAAATAATTTTTTTATTTCTAAATTTATTAAATATCTATGAACAACAACAATTAAATCAACACATAATAACAAGTAACTGTAATTATAAATTAAAAAAATGCCTTTTCCAGGTATTTTTTCTTCTGCTCCTGCTGCATAAATTTCTTAAAACAGGTTGAAAGCATCTTTTTCTTTTACATATTTTAATAATTTTGTGAATTTTATACAATTTTGAATAAAAAGATTTCTTTTTAAATTTCTTTCTTCATTTAATGGTAAATAAATCTTTTATAAAAGGTAAATAATAAATATTGCACTGTTCTTGGCTCACATATTTGTTATAATCTTGTAAACATTGCTGAAGAAGTCAAAAGTCCATTGTATTTTTTTATTTTTTATTTTTTTTTAATCGTTTCACCCCAAGCAAGGCGGAAATGCCACTGATGTGCAGGGGGCTACATAAGAGTAAAAAGATCAATTAGAAGAGAGTGAAGAGGAAGACGAACAGTAATAATAATAATAATAGTATCATGGAAATATTCATAAAATTTATATATAAATTATGACTAGAAAAGAAAAAAATTATTAGGACACAAGAAAACTTAAATAAAAAACTTAACTACAGTACCTTATCAGTTGATTTTAACACAATTTGTATGTATATATATATATATATATATATATATATGTTATGGTGGCCTTCTATGAGAAATGGACTCTTCCTCTTGCTATTTATAAATCACCTGCATGACATCCAGAGAGCAGTCAACAAGTGCAGTTAACGAAGTTAAGTTTGGAGCAGTTAAGAGCAGTTAACGCCAGTTGACGACAGCTACTAGTCAGGGAATAAACAGTGTAATAATACCTTTCAGACTTACAGATCTCTATTTTCTTCTTATTAACACTTCCTTTGAATATTTTGTTTCTTGCTATACGAATATACTGTTTTGAACCTACCTCTTGTGTTCTGTGTCTTACTTCCGACACAAACCAGTCACTACAACTTTGAGGCGAAGTTTTGGCACAACACCACAACAAATTGGTGACGAAGATCCACAACAATATATATATTTAATGGATACTAATATTTAAATAAAGTCTGTTTTTATTATTAAACATTGTATTTATTTACATGTACCAGCCTGAATATTCAAGAAATCATATGCATCTTCTGGCGGGATTTGAATCTTCATTCCCCAGAAGAAACCATCATTTATCTGATGTGTGATAGGACCTCCAGACTGAATAGTGCTTTTGAGAGAGAAAGAATCAGGAGAAATGTGTTTTCAAAAGTACTATTCAGATCTGAGTTGAATTTCGTTTTTTACAATAAATAATTAATATTATTGTTTATATGATAATATTATATATATATATATATATATATATATATATATATATATATATATATATATCAGTATTAGTACCATATATATATATATATATATATATATATATATATATGATAATGATATTAATGTTTAAATGATAAATACTTTCATATGCATATATAGATATGCATACATACATATATACATATACAGACATACATGCATATATGTACATATATACACACATATCCACACACATATAGATATTTATTTTATTTATTTGTTTATTTTTAATTAGTACTTAGATGACAAAGTAAGTATTTATTTATATGCCAACATTTACCCATTATTTTAGTTTCCTTGTTTAAGAGTTTATTTTGATTTTTAAAACTAATTATTGCTATTTTTTTTATCTAAGCATAATTTACTATTTTTACTGTTAATACTGTATAGGGCTGCTCTTTTTATGTTTTCCCATGTGATTTTGGTAGGGTTATTTTTCTTTTTCATTCCATACGTATTTTGATAGGGTTATATTGTTTGGATATTTTTCCTTTCAAATTAAATTTTGTGGTTGTAATATCATTCTTTAAATTTTTTTTATCAGATTTAATGTTATTAGTTACAATAGCTTTGTATATATGTTATTGGCAAAACATTTGTTGTGAAGTGGGAAATTTTCTTTATTTTGGCAGTTACATTTAATGATGTTATCTTGCTGGGTATTATGCATTGTTGTAATTATTACTGAGTTTATTATTTTTTTAATGTTCTTATTTATTATTTTCTCTATGTTTTACCCATGTGGCTGTAACTAATTTTAATTGTATTTTTGTTGATAATTTATGACAATTTGCTCTTTGTAGGGAAGTGTTTGCCAATTATTTTGAAGAATATTTTCCCTATTTTTGTTTTTATTATATTTTTAGGTGTGTATTTCTTTTTCTTTTTTTTGTGAATTTTTTTGTTTTGTATTCTAATTTGTTTGGTTATCCACTGTTTCTTAGGGCTGATTATTATGTTTTTTTTGTTTTGTTTTCATTGAATATTTTAGGCTAATAAAATTTTTTGAGATTTCTTTTATTTATAGATATGGGTATTTGAATATGTTAGGGAGTTGTTAGAATTTTTTTTTAATGTATATTGAGTTATTGTTTGATTTTCTGTATGGTCTGTAGATTCCATTGTTTATCTAAGAAATTTACTATTCTTTGATTGGATATTATATTTATTGTAAATCCATGGGGTTTGAAGGTTTTTATTCTTTTTTATGTAGTTCTGCTGTTCCAGTTACTTAGAATTAAAAGACTGTCATTTCACAAGACAGAAGTGCGAGAAAAGAAACTGTTAGCATAGAACTAGTCAGTTCAGCTGGGTGTCTTATGTGATATATACTTTTGCGATCATGTCTCAAAAGAGATATGACTGACTGGACAGAAGATTTTCCTGCAATAGATTGCCATTACTTTCTGCAGTAGACTGGTTGCCAACCAAGGCTACAGAACCCAATCTATTTTGTTATTTAACCCATAACTGAAGGAAGAAGCAATGGTTTAATATCTTGTCAAGGGTATTTGTGTGTGAGTGAATGCAACAAATTCAAGTGGGATTCAAATTTGGCTCTCCAATTTCTCGTTCTGAGTTTATATTCACTGCACCTCAATTCCCATCCAGTTTAGTCCTCTGTTTAAATTAAAAAAGTCTAGGTACTATAGTGAAGTGCTCATACAAATAATTACCAATATTGTAATATTGAGAATGAATGACAAAGTCGAAATTTTAGCTCAATATTCAGTTTGAAATCACAAATTCTAGCGTGAAAATATCAGCTACAATTCAACCTGGATTAAAACAAATCTTTGTATGAAACAAATGCAACATATTTCATTATACAAATGTAATTGGATACACAAATTTAACTTGTATCACCACAAGAAATATAACAACGATGTAGATATAACAGCTGGTAATGTTATATAAAATCGAAACATATATATATATATATATATATATATATATATATATATATATTGTCTTGAAACGTTTGTTGACTTTCACTTCCTCTCCACCCTTGTGATGAAGGTAATCAATTTTATTTGTCAGATGATAACAATAGAAATCAATTGGACGGTGGATCAATATTTGATTAAAGTTACTGTTAATCTCATGCAAGTTTGCAATGAACAGAATTGTATCATTTACTGATTGAAAATATTACAAAAGTGCAAAAGACCCAAGATGAAGAAACTGTTTTATTAGGAGCATAATCTTTTCTTTGTTTCATAGGATATTCTTTGTTGTTAAAGTTTGTGTACTTTGGAATTATACTGTTGAGAAAATCATACACTCAAAAAAGTTTCACAGATATTCCATTTTTATTTTGCTTGTTATTATTTCACAGATATTCCATTGTCATTCTAATTTTAGACTTACTGCCACATCACATTAAAACACCATTTCCATTACAATCACTGAAGTTAAGCAACATCAATCCTGATCAGTATATAGATTGTTGACTGTTTTGGGATACCTAGTGCTGTAAGCTTGGAGGTGTGGGAGGTGAATTGTTAATTGGAAAGCCATGTTCCAATTTCAGTTGGGTTCATTTATTATATTCACTTACATGCAGCCTTTGAGATTTCACTCACCTGATCTACTCAGTGGATTAAAAACTTTATTGGGTGATTAAAGTTTATTGCTTTAATCACCCATGTTCAATTAGAAATCTCGCAATGAAGTGTATCCCTTCAAATATAGCAAAAGAAAATCTGATTCATTTTACAACCCAAAAGTTTGCAATTGAAGATTTACAGGTTACTTAGAATGACCTACAATGACATTATTGAACTCTTTGGTCTTATGCATGGTGCCTGATTTACATCGAAATGTGATGTTAAGCAAAAGACAGTGACATGCCGCAATCATCAAAGCAAGATCTGACAAATGGAATTGACAAGTTCTCATTTTTATCATACCGGTCAGTGTAAACATTTGTTTAACTAATGCTTCCAGAGTGGAGCCAAAATGTCTCTGTCGCCCAGATTAAAGACACTCACAGATTTTTAGAAACTCATTTGTATAAATATTATTCTTGACTCAACATCTATATTTCTTCCCTGCTTACAAAAAGTAAAAATGAACATTTGAAAAAAAAAAAATACACATACTTATTTCAACTATGCACCGAAAAACAATTTATACAAGTAAGTAATTTTGTTATAGAAAATCATTGAGAAAATCAGAGTTGTCATTTTTTATCATCTATGAGATGGAGGTTGTAGTCAAACAGAAGAAAGAAACTACAAATTTAGGTACCCCCACTTAATTGCCAAAAAAAAAAAAAAATCAAACAAACAAAAAAACAGCATATCATGATGTTAAATGGGCTCAAACTTAATAAAACAAAGTTTTATCATCAAAATGTTTATGCTATTATTAAGAGGAAAGATCAAATTTTGTTGTTATTATTTATTTAATTTTTAAATCCTTTCTAACTTGTTCAAAATTTTAATTAAAATTTCATTTTTTTGTTTTCCATCAGTGATTCATGCTATGTTTACATTAGGCGACTATTAAGAAAATGAAGTCGATTGAGTAAAATGATTTTGGGGCAAGTAAATTTTCCCTCGCTCTCGACTGTCGGTCGAATGATTTCTTTTCAAATCTCAAAGGCTGCTTACATGCAAATACCTTGGGGAAGGTATGAATCCACCTCTTCTTTTCCCAAGTTATGAGTTAAATAGTAACACTTATTTCACTAAATCTTTATTATTAAAAAAATTCTTACAATCTAAAAATATTTTATGGCTTTTAATAACCTGCTATTTTTGTGCAAGTAGTAGAAAATGAATCAATAAATATTTCTCAAACTTTCTTGCATGCAAAACTGTTCATATAGAGGTGCTTTCTAAATCCACTTGGGGCAGCAAAATCTCAGAAACAACATACAGCTTCCAGCCAATGTGTCTGAATGACTAGTGTGTAACTTGTTAACTGCAAACAAAACCTTTATAAAAAGAAAATCTTGTATGATGTTATATCATCGTCATAAAGTACAATTAACCCAACTATGAAATATAATAATAAAACACTAGCAAAATCTATGGAAAATTATTACAATTACTTTTAACTAAAACATAAGTCAGTATTCAGTAATTTAAGACAATTCAAATATCTTGGCTCGATTATCAGCAAAAATCAATCCAGAAAATTTCAAGAGCAGAGCAAACAACGCCAGCTGTCACAAAGCTAAGAACCATCTGGAAAGTCAAGAACATCTGCCTGAAAAGAAAAAAGGAATGAATGCAGAAAGAAAGAAAAAAAGACAAACAGAAAGAAAGAAAGAAAGAAACAAACAAACAAATAAACAAGGGCGAAAAACAGTTGGAACGTACTGTTACGAGGATGCATTTATATATAAAAATAATAATAATGTCTAAAAAGTTGTAGTAACGGATTCTATTGAGTCCTACTTGTTATTACAGAAAAGTTTTAATTCATGAAGTAGTCGTAAAAATAGAGAAATTAGGAATAGAACGTTTTGGAAGATGCCTGAATGTTCCAGTAAAATCGAGAGACTTCCAAATGTGCTAGAAATATGCAAATTAGGTGTCAGCTCCTATAAAATAGGTTTTGGGAAGAGAGTAGTTAGTTATTAGCAGGAGTTGCTGACATTATCAACTCCGGCCTGATTCATGGATCTGTGCATCCAACCGACAGAATCTCTAAGAACAGTTGCCGATCAACTAAAACCTGACAGAGAAACACATGGAACTAAAAGGGTAAATAGATAGTTTTAACACTTTCATTGACCATACTGGAAATTATTCTTTACATACACATTTAAGGATTTCCAAAAAGTATAGCACTTAAACTATTTCGTTAACTTAACTGGGTAAATATATTTGACACCTTCCTTCCCCTTCGTAACACTTACCCGTCACTCTGCCAGTAGTAAACTCTATTTTCTGTTTTGCAAAAAAAAAAAAAAAAAAAAAATGTAAATGTATATATATCATTTTGTGTTTATCGTAAATTAAATATTTGTCTGTAATTTAACTCTGAGTTTTGGTCAATCATTTTTTTCTTTTGTTATGCTTAACACGAAACAATATTAAAAAGAAAACAAAAAAGAGGAGTACTATCTTGAAAAGAAAGAACGTAAAAGAGATGGAGAAATGTTGAGAAAGAGTAGAAAAATTAGGAAAAAAGTGAAAAGATATCAAGAAAGATAAAAAAGGAAATGGAAAAAAGAAAGGAAAAGTTGGAAAGTTTGTTAGTGAGTGCTTCATCATGAAAGCCTACATCGAGTGCTTCTCTGAGTCAAGAGGGTGGCTATTGGAAGACATTATGATTCGCAACATGACTCTGCACCATGCTACATAAGCAGAACTTAGTCATGCCTGTCAGAAAATTTCTGTGACTACATCACCCTTTATATCTGGCCACCTAACTCCCCAGACAGCGACAAGTGTCAAGCAAAATATTTATTGTGTTTACTCAGATGGGCAATGCCTTTCTCTAGCTTCATTCTGCTAGGGCAATTAATCACCAAATTTTGTAAGTCGTTTACAGTTTTTATGAACGTTTCTGTAGCTATGACAATGGTTTATGAGATAAAATGACTTTATAGGGATCAGAATTCCACTGTGTGTTCATTGCGGGGTCGTCAATGAAGTAGGGGAAGCTCTTCCACTGCCTGTTGAAAAGATACTGTAAGATGGCTAGGAGCCAGTGATATTGTAAGTAGTTCTTGTTGATAAAACATGATAAAATATTCTCTCATTTGTATATATAAATGTTGAATTTGTTTTGCCGAGATAAATAACATCCAATTTGTAGTTGTGAAATTATTAAATGTTTAAAAAGAAGGTGTATTTTAAGGGGTTAAGTGAATCCAGAGTTCTCGTAACGAATGTGTTTATGCAGAGATTAACAGGATACTAATAAATTCTGTGTTATTTCCTTTCTTTTTATTGCCGGCCAGAAAGTGAAAAGGAAGGTAAAGCAATAAAGGAAAATTATACTTAGCGACGTTAATTTTTAGGAGTCAGTTGAAGTGTCTTATTGTTATTGTCTTCTTCTTCTTTGTTGACAGCGAAAACGGCGAGGACGAAAAAGAGATAAAGAAAATTGCATGCAAGAGGAAAAGAGAGTACGAATGTGTGTCGGAATGTTATTTACAAGTTAGCGGCTTGAAAATGTTTTTGTCACATCTTGGCGCTATCTGATCTCACTTTCATTCGACTTTCTTTCTATTTTTATAAAAAAAGACTTTTTTTACACTGGCTCGTGAATTTCTCTCAAGTTTTGTAAATCGCTTCCTTTCATTGGTTAGAAAATTAATTTAACATCGGATGGCAAAATTTGGCTTCGGCATTTTCCTTCAGTACAGAGTTAGTTCTTTTTTCCGATTGATCAAAATTACATTTCACACAAGATTGCGAAATTTATAAATGTGAAGAGAAAACTATTGCGTCATCCATGATTGCATCAGATTTTTTTATCCTGCCCAGACATTATTGTCTCGACTGTCGATTAGTTGTCATACGGCCATTATATTCGATGGACGTTACGCCAATGAAGCGTACGAATATTGTAACGCTGCACGAACACGTTGACTAGCCTTACAAAGACATCGCGGATATTGTGGTGTCAACCTTTTAACTGTCAGTCGTGTCATCAAGGCAAAGAAATAAACTGGATCCATCAGGGCAAAACGTAAAAGAAAACGTAGTCGGAAAAGAAAAACAACACTAAGAGACGACATATATGTGATCAGGAAAAGTGTAAAAGATTTTAGGAAGACATTATTCGTTTTGTTTCAATTAATTTCCACAATATATATATATAAGGAAAAGAAAGATGGCATAAAACTCGCCGCTTCGATATAGCAACAGAAATATACTCAATACATAAATCGAAGAAGAAAATACATAGCAAAATACATACAACAGGCAAAAATTGTTGGTCAACTATGCGGTTAGGCATTATCATAACAATTGAAACCCGGGTAGTATATTGGACTAGCAATTTTTGCATATTATATATATATATATAGTTCTCTCGGTGACTGGCGTGTGTATACACAGCTTATACACAACACGTTAAAATTTCCATTCTCTGATTCCATGCGTCGATGGCTTAGGGAGTAGCGACTCCGACTGACACCAAATCGGCTGATTCCATGCGTCGATGGCTTAGGGAGTAGGACTCCGACTGACACCAAATCGGTTGAGTTTCGATCCCGACCTGAAGCAAGTGGATGCGTCTAGCCACACTGATGAGCTGTGATACAGCGAAACAGGCTTGTATGTGGATGACTAATATATATATATATATATATATATATATATATATATATAGAGAGAGAGAGAGAGAGAGAGAGAGAGGGTGTTTAAAAATAATGGCATAACTTCAGGAGTGTTTTCTATATCTTAATAATGAAAACACTCTCTATGAACGCTTGGTTTCCGAATTATAAGCTTTTAAAACTTGTTCATACATTGTTTTCGAGTGCCCTATAGCAAGTATTCAAAGTGTGCTCGCTCTGCCCTAATGCCGGTGTCACATCGACACTCTCAAATTCCTGGCGTGTTTCGTATTGTCTCGTATCCACATCAACCAGAAACGAATACACAGGTAGCCTCGAGGTAGAAATACAAGGGGTTTAGGTCCAGTGAGCGTGGAGGCCATGCAATTGGTCCACTCCTTCCTATCCACCGACCAGTAAACCTTCGATCTAGTTACTTGTGGACTGTGTGATTGAAGTGTGCGAGAGCACCATCATTCATGAAGTATAGTTGTCGAAGAAATCAGGCATGTTGTTTTTCAGGAAGCGCTTGTGCGCATGACCTGTAAGCATGTTCGGAAGTAGATGAGGTTCTAATAACCTATCAACAACATCACCAGCCCAGATGGCGACTGAGAACCTCTGTTGGTGACGTGATAGAAGAATTTCATGTGGATTTTCCGTTGCCCATACATCCTGATTGTGAAAGTTGACTATTCAAATCCTGTGTAAACTGTGCTTCATCTTTGAAGTAAGGAAGGCAGGAAAGTTTAAAATTGCCTTGCACTGCTGTAAGAATTATTGACAGAACATAAATTATACAGCGTAATCTCCTGGTGACAACGTCTGTACACTACACATTGTAGATTATATGGGTATAACTGTTGTGCTCACAATACTCTCCAGACATTCGAATGTGGAATAGCTACTTGCTTTGCGAACTGTCGTGTGTTGATTTCAAGAGTATCATGCACAATATCCAGTATACGTTCTTCTTCCTTAGGCGTCGTAGACATTGGTCGTCCTTTGCCACCGGTACGAGGTTCGAAGGTCCCATGTTCACAGTGGATATTCACAAATGTTTTCAGTGTCAAAACCTTTCCTGGTAGAGACGACAACCTTGTACAGCGTTACCATCCGCCAAACCATACACGAAGTGCATATCTAGCCTCTCCTGATTTGAATACATGTACAATCAACATGCACCACTAACAGTCGCCCAGTAACACTTCACACGCGAAAAACAAGGAGGAAGCCTTGTCTGGTTTGTGGCAAAAAAGCGAACTGACTAGTTGTCTGGTCCGCTGCTTAGCGAGTTAGATACCATCTGTGAAAGATCTTGTTAGCACAGGATTGAAAGCCTATAACTCGGAAACAAAGCGTTTTCGGACATATGTTTATGGGGAGTTTTTTCATTATTTAGATATAGGGAACACAATCCTGAAGTTATGCCATTCATTTTTTAATCATTATTCCACATGATTGCTTCCCCGACGGCTACAATCTCCAGGAATTTAAATGTAAGGTCAATAGACACCTCCTAAAACACTAACTAGCTTCCATTCTTTCAAACACTCTTCCCATCTACCCAACCCTCAGCCTCGGTATCCTTACCCGTCTATCACCCTCCTTCTGACATTTCCTATATCTAACCGATCTTTCTCTTTACCTTCCCCTATATAACCCCTTGCGCAATAGTGGCAGTGGAATGCCTTGCTTGGGGTGAAATGATTAAAAAAAAAAAAAAAAAATATATATATATTTTATAATCATATCGCCCCAAGCAAGACATTTTACTGCCACTGTTTTGCAGGGGGTTACACAGGGGGAAAGTTATGCGAAAGAGTGACATAGAGGGTGTCTAAGTCCTGAAAGTTGCATCAATATCCGACCATTATTTGATTTTTGCAAGAATTTTTAAATTAATGTGTTTTTCACCGGCAAAAAGTGAATCGTAATATTTTTTGGCCGTACAATCTTTTGTTAAAATCGGGCCACTCGTTGACGAACGCAAAACAAAATCTTTAACAAAAATTTCGAACGTATCAAAAATCATTGAAAATTTTTAAAAAATAATGAAAAAATACTTTGATCTTTCCTTTTGTTTAATCATAGCATAAACATTTTGACGATAAAACTTTGTTTTTATTAAGTCTGAGCCCTTTTGAAAAAACTTTTTTCAGTGAATGATTTGAGGTACCTAAATTCATTCGGTAATATATTTGAAACGTAGCAAAGTCAGTTTGCTCTGTGAAAGCATTTATTTATCTGCAGAAACCTTAGCAAGATGAAAGATACCTTAAATAAACACAAAACAGGATCACTATGGAAATAATGAAACTGTACTTTTGGTCTATTTTGTTGCTTTGTCTAGTTTTATGAATGAGTTGACATTTCACAAAATATCTCTGATGATTGGTTGACTAATACTAAATACACAAGATGGAATTTCAATTATCATTTGTGAGAAGTATCTTGTTAACGTAACTCTACTGTCAGCCATAATATTTATCGGTTTAACTTCTGTCACGAAATATGTTTATTTTATGTCTGCTTATGTTTTATTTGTCCGGTAATAACCTGGAGATTAAGTTATCATTGTAGCTTTAAACTGGACCTCCACCGATATTTACAAGTTTATTATGAATGTTTTTTTTTAAATGCCATGTCCCTTCAGAATGTTGGTGGTCGTAACTCTCCCCAGTATCTGTTATATGCGAATTTATAAATCTTTTTGGGAAAGAGAGTAGACTGGCTTTTTGTTAACTTCTGTACAGTTTGACATCCAGATGTTTCTTCTGTTAGACTGTTGAAAAAAAGTAAAAATATGAGGAAACACAAACATTTTTGTTATATATATATATATATATGCGAAAAATGTGTGTTTCCTCATATTTTTACTTTCTTTTAACAGTCTAGCAGAAGAAATATAAAAGACAGCAAATATTTGAGAGGATTATGTCTAGCCGTACCGATGAGCTGTGATACAGAGAAACAGGACTGTCTGCAGGTGACCATTTCGGTCGGGTTTCACTCCTGAGTAAAAAGTAATTGGATGTCTAACCGTACTGATGAACTGTGTTACAGCGAAACAGATCAGTCTGCGGATGACCATATATATATATATATATATATATATATATATATATATATATATATACAAATAAATACACAATTATAATAGAGAAGATATATATATCTATTCTTCACTACTCGACGCTACCCAGCTATTGTCTCTAATGAACTGGACAGACTCTCTCCAGGTGCGTGGCAGGAGGGATATATATATATTGTCATTCGCAGACATATCTGTTTCGCTGTATCACAGCTCATCAGTACGGTTAGACTCCGATTGCTTTTTAACCCAGGATTGAAACCCGACCGAATTGGCGTCAGTCGGCGATTCTACCTCTGAGCTATGGGCGCTATATATATATATGCACAAAGGGCTCTATTATGATAAGGAGGTTAGTAAATATTTTTTTACTAGAGCTCATGTTGCAATCTTGAAGCAAATTATTTTCTCTAACACTCTGTATTACTTGTTCTCATATTGTATTCATTTTTATGCTTAACCGGCTTATGAGATTTTTGTGGCCTAGCATATGTGTTGATTCCTGAAGGTTTCGTAATTTCCGGTGTTGTTCTCTATCTATTATTTTAACTTCATCCCATACGGGACAGTGATCTTCTTTCTCCATCTATATGTGATTAGCTTCGCCTGATTTTTCTATTTTTCCTCGTGTTACGGCCTTGCGATGTTCTTGCAGCCTCACTTTTATGGGACGGCCTGTTTCTCCTTTAAATTTCTTTTCATAGCTTGATGAAATGGCGTACATGTTTCCATAGCTTGATGAAATGGCGTCATGTTCTCCTCTACTGGAGGTCTTACTCGGGAGAGATATCTGCGAGGTGTAGAACCACTTTTGAAGGTCGTCCTGATGTTATATGGAGCACAGATCCTTTGTATTTTCACCGATAATCCCTTCACAGAAGGTAGGCAGACTGAAGCCGCTTCCTGAGTGTTGTCATCATGCACTCTCCTTTCAACGTTCGTTGGAGTTGTTATCATCTAACCCGAGTAGATGGACAAATGATTTATATGGTGTTACGTTGTAGGGTACTGCTTGTACCGACCATTTCTTGTTAATATGTCTCTATATCGCAGCTTATGATTTTAATCCATGTTGCAAGCAGCGGAAGATCAATTTTTTAAATATATGGATGGTGGGAGTTGATGTTGAGGTATTGTCCCGTTAATGTTGGCTTTCGATATGCGGATGCCTTGAACCCATTCCTTGTTTGAGATGTTACTACATCCATGAATTCTAGTTCTAGTTTGTTGCTTTTTCTAGTGGGAACAGTAGTAGTTGGACCTCATCCTAGTGTGTCCACAGTATGAATATGTCATCTACGTATCTCAGCCATAGAGTTGGCTTTAGTGATGTCGATACTAATACAATCTTTTCTAAGTATTCCATGTATATGTTAGCCAGTTTGTGTGTAGAAAGTCACCATCATCATCAAGTTATCAATTGATATATTAGTAAGTTTTCTTAGGGATGAGTTTGAGGTCAGTCTGTCCCTGACTACCAATAGGGCCTCCACTGTGGGTACCTTGGTGAACAGACTCACCACATCCAGGTTCACCATCTAGTTTCATTGAATGGGGGCATCATTAGTTCCACGAAGTGAGCGGAGTTTCGGACATATGATAGGGACTTTCTTATCAATGGGTCAATTATATCCACAAGGAAGCGACTCAGAGGGTTGCATACAGAGTCTTAGCAGCTAACAATTGGTTTGAGCGGAATACTGTCTCTGAGAATCTTGGAAACCATACATTTGAGGAGATCATATGTCTGAAATTATGCTCACCTCACACTCACCACATCCACACTCATCATCTGGTTGCATTGGATGGGAGCATCTTTAATTAGTTCCACGAAAAATTAATAAACGGATGTCCTCAAAAGCATAGGGCCTAGTGGATAAACGCGTTAGTTAGATCCAGTAACTGGACCCAAAGTGTTGTGAGTGGTGAACAAAAAACTAAGACATCTGGAAGCGACATGGCTCATAGAATGAAAATAATATACTCCAGTGATCGAAATAAAGGGTTCGGTTCGAAATTCCAGTTATCTGAAGAAGTTCGGAGCGTCCAACGACTGAAACGTCCTTAATATGGCAATAAAGAGGAGGACAACAGTACGAACAATGTAAATAATACCTCATCTCAGAAGCTCTCTCTCTCTCTCTCTATCTCTCTCTCTCTCTCTCTCTCTCTCTCACACACACACACACACACACACACACACACACACACACACACATATATAAGTTAACGAATTTATATAATTTTGTAGAATATTTTCGTTTGAAGATATTACTACTCCGTCGTATCATCCAAGATCATATAGACAAGAGGAATAGTTTTGGGTACTTTTATAATAAGAGCATGTCATGAAAATAGAGCGAAGAAGCACGAGAAAAATTCTTGACAGTATACCGGATAACGCCGAATCCCAACATGTCGCCAGGCATATCACCGGTAGAATTGATGTTCGGAAGAAAAGATAAATCGGTGTTCACCAATTTGTTACAGGTTAAAAAAAACAAAAAAAAAAACAAACAGATAATATGAAAGGCACAAAAGTTTTTAATATTAACGAAAATGTGTTTTTCGAGATATAAATATGGAAGGTTAATGTGGAAAGATGTCGTAATAAGTCCACGAATTGGACAAATGATTTATATGGTGAAAAAAAATATGGGAATACAAAAGTCATTAGGATCAGTTGAAGAAAAGATTTACTGAAGAAAGGACCACAAGAACAGAAGAACCCATGCAAGTAACATATGATATTTTTGACGTACAACGCTCCAAGAATTCGTTGAATGTAGAAGTATGAGTACCAAAACAATTGAATCTTACAGAAAAAAAACAAAAACAAAAAAAACAAAAACAAAAAAAAACAAAAACAAAAAAAAACAAAAACTACTGATTGACCGGAAACGAAAGCAATACAAAGTTCAGTATGTGGCGAACTCGCCTGAAAGAGGATGGGCCGAATGCTAAAAAATAAGTAAGAAAATAAAAATGTCTCAAAAGTGGGGATGTTGTGGGGAAAATAATATATCCCCGGTAACACAAATGAACGCGGCAAGACACCTTAAATAATGAACTCAAAGAAATTTGTTGGCGTCAGTCCAGAGTTCGTTAAAACTTACTTATAACCATTCTAGTCTCGCCATTTTTTTATTTTTTATTTTTTTGCTAGCCGATTGGATCTCATCATATTTTTCTATTGGAAGAACTGTTTTACGTTAAGTTAATGTCTTATTTTTACTTAATTTTTTTTACTAACTTTTTTGTGAAACTTTTTTGAATTTTCTTCTTCCCTCTTCCCAGGTATTTTTTTTAGTGTAAAATTTAATTTCACTAGTCTTTTATTTCATTTTTGTGTATATTTTATTTTAATTTTCAATTTCTTTTATTTTTCAGTCATTGTTTTCTGTAACTTTTTTCGTTTGTCTTGTCTTTTTTTTCAATCCTTTCGTTTTCAATTTCTACGTTTTACTTTTATTTTGTGCCCCAAAGTTAATTTTCACTCATCTTCGTCCAGACCAAGCCAAGTTTAATTTTAGTGTAGCTATTTCTTTTTATTTATTTATTGTTTAGTCTGTTTGTTTTTATTTTATTTTCGTGTTATGTCGGCCATTTTTTTTATTTCTTAAAAAATTGATTTTTCTTGCCCGTGTCTCTTTTCTCTTTTGTAGTATATATTTTCTAATTTGTTGATATTGCTGGTTTTATTATTGACTTAATATTTCTTCCTGTCTTTTTTTAAGGTAAAGGAAAAAAAGTTGATGTAATTTAAAGTAAACAAAAATGATCGATAAATGTCGGTCAATTAAAAAAGACTTGTTCAGGTCAAAGAAGAGACCCTCCGATTAAAAAAAAAAAAAAAAAAAATTCTCGCACTACAAAAGACGCCGTCATCAAATTCCTGACGTCCCTGGAGGTGAAACTGCAAAGAGTTATAAAAGGCAAGGGATATTTCATGTGGGACTACTGATTGTGAAGTCATGGTTAAGACTCTAGTTTTAAGGGGCCGAATTCATCTTTGTATCCCGTCGGGACGTGGTGGGATTTTCTATGTTTCAGTGGAACATGACCGTAACTTGTAGCTCTTTGTCCTATCTAGACGTTGCAGGGTTTATTTATTTCCCTGCAAGCTTCTAGTGTAGGCAGATTCCACCTGGACCCAAGGCCTAACTAACAAACTTCTCTCTCGGTTGCTGGTTACTGAATGTGTGACTGGTGCTTGGTTCACTATCCGGAGTGACGTCATGTGACTTACCTCGATCAATAGGAGATAAGCGCCTTTTGTATATCAACAATCCTAAAGTACTGACTCTAAACAAAAGAACAAATAAAACCAAATTTCCTTTTTCTGACACTTAATCTCTCATTAGAATCAGCTAAAGGAACAGGAACACATGATCTGAAGAAACTGACAGTCAATATGCAGATTTGATACTATGTTCACATACTCTGTATTCATAAATATTCCGCCATTATATTTAATTCTCTTCCCCCTTAAATGCAGCAAATTATAAATTTGAGTAAATTCCCTGTTTATATATATATATATATATATATATATATATATATATATATATATAAACAGGGAATTTATATATATATATATATATAATCAAAAACATCTCGCCGTGAGAGATGCACTCTCTATAAAACATTTGGCACCCTCTATAAATCTTACATTATTTCACAAGAGAAACAATGACCTAAAGATTTCTTTTTTTTAAATAGATGGAAGCCAACTTGAATTCCAGCCACATTCTTTTCACTGGACTCAGAAATAAACGCTGCCATCATACAATATGCATTATACAATACATCTTTAAAGACGCTCATGAAAAGAAGTTAACAACAATTAACAGCAAACCTCCTTGAAAATGGTTTATGAAGTGTCTCGAATTTACCCTGCGGTCACTTTCTTACTTCCACCCCCAATAAAAATTTATAACATTTTCCTTAGTCATTTTCAACAAAACATGTTTGAAAAAAAGGTTGCTGGTCAATTATATATTATTGAAGTATAATTTACAAAGCTAGCATCTATCTGATGCCGATGTTAAATACTGTTTTGGCACTACAGTAAACCAATGGAAACACCGTTACTATCATCATCAAATTACATTTAGCAATATTAAATACAGTAACAGCTCTGCCACCTCAAAATGTTTCTGGCTATTATAAAACAATAAAAGCCCAGTTATTACCGGGAATATTATCATGAAAATCAAATTTTATAACGGAAAACAAATACATGTAATTTGTGTTTTAGAAAAAAAAATCTTGAAATGCTTAAATAACCCTAATTTGCTAAACAAAAGAAGTTAATTGATGATTACAGGCAAACATATAAATAAATATCTATTCAAATAGGTTGATCCAGATTTATACAGATTTTTCTATATAGATATTTATTATTATTGTTATTATTATTATCGTTATTTTTCCCTAAACTAAAAGAACTAATTCCCCATATGCAAAAAACCCTATATCCTCTGGCCTAAAGATATTCTCCCTATTAATTCAATTTGTGAGTTTTTACGTTTCAATTTAAAATTTCAGTTTAAAATAAATCAAATTATAAAATTAAAAAAATCAATAAATCACCCAAGTATTATAATACATAACTACCCTGACATTGCGAGAATCAAGAATTCAAATACTCGGACGGTCAATTCATAATAATCACTTGATGACTGAATAGTGCATGAGTCGGGCTATAGACGAAGAGTAATAGGCATATTTATTAATATACACCCCCACACACGCATATATATATATATATATATATATATATATATATATATATATATATATATATAATCATTTCACCACGAGCAAGGCGGAAACACCACTGATGTGCAGGGGGCTACATAAATGTAAAAAGATTAATTAGAAAAGAGTGAGGAGTACAAACTAGTTAGAAAGGAACAATAGAAAGCTGAGAAAGCAGGTGCGATGACAGATACATAGGTGGAGAGAAAGGGAAGGTTATACAGGGGAGGGGAGAGAGATAGAGTCTAGTGGTTAGTAGATGAGTATTGACTTTGCATTTAAATTTCTGGAGGTTGTAGCCGTCAGGAAAGCAAGAATACGGCAGCGAGTTCCACAGGCGGGAATTGCGAGAGAAGAAGCTGCAGGAGTAGAACTGTCGTCTGCATTTGGCTAACCTGACTGTGAATGGGTGGGACCCAGTTGCCAGTCTGGTTGCACGAGTTGAGGAGACATCAGTGACTTAAGTTCGTCTGAGCAGAAGCCATGGAAGTATTTATAGAACAAAGGGAGGCCACATTTCGACGATGGGGAAGTGGCTGCAGTTGAGCCGCCAGATCAGTACCTATCACATTACAGACTCTCCTTTGGAGCCTGTCAAGAACGCTGAGGAGAACGGCAGGAGCACCTGACCATAAATGGCAGATATAAAATAATGTCAGATCCGTAAAACGGAGAAGATAATACAAAAACATTATTTAATTAATATAAAATATTATATAGATAAAATAGAGAGCTTAATGGATATTATCCAGAGCGATATGATATACAGAAAGAAAACTCAATTAAGTGATTATAAATCCTAATTTATTTTGACAGGCGGTTAAAAATCCCGTCTGGTGAGATCCAAAAATCCAAATAGTTTAATTCAGAATATTAAAAAAATACATTAGATCAAAGAATAAATATTGAGGATAGATGAAGGGTCGAGAAGTATACAACTTAGCAGAAAATGATCGCACCGAAAATGTCACAAAAATTAAAAATACATGTACACCAACACACACATGTACAAAAATAAATCATAAAAAGAAAATCTAATATACAAAAATAACACAAGTAAATAGATAATACTACAAACGAACAAATTCACACACACACACACACACACACACACACACACACACACACACACACTTAAAAGACCCATATATACACGCAATATACACAAAACCTAAAATAACCACATAAAATTAAAAAAGGAAAAATTTCAAATACAAACGTAAAAAATGAAATGAATCATATATTGCCCAATATAATTACGATCACAAATAATTAAAACAAATTAATATAATAATGATAAAATATAATAAAAAAGAAAATTCACAAAAAAGAAGCTGAATTTGCTAGAAAATTTTTAGTTGGGAGAGAAAAAAAAACAAAATCTTGCTGAACAGGTAATTTAAATCTGTTTTTGTATCAGCATTTAAAAATAACTTAATTCCTCTGGTTCAAAAGCTGGCTAGTTTCACTAAATTTAATTATTTTTTCATTTAAGCATAAGTTACATCTATTTCTAAAGCTAATAGGGCTTTGGGATTTTCCGCTAATCTTCCATTCAATCTGTGGAGAGAAACTTCTCTTTTATTTTCCAGAAATATTTAGAGGGAGCGGGTTGAAATTTAAGGCAAAGCATAGAGAGAGAATACTTATTATACTCATTATAAAATTTGTTTCCAAGGTCTGGCAGAAATTCCAAAGTATATTTTTCTTTCTTTATCAAATTCTAATTATTTATAGTCACTTTAATTATATGTTAAGTTGTCTTGTCTCTCTCTCTCTCTCTCTCTCTCTCTCTCTCTGTATATATATATATATATATATATTAGCCCAGTAAGATAAAATATAGTCATACTTACATTACGCTAAAAATCTTACCATAATATAAATATAACCTAAATTCTGAAAAAATATTTTTTCTTTTTTTTCTTTTTTTTTTTTCATGGGTAGTGTCCTTTGGGACGTGAAGGGGACTTGAGCGTAAGTGAACAAAACGAAACGAATTCGACTGGAATTCGAATTAATATTTAGACGAATTCCTATCTAAACAAAAATACGTGGATAAGCATAATAATTAAAATAGAAAATCATTTTAATGTTGTGGGGTTTCATACATTGACACCCCCCCCACACACACACACATGCATGGTCACTCGGTGTCCACGTGATGACTGGTTCCTGCCAAAAACGATGCTAATAAAAACGGAAAACATCACGTGGTACACTAGTTGGGATAGTTGGGACAAGAGCAGACATGTCTCCCTAACTCACACAAACACACGCGCACTAATTGCGGGTAGCAATTAGTGGCGCAAATTTCTTTTATTTTTCTTCTCCGACATTAACACTATGCACATTAACTTTCCTTCAAACTGGACCTTACATAAAATAACTTTCTACACATAAATTCACATTTTTTCCAACCTTCGTCAGTAGAAATCCACAGACTGACTAAGACTGCTACATTCGCATGTAAGTCTCTCTCTCTCTCTCTCTACTCAACGCACACACAGACACAGAACTTTGTCTTCTGTCTGACTTTCTTCATCAAGGATTTGAACTTTGAACTCTTTACGAAAATCTTAACAATTGTTACAAACCTTTCTTTCAGCTAGAGAAAAAACTTCATACATCTTATTTTGTTTCTACGAACAGACGAAGGGGAATGACTCTTTCCTTTTCACTTTCTTATGCATGCTCTCTCAACCCCATGTAACCTTTGTCAATACATTGTTTTTCTGGTTACTTTCGCCTTACTCGTTCTTTCTTATTGTCTGTTTTATTTCACCATGACTAAGGTTACGTCGAGTCGACTCGTTAAATCTAAATTAGTAAGTGGACGCCTCGTCAACTACAATGTCGAACTTCCGATTATTTGTAAAGAAATTATTGAATGCATGTAACTGAACGATTTCATATTACTTTATCTCATAAAGTATTTTTAAAGAAAACAAATTCTAATGTTTACATCATAAATGTACGTAAGGGAAAAATATAATTTCTGTAAATAAATTAAATTTTATAGTAACGTTTCTTGAAAAGTGGATATAATTCTGCTAAAAAGATTTCTTTAAAGAATCTCCGAAGAAGCTTGTTAAAGTGAAATATGTTAGATTAAAAACACTTTTTTCTTACTTGATCTTTACTTATTCTATTCATGTGTGTGTGTGTGTGTGTGTGTGTGTGTGTGTGTGTGTGTGTGGCTACTTTTGTGAGGCTGACTCTTTGGAACTAATTGCCCGATGGTCTGACCTTTTGCTCAGAGAGTGGTAAAATTTTGGAATGATATATATTCTTTAGGAAGTGAAAGGATAAACAAAAAGATTGAGATAATAAAATATACTACATTACGATAAACATGAACATTGAGAAAACAAGGAATTTAATTGATAATCCATCCCTTAACTTAGTAATTCTTGATGTCGTCCAGTCATACATCCTTTAGTGGTTGTGTATATATTTAGGAGGTACAAACTAGTATAGTGTGTATCCGTCCAACAAATAGAATCAGGAATTTCGTTAAAAAACAAAGAAAAGAGTATTGAACTCTGACGCAATATCAGTCCTGCTCTATGGCAGTGAATGCTGGACAATCATATCTCAGATGAAGAGGAGACTTAAGGTAGCAGAAATGCGGTTCTACAAGAGGATGCTGAGAATAAAAAAAATTTGAAAATCTAATAGTCACAGGACACACTAAAGTCAAGGAGTACACAGAAGAACAACACATAACTTAGTTAATGAACATGAGTAAACGGATAGCGGAACTAAGTTTAGAAGAAATAACAAAAAGACAAAATTTATTCAGAGCCAGAGCAAAGATTTTTTTCTGTGGTGACTTTTTCAAGAACTAATATCCTTTTCATTAATTTTGAACAAATATTAATTGATTTATAACACAGGAACTTACGGTTACAAAAGGTCATAACCCTAATATATATATATAGTCATCCGCAGACACATCTGTTTCGCTGTATTACAGCTCATCAGTACGGTTAGACATCCGATTGCTTTTTACCCTGGATTGAAACCCGACCGAAGTGGCGATTTTACCTCTGAGCTACGGGCGCTCGGTAGAAGTAGGCAGTCTTTTTAGCGTGTATATGTTATCATTATACACGCCACAATATATATATATATATATATATGTGTGTGTGTGTGTGTGTGTGTGTGTGCTATTCGGCAGGATTCGAACCTGCGACCCCTATTTACATAGGGGGAAGCTACCATTTGATCTGGTAACGTCTTAGACCTCTCGACCACGAATAGCCCCAGTTTAAACGAGGTTTTATAAAGTCTATATAAATAACACAATTTTCGATTCATCGCAAACAACCATATCTGCTCTGAAATGTATCGTAATGTCAACAAACGAAAATTAACGAATTTTAACGAAACTTGGTTATAAACAACCAACAATTTGAAAGGTATTGTTTGAACATTATTTTTTTATCGATACTCGTATTTAAGTAGATATTCTGTTTTTTTAATTAAAAAGTATTATATATTTATAGCTACCGGCCCGATTATTTACGATATATATATATATATATATATATATATATATATATATATATATTGTGGCGAGAACTCTATTTAGCATTGGGTCTTCGCCATATATTTTTTATTCTGTCAAGATCGCTAATTTAAAAAAAAAAAGAATTAAGCCCGTTACAGTAGAAAGGTGTCCTGTTTATTTGCGACTTAGGATTGAAGCTGGATGTGAAAATCTCTCTGCAAATTTCGTTTAGTGTTCATGATTGTTATTTTTCGGCTGAGGTTCGTATCGTGTTCAATACTAGGCCGATCTTCTCGTCTAATCGAAAGGCTTTCCCCCACTCCCAAGTGAATTCAGTTATATATGAATATAATTGTGGTTGCGAGTTAACTCCATAGGGAGAACTACCCAGCGATTAAATATAAGAATAAAACTACACGTGCCAAGTAAGATCAGGAATCATACCTTGGTTTCAAATGAACTGATCCTAAATACCTATGGATCCTCAATTTGTGAGTACCTTATAAAGAACAGGTGTGCGGCTGAATTCAGTGTTGACTGGTTTTCTGTTTTATTCCAGTCATGTTCTTAATTGCTTCAATTCTTCATCTAAAAGTACTAGAGTCACTGTAAACCAAGTCTCGCAAACCTTCTCTCTGTAAACGGCGTGAATGTTTGCTGGGGATTGCTCTAATTAGCCTCTAGTACTCTCACCGATTTTTCTCTCTCACCAATATCATTCACTAGTTTAAATCTATTGTATTTTACCCTTTTCTCCTGATTAAAAACTTTGAAGAGCAGAAACCGGTTGTTTCCTCTTCCTTGTTTTTAATTATGCTAAGTAATATTCAGCTATACGTCAATACCGTAGTATATATATATATCATGTCGATATCATAGGCTCATGCATAAAGAAACAATTCCCAAATACTTCGTTTTATTTCTCGTTGAGAAAGGACACAGTTCTGTTCGAAAATACCGATTTTTAACATCTTTTCACATCGTGCTTCTATTTGATATAAAGGCTTAATTATATAATAAGAAAATCAAAATAATATACAAGAAATGCTATTACTTTTATTTTCATTATCATTATTGTTATTTTTGTTTCTTGAAATACTTACATCGTCCTACTATATTTATATATTCCAAGACGCATTTGTAGACAATTTTTCTTGGGAAAAGTAGACTATTCTCAGAAGCTTGGCAAAGGCCAAAACAGATTTACTTTCATGAGTGCATCAATTCTAAACTCAATCTAGCATTATCCCTTTGACTTTGGACATTCGTGAATGGGAAATACTTTACGAAAACCAAATATAAAAGGCATTAAAGAATACAGAATTTGCTCTTCTGCTAAGATCAGCGGAAACTGTAGACACAAACATTTATGAAACCCACAGCAAATGTTTCTTTCCAAGCAACTGAGACAAAATAAGGTCACAAGGAATGAAATGTTTTGTGGAAATGTCACAGTTGAATTTCAGTCTGAAAATGTGAAAGAAATGAAGAAAGAAATAGTTTTTCTTTTCAATTTAAAAAAAACAGTAAACGAATTCAATCGCTCTTTATTATTTGATATATTTTCGTTGCTTATGTGTGTGTGTGTGTGTGTGTGTGTTTTACGACTTCTCAACATTTTGCAGATTTGTCTATATTTTCTGAGATACTGTAATTATTTACATTATTCGGATTGTTGTCCTCATATTTGTTGCCATATTTACGACGTTTCGGCCGTTGCACGCTCCGACCCTCTTCAGATCATTGGAATTTTGAATCCTTTATTTCGATCACTGAACTATGTGTCCTTGAGAACATCAGTGTATAAATTTTGGGGACTTAGAAATCTAATGTCTCAGTAACCATTTTTTTTTTTTTTTTATCAGAGCTCATTTTGAAGGTTATTTAAAATCAACAAATATTTTTAGATTATAAGAAAATTTTGGAGAAAATAATGATTTTCTTTTATGTCCTACCGTTTAACCAAAAGCTGGGAGGAGAAAAGGTAGATTCATACCACTTCCGGTATTTTTGCGTGAAAATGAATACAACGAGTCCGACTGGAACTGGATATCATCTCTCTAATTTTTAATTCCGAGCCAGTATCTATTACACCTCCCGTACAATCCAGCTAATGGCACCGGGTATTGTCAACGGTCACCCATCTAGGCTCAACGTTGCAGAACTTCTTTGATCAAACTAGAACCGATGTTTCAGCATGATATGGCCGTAAACTTATACAAGTGTATGTGTACCTGTATATATATATGTGTGTGTATCGGTGTGAGCGTGTGCGTATAAAAGAGAGTGAATCAATAAATGCATAGCTTGACAAGCACATCTTAAAAACAAATCTGAAATTTTTATTGTTGAATGGTTGTATGTTATTAATATAGGTACCTACACAAAATCGATGAAAAAACAGCATAGTAGGAAGGGAAAAGGTCCCAAACTAAATAAAAACAAAGTTCTATCGGCAAAAAGTTTATATTACTATTAAGAGGATAGAACAAAGTATTTTAAAAATATTTTTAATTATTTCTAACACGTTCGAAATTGTTGTAGAAAGTCTTTTTTTTCTTACATCAGTGCGATATCCAAATTGCCGCTATTTTATTAAGTAAACAAAAACGTAATTGTTACGCAATGCACTTTTTTGGCCGTGAAAGACACATTAATTTGGAAATTCTTGCATAAATCAAATAATGGTTGGATTTTGATGAAAATACGCCAGTGTATTTTGTTTATTGGAATTACTAAATTTAATCTTTTGACTTTTAATTAAAGCTAATTTTAAAGCTTGAAGATAACTTATTTATTTTTAAAATTTCAATTTAAATTTAGGTGTAGAAAAATGAGTGGAGGACCCTATATTAATATTAGCCACCGGATCATGTAAATTGACGAGAAAAAATAATATTGTTTATGAATAAATTCTCATTTTCTGAAATATCTTTACATTTTTCAAAATAATTTCCCTCGAAGTCAGGCGATAATGTCACAAAGAGGCACTGATTTACTAGGAGTGAAAGAGAATGAAAAGGCATTAGTGAGACGTGAGGAAAGGTCAATAAAAGAACAGGGGCTTGCTAAACAGACAGGAGATGTCGGTTGATGCTGCTTTTAATGTTTTGAAAATTGTAGGTGGCAGGGAAGCAAAACATCGGAAGGGAGTCCCAGGAATCGGACCACTCCTTCTATAACCTGATTTTTTCGATTATCGATTTTCGATATTTATCGGGGTTACCTCAACACAAAAAAATTTTTCAAAGTAATAATTACAAAAGACCCATTCTATTTTCATTTAGAATTATTCACTTGGCAATAAATACTAAAAATAGTATGAAATACATAATTATTTAAAAAAAAATGGAGTTGTCTAAAATTATGGCCGGTAGTATATATATCCATCTAAACTTATTTATAAATGGAACATTGTCTGTGTGTGTGTGTGTTTGTGTGTGTGTGTGTGTGTGTGTGTGTGTGTGTGTGTGTGTGTGTGTGTCCGTTACCTATAGACTCCGAAACTGCTGAACCGACTTTCTTGAAAATTTACACAGTTGTACTATAAGCGTCTGCGAGTGTTCTTAGCTAGGTTTTGTGTTGAGGTACCCCCGATAAATATCGAAAATCGATAATCGAAAAAATCAGGTTATAGAAGGAGTGGTCCGACTTTAATCAAATTTGATACACTCATAGGCAAAGACATAAGAAACGATATTCAGAAGTTTCAAGGCTGCAGTTCTTGCAACAGTGCAGAAAATCGATAATATATATATAATGCAATATGTTTGTGTGTGTGTCTGTTTATCTGCCTGTATGTCTGTATTTTTTCAGCCCTTTTTTTTAGTTTTTACTTCGGGTTTGGCTCTAAGTAGGTATAATTGTAGTTCTTAGTCTCAGCCATGATACCATTTACTCAGAGGACTTATTTAGCCTTCAAAATTCAGTTTACGACGAAAAACACTTATTTGATATCGATACCAGGAAATCAAAATTTGACTTACATCCATTTATTTTTCTTTCGGTCTACGGTTTCGCGTTAACTGGAAACAACTATTGCTTTTTAGTCTTTCGTGCCAACTTCCAAAGAGTCTGAGCTCCAGGACCATGGATTAGTTTTAAAGCTTTCATTACACCCGAGCAATGCCGGGCTATACTGCTTGTATCCAAGTGAATAAAGAACGGAAAAAGTTTTAGCAATGTTCAAAACATTAATTTAATATAGTGCTCAATATAGACATAGAGCTATGAATATATATTAAAAGTTATAGTTTAGAACATGTACAAATTATAATTTACTACAAAATGTACATTTTGTTTCGACATCGAAAAAACAATGTCTCATCAAGTAGTGATGGTAATAAACCTTGTTTTTGAAAAAGAAAATTCAAAAATCTCATTTTCCCTTTATTTTTGGAAAATATTTTGTACAAGGATAGAAAAGATGGGAAAACAAAAAACGAAATCGAAAAACAGGGGAAACAAAAAGGAATGAGAGATACAGAGGAAAATAAAGAGCGTGACACAGAAAATAAAAGGAACACGTATATATATATATATATATATATATATATATATATATATATATCTAAAAGGAACACGTATATATATATATATATAAATAAAAGTAACACGTATATATATATATATATATATATATATACGTGTTCCTTTTATATATATATATATATATATATATATATATATATATATATATATATGTTCCTTTTATATATATATATATATTTATATATATATATATATTTAATCATTTCACCCCAAGCAAGGCATTTCACTGCCACTATTGCGCTTGGGGGGCTACATAGGGAAAGGTAAATAGAAAGAGTGGTTAGATGTAGGAAATGTCAGAAGGGGGGTGATAGATAATTGGGAGGATGGGAAGAGTGTTTGAAAGAATGGAAGCGAGTTCGTGTTTTAGGAGGTGTCTATAGACCTTACATTTAAATTCCTGGAGATTGTAGCCGTCGCGGAAGCAATCATGTGGAAGGGAAATCCACAGTCGGGAAGTGCGAAAAAAGAAACTGTTGGAGTAGAAGTTGCGGTTGCATTTTATCGGTTTCACTTTAAAAGGGTGGGATCTAGTTGCTAAGCTAGTATCTCGTGCAAATTCGAACCTAGAGGGCACCAGTGATCTAAGTTCATCGGAGCAGAAGCCGTGAAAATATTTATAGAATAGACACAGGAAAACCATATCGCGCCGGTGAGAGAGAGACTGCAGGCGGTCTGCCAAGTCATTATCGATCACATTACAGACCCTCCGCTGTACCTTGTCGAGAAGCCCAAGGAGAATAGCAGGAGCACCCGACCAGATATGGCAACAGTATTCAATGCACGGGCGGATGGTAGATTTATAAATGTGCAGGATAGATTCAGGCGGAAAAAACCTCCGGGACCTGCACAGAGAACAGACTTTCATAGCAGCAGATTTAGCAATGGATTCGATATAGTCATTCCACTTGAGGTCCGCTGAATATGAATAATTATAATAAATCCGTAAACGAATATATATATATATATATATATATATATAAGTTGGGACCAAATATACATCAAATATGGATCAGAATAAGAGAGAATGACATGATCTTTTGATAAAGGACAGATAAGAAACTGTTATGTCTTCATTCCATTGAATAAATATAACACAAAGATGAAATATAATATCGCTTGGAGGTGACATAGTCTTACTGAGTTCTGTATTAAGATTATAAAGCTCGTTTCTGGCTATATCTCTGTTGACGATTTTTCGCGTCACTATATGATGCTGTTTGGACGAATCCAAGCCATATTCTGAAAAGGTGTGTTCATCTCTACCCCCCCCCCCCCCACCCCATTTTAGATATGCACTTTCTTTAGTAGATAATTTTTCATCATTGGTTCACTTCAAACGTTTCAGTTATATTATATTTTCGCTTACCCTGGCGTTGTAATGTAATATTAGTTTTAGGAATAGGTACTTCAAAGGTATTGCAAAGTATGTCCATTGGTGAATTAAATTGTACTGGTTGCTTATCCTGTGCATATCTAGACCTCAATTGATTTATATGTTTTCTATGTTAAAATTGTCTACCTTGAAAAATCTACATCATACTATCAAGGCAATGGACGCCAATCATATCTTTGTCGGCCATTGCCTTTCAAACCTTTTGTTGGCGCCTTGTATTTTCTGTGTTCTCTGCCTCTGATGTCAATCATATTTCTGTCGGCCATCGAATGTGCTCTCTGCCTTTGATGTCAATCATATTTTTCTCGCTCATTCCTTGTGTTTTCTACCTTTGATGTCAATCATATTTTTGCCGAGTCAAGGTAATATATTACACTCCTTGACACCTTCTTTTCAAAACGTTCATATATGAAACATTTCTTCATCACTTCACACAACCGAGGCAATTGTACAAAAACATGTACATAAAAAAATGCAAAATATTTTCTCTTTTTTATTTTTCAAAAATATGTACATCGCATCGGCCAATAAGACAGAACAATATATGCAAGCAAAAGTAATAAAAAATTATCAATACCAAAGGTGACGCTCTCCCCATCTTTCTATTTCCTGCAATTGTGTTTCTGTTTCTTCCTTATTAATTCCATACAAAAAGACACTTTCCCCAAGTTAGTTTCTTCAGTTAGGTATATTAATGAATCAGACAAGAACGGAACGCAATTTGCATACGCTCATTTTTTAACTTCCACTGATTAAGTGGTCCGCCTACACATTCTGTGACGCGTTGGTTAGCGCTAGAACAAATACGACTGAACAGTGAGCCCGATTCTCACTAGGTGCTTCATAATTTCGACTCTATGCCACATCTAAGCCACACTTAAAAATAGCCATTTTGAGACGCGTGATTACATATAACAACAAGATAATTTATATTGAGCATGTTTTTGTCAACTTTCAAAGTTTTTAACACATCGCAGATTCCAATTATACCCATAGCTGACTTAAATAATCTTTTGACACATTAACTCTATTTTTTATTGTTCTCTTTTGTTTCTTTCTTCTTCCTTTATTTTTCATTTATTTATTCATTTATTCGAGCGCTAACTGAATTCTCATACTGGCTGCCACACCTGCAAACTACAGGACTGATTTGCTTCAGATATTCTTTGCTCTTTTAACGAGTCTGTTATCGACATTGCGGTATCGATCAGCTCCTTTGTGATAGCCTAAAGAAAATCTAAAAAAAATAATATACAATGCATTGGAAGAGAAAAATGAGACTTCACCTAATTTTTCTGTTATTATTATTATTTTTTCTTTTCTTTCAAAGTTCTTCTGTCTTTCCTCTTTTTCTTTTTCTTTACTTGAATGTTTTTTATTAAACAAACACGTTAGAAGAACGTTCTGCAATGTTCAAAAGTTCGTTTTTTCTTTTCTTTCTGTTTTTTTTAAGTACACACATGCCAGAAGAAAGTTTTGTAATGTTTCAAAAGTTTGCTTTTCTCTGCGTTGTATCATACAAGTAGACATCATAGGCGGTAGCCTCGTTCAAATTTTCAAATTGACATCGCGTAAATGGTCTTCGATTAAGGCCATGCAAGAGAAACAGAAATCAGCAATTATCTGCAATAAATGTCATTCAAAGTCTGAATGGAAAAAAAAAACAAAGAAAAATTACCTAAAGGCTTGATTGTATCTGTTGATGATGGTCATGCGGTTTGCTTAGAGGATTATTCGTATCACTTACAGTTACTAACTCTCAACAATCTTACAGCATATCCACCAGTAAATCTACAAGACTTTTCAATTGTTCCTTCTTAGTCTTGCTTTCATCATGGAACGTCTAGGCACATCAGTTCGCTTTGCTTCAATGGACGTTTGTCCCACTTGGACATCGTCGTTTACCAACGCTGCCAGGTGATCGATCAAAAAATTCCTCGTCTACATCCTTTGGGCAGTCAGCCTTAAGAGTGCATGAATAACTGGTCAGGCTTCCCATTCCAACCTCTTTATCATCAGTTAACACGTTTTTATCTGCTGTTTTACGTTGTGTTTTGATACGGCGCTCCATTAATGGGACATCAGACTCATCGTCTGGTTTCTCACGTTGTCGAAACTGGAAATCGGCTTGTTCCGCCCCGGATTCACTGTCAGAATCACTGGATTCTACTGGAGCAGCCAATACTATTTTCCGTAACGGTCCCTCTTTAGTGGAAAGTGTCCATTCTTCAATGGACGCCGCCCAAACATGCTCGGAATGCGTCTTAGTGACTGAGCCGGTTAACTGATCTTTCATACTGTAAGAGATGGGGCAGTCTTTTCAACTACCACATATTATGACCGTCAGCGCATGTCGAACTTCCCTTTCTTTTGTTATCGCCTTGTGTTTTTTGTCTTTGATGTCGATCATATGTCTATCGCTCATTGCCTGTGTTCCACGCCTTTGATGTTAATTACATTGATCTTTGTCGGCCATTGCCGGTGTTCTCTGTCTTTGATGGCAATCATATTTTTGTCCGCCACCACCTGTGCTCTCTGCCTTTGATGTCAATCATATATTTGCCGGGTCAAGATAATATATTGCAATATATATTAAACTCTGGATACATTTTTATTTTTACCTCCACAGATTAAACATGATTCTGTCGAAAAAGAATGACTTATTTTTCTGGGGTATACTAAAAGAAAAGGTGTACTCAACGAAAATCACAGATGCTACACACTTGATGGAACACATAAGGAGTGAATGTGCTGAAACTGACGGCAATATGGAATTATCGAGTTCACGTGAATCTTGCAAAGCGCATTAGCCTTTGCATCACAAATGATAGAAATCAATATTGAAGATGTTATTTGTTAATGTTCCAATTCAATAAAATATTGTTGAAAACTTCATTTCTTGAAAATATGCATTTTTGTTAATGTGTCCAAACTTTAAGGACACTTTGTAGTTTATTTTTGTAACCTGTGTTCCTCTTCATAGAAAGGAATAATCATTTTTATCATTTATTTTTTTTATATATTTCTTATTTTGAAACAAAACATGCGACAAAATATAATATCGATTTATAAAAATTGAACTGATAAGGGCACTTATACTTAGGATTAGAAAAAAGTTTATTTCAAAGTTGGTGTTGCCCTTCTTAACTAAGAACTAGAAACCAGTCCTCAAAACTTAATTAACCATCAGAGTTTAATTAACTATATTATATTACAGGTTCTAAAAATTTGCTTTACAGTAGGCCAGTAATGATATATGTCATCTCCACTGTGCACATAACATATAACAATATGCACATACGCAACAATAAATATGCTCATAATGAATGTAAGAATATACATATATAAGTAATGTAATTATATGCACATAAGTAATACAATGATAAATATGCGAAAATGTTATGCAATATCGGACCTCCTGTAAGGTGCTCATCTCAATGAAGCGGAGACAACAGAGATGTGGTTCTACAGAATCATACTAAGAATAGCATGGGCAGATTATGTGAGCAACGAGAAAGTTTTAAGGAAAATGGAAACACAAGTTACAATTAGAATAAAAAAAGATACACTTGAAATTTATGGGATACAAGAGAAAAGAGGGACTGGAAAATTTGACACTGAAAGGTCATACTAAAGACAAGGATATTAGTGGAAACAAACATTGCACTGAACGACGAAGCATGGGAAGTTGAGGAGAGCCACGTAAGTCGAGGAGAGCAATACGTAACACGTAAAACAAGAATGGGTTAATGGGGATAAAGCTTTTTGTTAGCATAATTATCTGATTTGTTGATCTCCGTTTTGTTTTTTCTCGTTTTATTTCCGCCCTAATAAATTTTGTGCTTGTTACTCAGCAGAAAGCTGTTTTGGATCTATTCTCGGTTGCCACAAACAAGACAAAAACTCCAGACGAAAATAATCTTGGAAAATGGACACCCGAAATATCTTTGAGTCAGAGTACTGAAACATTTGTACTTATGAAACCACAGCCAATAAAGGCATCCATCATTCAATGGACGGAGTGAAAACATAGAAGAATCAATACAGTACTTACATGTATAATTTGTATAATTTATACCCCATTCACAGAAGTATTTAAAAGGAATAATCTTAAGGTTCTAAAACAAAACAAAAAAAAAAAATAAGTTTAAAAAATGTTCAGTTTCTACAATAGTTGCCAGCATATTTTTTTCGTTTTCTTGCATAAGATTGAATTCACGATACGGACATTTTTAGATAAAAATGGTGAAAATTTTGTACCCACCTAAAAATTTGTAGCAACGTACAATGGAAACTGTGTACATAGAAAAATGCTTTAAATCTCCCTTCCATTTGGTGCAAATAAAAAACACTGCATGGTGTAACACAATTTTAGTTGTTGGTAATTAATAATAACGGCATTTGAAAATAAACAAGATATCCTGATAGATTATCATGGAAAGGGTTAAAAAAAATTAAGGGACAATTCACTCCCAGAGAATTGAAAATTCTAACACGAATCAAATGGCCGGCTAAAAATAATCCTTAATTTGTACAACGGACGAGGTGTTGACAACTGGTCGATAAGCCCGATAAAAGGTCTAAATGTCAGTTAAAAGGTGAAAAGGTTACTCATAGGACGAAAGAGCTAGGTATCCCGTATCTGATTTGGGACGGAAGAAAATATAAAACTGAATCTCCCAGGTGTCATAACTGAAAATAATAAATACCTGACTAATGTCGAAATTTTTACATTCTGCTGAAGGATTAACATAATGTAAGCTATAAGATTTTCTCCGAGAAAGTGTCCATGGGGTCGTGGGATAGAAGTCCAATTGTTTATTCAATTTTCAGACCAGAAAGAAAAAAGTCACCGCTGGTATCAGTCAGTCAGTTAAGTGCCATACGTGAAACACGCTTGGGCGATCATGTCTCGAAAGTGACATGACTGACTGGGTAGAATATTATCCCGCAGAAGGTTGCCATTGCTTTCTGCGGTAGACTGGTTGCTGACCAAGGCTATAGAACCCAATCTGTCCTGTTATTTAACCCATAACTGGAAGGAAGAGACGGATTAATACCTTTCCCAAGGGTATTTGCGCGTAAGTGAATGCAAGGAATTAAACTGGAATTCGAACTCAGCTCCCCGATTTCTCGTTCCGAGCCGATATCCACTGTACTAAAATGAAGAAAATGGGATTCCGGCAGTGATCGCTCCCTTTATAATGGAAACGTATTTTCTTTATTCGAATGTGTCTTGTAACGTCTTATTCAAATGCAAAGAAAGAATTCACTTTAAAATAAAGCCGTTAATTATTGTATATATAAATAAAAAATAAACACGAATAAATTTTATGTCAAATGTCGAGATTCGCTATCTGCTGTCGCTAACGTGGAAGGTTTGAAATACGACAGATTGCTTCTCTGCTTAGATATATTTTCCTTTCATTTTTCTTTGTAGACGCAGAAAACATCTTGCAAAGTTGTTCTTAAGCAACTTGTTTTTTCAAAATTGAAGTCACACTTTTCTACATTGAGTGATTCGTTTTTACGGCTTATCAACACATTACATGTTATTTAAAACCAGAAAATATTTTTACATTGTAAGATTTTTTTTCGAGATACAAATCATACTAATTAACCCATAGCTGAGGAAAAGAAGTGGATTCATACCTTTACCAATGATATTTGCGCATAAGTGAATATAACGAACCTGACTGGAATTGGAACTCCTCTCCCCGGTTTCTAATTCCGAGTCGTTATCCATTGCACCAGCTGCACATCCAAGCTTACACCACTTGGTATTTCAAAGTGATCATCCATCTATGTATTGACCAAGCTCGGCGTTGCTTAACTTCGGTGTTCGTACAGTGTCTCAGTATGATACAGTCATAGGCCTCATACTGTTAAGTAATCATCTGTCAATAGAAGTGAAAATGTCGGAAAATACTCAAAAAGATTTTCGTTATAAATTAATAGTAATTGCGTCTTCGTTTTACGCCATTTCGATTTCTGAAATAGAAATACTCTTTTTCGGTTAGCGGGAAAATATTTTATTTACTAAATTAAGTTCAGTGTTGAACGGGATCATATAGGAAGTAAAAGGAGAGCAGGAAGATTATGTTGCACCAAACTTCCAAGCGAAAAGTATCTACATTCCTCCGATATTAGTACTTGATTGTTTCTATTAGTACCTATTAGCCGATGGGCTCTTCGACCTCTCTCTGGCGAATGTTGCATCAGATCATTTTCATTTTTGTTTATTTTTTACGTAACTTTCAGCACTTTATGAAAATCGTCTGGTGCGAAGCAATAATGTGAGGATATTAGCCGGAAATACTAATGGACCAAAGCACAGACTTGAATTATAAAAACGAGTGAGGGTCTTTCGTTTGCTCGCATCATTTTAAAGTGCCGAAGCTTAAAAACAAACGGATATGGTTAAGCTGCAAAAAGGGGAAAATATCCCAAACGAGCTTTAGAAATCTTGATGATGAGCAAAGGTATGGTTGACGGATTATTGCATGTGTCAACAGATCAAGTCATGCGAAGGACAACTTTCCTCTCTGAGGTTGTCAGCTATGCAACAGTTGTTGTTCAAAGCGGCACACAGTCCAAGTAAGGCTGGCCTATTTTCTTGTATTAGACGGGTCATGTACATAGGTGTGACAAACATCGTTTGAAATTCATCAAACCAGCTGGTTAAGGGAGGTGCCTGTATTTATATAACTGTATGTATGTGCTTAGCACAGAAAGTGAGCAGTACGATTATTTATTGAGTAAGTGATCCAAGGGCGGCTATATTTGAACAACCCCCAGTATGTCTCTCTTAATGGCATCTTCAAAGAACTAAAAGAAGAAAATATTTTTAAAAAAGAGGGTTATAAGTGAGTAAGTTTTGGAGTAAGCTAACTGTTTCTGGGTAAGTTTTAAACTTATTACTCAATCATGACCAATATTTCAGGGCTAACATTTTATCTTAGCCCCAAAATGTTGGTCGTTATTGTGGAGTTATTCGCGGTAAACTGCTTTATTTCTTAGACAAAACAATGCCAGATGCAAATTCATCGTGATTAGCTATTTACAACATCCATCTTGACTATCAATCATTTATATACATGATTATTTATATAAGTACACATATGAAACTTGTAAATACGTTAACGAAGGGCAGTTAAATCATGATCTAATTTATTACCGTATAATGTTCGATCTATGTCATTATATTCGCAAATCTTGAAGTGTGTTCGTTGCAGTAAATAAAGAATTTGCTTCATCTGTTACGGGACGGCTTGAATAATTTGTTTGATGCCCGCAAACAATATTTTACTGTTTTATTTGAATCGGGGTAAATAATGTTACCGGCTGCAATGAAAGGGACAACATTGATGGCAATTTGATCGGACAATTCAAAATTATATTATGTGACGTAAGAGAAAGAAATCAAAATTTGTCGTATCGTCACATCAATCAAACATTTAATGCGAAAAACGAAAATTCTTTTTTTCACTGGTAAACATGATTTTACTTTGAAGTCATAAATGAAAATTAGAAAGAAGGGTAAAAAAAGTATGTCCGTTTGTTTCTTTGTATTCCTGTCAGATAAGTAGATTATTATTAAATAATTATTATGTCATTTTTCATTATAAATCAGTTTCTGCTATGGTCGCACTATCTACCAAGTCTGCAGGGAAAGCTAAGGTAGGTCGTGATGTGTTGTTATGTCTCCATTTCATGTTTTTTCTATCTCTCATAACATCCTTAGCGTTGCATAGACAAAGTTCTCTTTAGTGTGTGGGCTGTACTTAACAAGACAATTTTTTGTATATCTCTTAAGCCAGGGTTTCCAGGGATTCTTTCAATGTGTTATCTTGTTCCATTTTTTCTCATTCCAAGTCCACCTACTATTACTGGTACGATTCTTGTTTTCAATTTCCACATTTTTTTCTATTTCAATTTCCAGGTTTTTATACAGTTTTTCGAATTCCTTGGTTGCTATGTTACAATCCGCTGGATAAGCCATGTCAATTAATAGGCAAGTTTTTTTTTCTTTTTGGCTTTTAACAATAATGTTCGGCCGATTTGCTTCAATTTTCCTATATGTATAGATGGTGTAATCCCATAGAATGGTGACATCTTCTATTTCTGTACCCGGTGCTAGGTGATGTTCATACCAGTGTTTGTTTACATATTTTCCATAGTGTTTGCACATTGTTCAGTGTAAATATTGCCCCACTCTATCGTGACGATGTTTATATTCATTTGGGGCAAGTACAGAACATCTTGAGATTATTATTATTATTATTATTATTATTATTATTATTATTATTATTATTATTATGTTTTTCCTTTTTCTTGTGTCGGACAAGTTGTTCCGAATTCACAAAAACAAGTTTTATTATATTAGAAGATCCAAACAAACGAGGTGTCATGCAGTCAGAGAAAAATATCTAGTAGTATAGAAAGAAATCTACGCAAGATGTGAAAAGTACTCATAAGTGATTTTTTACAATTCATATATTTTAAAGCTACCAAATATTTACTTCTTTTGATATAATTTCTGTTATTGAAACAACAGGTAATCGTGTTGTCTTGAGATGCAACATTCTACTGATTTATATCACAAGATACTTGTATGTACTTAATTTCTCAAACATTTTTAAAGTTACATTATTTACACTGTTCGGGCTGTTGTCCTCATCTTTATTGCCATATTTACGATGTTTCAGCCATTGTACGCTCCGGCCTTCTTCAGGTGCTAGAAATTTTGTACCGAAACTTTTATTTCGATCATTGGGGGTATATAATTCTCATTCCGAGTGCGATGCCACTTCCGGATGCCATGTAGTTATCTCCCCTTAACACAACTTTCTGAGTTATTTTATCATCATTTCTGCAGTTAGGTTTTGATCTCACAACTCTTGGGTCAACTCACTGGAACTGACCAACGCCTATATCCAATAGGCCATGTAAAGGGTCCTAAAATATTCGATTCGAAATTCCTAGCAACTGAAGAAGGTCGGAACGTACAGCGGCCGAATCGTCGTAAATATGGCAATAAAGATGGGTTGACCTCTACAGCTTCGGTTAAGATTCAGGATGTATATCCAGCCGAAAGAATTCCTAAGTCGACGACAAAAAACTAAAACTTGAAACAGTTGATAAAAGGATGTTCTAACCTCATCAGCACTGGTTTCGATTCAAGGAATTATTTCCAGCCGAAATAATCTCTCAAGTCGACGACAAACAAAAACTTGAAAGAGTTGTTAAAAGGATTTTGCTGTCATATCAACTCCGGTAAAGATTCTAGGATCCATATTTGGCCGAAAGAATCTCACAGACAAAGTCCGAATAACTAAAACCTGAAAGAAAACATCATGGAACTATTTGGGTAAATACATATTTTTGCCTCTTTCATTGGCCAAGCCCATAATTAGTCTCTATATATTTCATTTAAGGATTTCAAAAAAAAAAAAAAAAAAAAAAAAAGAAGAAATGTATAGTACTTAACTCCCCGCCAACTTAACTGGGTTAAGATACTTGACTCCTTACCTTCCCCTTCTCTCCTCATAACACTTCGCCTTAGCTTTCCTTTGTCTCCTCGTAACACTTCGCCTGCCAGTGGTAAACCCTATGTTTCTATTTGAATGTAAATATTTTTATCTAATGTTTTGTGAATTAAATATTTGTCTGTATTAACTCTGAGTTTTGGTCCATCATTTTTATTTTCTCTTATGTTACAATTAACAGGTAACATAAATGGGGGCTCGTCCTGGATCTACCGTAACATTGGGATAAAATTATTAAAAAGAGAAACATATAGCAGTGAAATTTTTAATGGATTAAACGGGGTAGAATTTTCTTTCTGTGACTTTCTCTCTCTACTGTTTCTATAATCTTTCTCAACTGAATGGCTAAACATATTTAGACTCAACCAGTTTTGAATAATGATGTTCCGCTTCGTGTGCATTCGGGTGGAGTTTTTCTAGCCATGCCTTTAATTAAATGCGTTAAAGGATTGTCTCTAAATATTCACCCGGTCAGTTAAGTGCTATACGTGATACACGCTTAGGCAATCATGTCTCGAAAGAGATATGACTGACTGGGCAGAAGATTATTCCGCAGTAGATTGCCATTACTTTCTTCGGTAGACTGGTTGCCAGCCAAGGCTATAGAACCCAATCTGTCCTGTTATTTAACCCGTAACTAGAGGGAAGAATCGGATTAATATCTTTCCCACCTTGAATACTTTGCGTAAGTGAATGCAAGGAATTCAACTAGAATTCGAACTCGGCTCCCCGATTTCTCGTTCGGAGCCGATATTCACTGCACCACGACCGACATCCCTGTTTATATTACGATTTCAGTAACTTATTTTCATGCTGGCATCTAACCTTTTGGTTTAATTTCAGTATTGTCTTGCGTAGCTTTCCTTTTTTTTGCGTATTTCCGCAGTTCATCTTCTATTCGCATGCAGGCGATCTGCTCCCCCCCCCCCATATTCTGGGTTATTATAATATATAGCGTATATACAGCAAAAACAATTAAGAATAATCTGATATTTATCTTTATCAGACATTTGATATACAATTTTATGCACAAGCTCAGAACTGTAGACCATCCAATACTAAAGCTATCGTTCTAGAGCAAGCATTACGGAATGTATTGGGCCCCATTTGGTAAACATATTAAGTTTTGTGTTCCATAAGAAAACATTTTGAATAAATAAATATAATTAGATTATTTGAACACGAAACAGATAATTATTTCAATAAGAAATTTTGCCAATGTCTGTACTAACGTCAAGACGTATGTAATTACAGATTTTTTTTTCTGTGCATCTAATATTTTTCATTCATGCTTGAATACTTCTCAAGTCACACGCATACCCTCCCCCCAGCCTCGGTATCCTTACCCATCTATCACCCTCCTTCTGACATTAACTATATTTCCTATATATAACCACTCTTTCTCTTTACCTTCCCCTATGTAGCCTCATGCGCAATAGTGGCAGTGGAATTGCTTGCTTGGGGTGAAATGATTAAAAAAAAATTAATGCAAATTAAGCACGTTTACAGACAAATAAAACTTATCAGGTATGCCTATGACAAAAACTTACATGTATATTTTTTGACTAATCACATTTATTGATTAAATATCTAAATTGTAAGCCTGTACGTTCGAAATCACTTAACATTAGGGTCTTGCTGATAACGGATGAGTAGAATTACAAAAAATACTTTGTTTTGATTTCAGTATATAGGAATGACTACAAAAACTCCCCTCCCGCAGATGTATAGACAAATCATACAGATGCATTCTAGAATATAATTCCTACCCAATACGATAGACCACTTCTTTGTATCATCCGTGCTATTTTTGTTCTTCCTTGTCTTGAAGTCAGAACGTTGCACTCTCTTGCCCGTATCCCTTTGTGTGTTAACACCATTCTTAATTTGTGAACTTTTTGTCTCATTGCTATTGCTTTGCCGACTTTTGTCTTGCATATGTTGTTTGCTTAGTATTATTTTTGTCCTATTCTTTCATTTTTTTTTTGAAAACTTTGTCCATTATTTTTTTGTCAGGCATTTCTGCCATTTATTTTTAACCCTGCCCAGTTACTCTAAACTTTAAATTTTCAACATCATTTCAGTTTCACTAAATTCAGAGTATTCTCTCTTTATTGATTTATTTATTTACAAATGATTATAAATTCTAGAAACAAGAAGTGAGTTGATCCTGAGTTTAAAAAACTGCTGAAGACACTCTTTAAACAAGATAAAAATGAAGTTGTATTTGAGATTTTAAAAAATGGCAGACAAAAGGTTATAAACAGTTTTGAGTAAAGTGCCATCTATTAATAATATTTCATAACTTTCTTACACTATATACACGTGTATTTAGGCAGCACCCTTTCTTTTAAACACGTCGTATTAAACGTTAAAGACAACTTAGTCTTGCAGATTTTCTTTTGTATTTTCTCATATTTTCTAATGAGGCTTTTTATTTCAAAATTATATTTATACAAATATTGTCCATTTGTTAACCGAGTACTTTCGAACGTCATCGTTCATCATCACGTGGAGGCGTGAAATGGATGAAATTACGTAGGTTTTAAACCCACTGTTCATGCATTTCCTTTTATAAAGAGTGCTCGATACAATGTAGAGCTTTATATTGTAATGGTTGTTACAATGGTTTATAAAAGCATAGTATCACCCCACAAAAATTTTCGCGTTTTGGAACTGCGTTTGCTCCTCATCTGGTGATAAATTGAAATGAAAAATAAATGGTGAAAACGAATACACGTATATATATATATATATATATATATATATATATATATATATATATATTCATATACGAATATATATATATATATATATATATACGAATAGATGCGGTTAGGACTCATCATCATTGGTTTATTGACGGTTTTGGTTCTTTACAAACATACCTTCTCCTCAGGTTGACCCAGCCAAGGCTGATCAGACCCCGGCCTGTGTTCTAATCTCTGCTTGCTATGTTATTAGAATGCAAGAAATTTTTGTTTTTGGTTGCACAGAAGAAGAGGAAAAATCTTTAGAATAAAGTCGTCCACAAATAACTCAATGTCCAGTGATGATAATGTGTAAATGGTTCAAGTAAATATCGGGAAAAAACTGTCTAAATATATTTAAAATAAATATATAAAACCATAAAAAATGATTTTTTGTGATAATAATATGAAGATGAATGTTAAAATAGTTAAATGACCAGATAGAGAAAAAATATTCATTAAATATACTAAAATAAATACATAAATTAACACGACGTGGAAGATATCATTACATAGGGATGAAAGAATATGCCTATTAACGAAATCGAAAATCGTACCGAATACGGTGATCGTCCGAGCTAAAAAAGAATAGATAAAGGGTAAAAATAAATATTGGAAGGGTGGATATATAAATAACTAGAGAAAAAAACAAACGTATTAGTGTAATATTTCGGATTAAAAAAACAAAAAAACTAAGGGAATTGAAAAGATAAATGAATAGATAAAAAATACAAAAGCAAAGCGAATGATATTAATGAAATATTTGGGATTAAAAAAAAAAAAAATAAAAATATGATTTGATATGAATAGATAAATGAATAGATAAAAAAAAAAGATTTTACGTCGCACTTGGTGACATTAATATCGATTGTTTCATTTCCTCGTCATGGTTTTTGGTCTATCGGACACTACCCTTATTTTGTCCCGTCCAGGTATTATTATCTCGCCATATTCAGATCTACCTGAATGACCCCAGAGCTGCATCTAGAATTGTTTGGGTCGCTTTCCTCTTTTTAAACCCTGTAATTCCCATTTTATTCAAGGCCATTTTAAGGATTTTCCAGCAAAACCCTTCACACCAATTTCGATTGGGTAGCATATTGCTTGCCATCCTCGTCTTCTACAGCCATCCACCAGTTCTTGGTATTTGTTCATTTTGTGTTGGTGTGCAACTTCCATGTTTTCTTCCCATGGGACTGTTAGTTCCCACAGAATAATCTGTTTTGTTGAATTCGAAAACAGGACCATATCTGGTTGTAAGGAAGTACTTAGAATGTGTTCTGGTAACCTCAGTCGACATCCTAGGTCTACCATGAGTTGCCAATTTGAAGCTGAGGAAAGTACACATCTAGTGGGTCTCTTACATGCTGTTTTTTTTTCGCCCGCCTTTACAAATTGAATTTTCTCTTTCTTTGGGTTAAATTTCGAACTCCGGCTGGCTGTGTTGAATATTTCGGTTAGTTTCTTTAAAACTTTATCGTGGCGCCAGCGATATCTCCCATCACTTAATGCCTTGGGACAACCACTAAGTATATGTTGGAGTGATGCTCTCCCTGAACATAAGTTGTACGTGGGAGTTGCTTTTTTTCCCCAAATATGGAGGTTCACAAGGCTGGGTAGTGTATCATATACTGTCTGGATCTGGAATTTTGTATGTGTAAATTCATTCCATAATATATAAGACCAAGTAATTTTCGTTTTGTTATGTTCTCACATCTGGCCCATGCTCCTTGCTGGCTTAATCCCACCATTTTATAATCTTAATCCACCATATATATATATATATATATATATATATATATATATATATATATATATATATATTGTCATCCGCAGACAGATCTGTTTCGCTGTACGGTTAGACTCCGATTGCTTTTTAAAACAGGATTGAAACCCGACGGAATTGGCGTCAATCTACCTTTGGGCTATGGGCGCTCGGTAGAAGAAGGCAGACTTTTTAGCGCATATATTATCATTATACGTGCCCAATAGCTAGAGTGATCTAATTCATTTTACTGAATGAGCGATGCGTACACGCCAGAGTAGCTACTGTTTTTCAAAGTCTACCATTCTTCCAGAGTGCTCAATCAGGGTGTGAGAGCGTAAATATTGTCATCCGCAGACAGATCTGTTTCGCTGTATCACAGCTCATCAGTACGGTTAGACTCCGATTGCTTTTTAACCCAGGATTGAAACCCGACCGAATTGGCGTCAGTCGGCAATTCTACCTCTGGGCTATGGGCGTTCGGTTTTAGCGCATATATTATCATTATACGCCACCTCTGCCAGTATATTATGCAGACTTTTTAGCGTATATATTATCACACACACACGCACGCACACACACACACACACACACACACACACACACACACACACACACACACACACACACACATATATATATATCGTGCTGAGTAGCACAGATTAGCAAAAATTTACCATCACAATAACAAATATACTAGTATAGCTGCTTCTGCCGAAACAAAGACAAGTGTGTAATTTATACAGAAATGTCTTAAATTAAAAACAGATATATTAGGATGAGTAATTACACAAAGAAATAGCAACCTGTTTACTCAGTCATAGATCGAATGAGACATGATCGCATAAGCGTGTTCACGTACGATAACTGATTGGCTGAACTAATAAGTGATTTCCGTTTTTGGGAACCAACTGTGATGACGAACGGATCATCTTAACTAACGTTCCTTAAATATTTCATAACAACCGATAAAAAATGGGATTTTTTCAACAATGTTCAACGGAAAAAGATAACTCTTCACAAGTGACCCCAAAAACTGAGCTGCACAGGAGAAAGGTAATGTGGTGCGTGTGGTGAAATCGTCAAAATATTATTATTTTTTAAGTTCTTAAAAGAGAGGCCAGTCTGACGCATTCGTTCCTTATAATTCATCCCGAGAAAAATTGTATGTCCAGATATTAATTCGGAGTTTCCAGAATAAAACTGATAAGAAAATTTAATTATTATTTTGAAGCGACCATGGACTAATAGGCTGTGTGATCTATTGATCATGAAAATACATAAGCAGAAAAAAAAAGATAAGCTTTTTTTTATTAAGGAGAAGTGTAAATAATTTTCTTTTCTCTTCTTTTTAGTGCTCTGGCTTAGAGAGATCACAGCATGAGATAAGCTGATGACTAAAAATTCTTTTTCGCTACGTCATTTTGAAAGTTAGGTTGGCTGCTAAGAAGGTGGGATAAGTGAGAGAGATTAGCGCTGATCATATGGACTGGTACTACGAGATAACACATGAAGAGAGTTACAGTAAAAAAAAAAAAAGAAAAAAAAAAAGAAAAGCGGTTTGACACTTCTCACCACTTTCAAAAAAGGACTGGAAAACCCCAAATTTGGAAAACCACTTGAGTAAAGATATTTTAAAAATATGGAATTTTAGAAAAAGAGTAGCATTCAATCAAGTCCAAACCCTGGACAATCGCCACCTCTGCCAGACGCAGAATGGCATATAATCTGGAGATTTTTGAACAGAGAAGACAGAAAAACCGGGAGAACCACGGAGAGTCCGCACACTAATGTTAGTTCACATCGTTCGGCGAGACCTTCTAATCAAGACCTTGTATCATCCTAGAAGATAGAAAATTTCATGAGAGATCTAAAGAGCAGATCAGAAGATCACAGAAAACCAAAATTAGAAATTTAAGTTGCTACAAACAAGAGTTTCAGGCGCCAAAGGCGATCCCAGTGATATTTGATTTTAAGTGGGAAAGGGTACAATCGATGTATGCAACAAAGCATATATTGACCAAATTGTTGTTATTTTTTTTAACCCAAGTTAATTCTTTATTCCAAAGAATTATTTTATTTTGTTGTGTAACTCCCAGCTGGGGTTGCACCTCTTGCTGATGACCCCAAATGCCAAATACAGGTGGGGGAAACCAGAATCAAGCAAGTACAAAAGTTTAAATACCTATGAAGTGTTCTAACAGGAGATGGAAAATGCGACACAGAGATCTGAAGGCGAATCGGCATGGCAAAGGACGCGTTCCAGAAGCTGAGTAAAGTACTAACACACAGGAAAACTTCACTAGAAACAAAGAAAAGAGTACTGGGTTGCTATGTGATGTCAGTTCTTCAATACGGCAGTGAATGCTGGACAATATCATCGAAAATGAGGACAAAGCTGGAAGCAGCAGAAATGTGGTTCTACAGAAGGATGCTGCGGATATCGTGGACTGAGCATGCATGAGAAACGATGAAAGAAAAGCAACGAAAAGGAAATTAATACTGAGCATCAGGAAGAGACAACTGAAGTTCCTGGGACATACAATGAGGAAGGAGAGCTTGGAGAACCTGATACTGACTGGCCAGATAGAAGGAAAGTGAGACAGAGGAAGGCAGCGGATAACATATTTGTAGGGCCTGATCAGGTGGATGACGGAACGGGGGTTGCCAGGAGGAACAGGAGCAAACATACTAAGAGCCACAAGGGATAGGGAGACGTGGAGAACCATGATCGCCTACGTCCTGAAGGGACAGGACACACAGAAGAACTCCCAGCTGCCTGAGCTGTCCTCACTTCAAGGTTTCTTCATCAGCGTTCTTCTCATCTTCTGAGATAAAAAAACACAACATGGCAGAGTTGTGAATAGTCGTGAACAAACACCAGCTCTGTGAAGTGGAATCGTGCCACCAACACGATTCCAGCGGCAAAACGAGCTACGCATTAACGAATGAGGAAACAGCTAGATATTAATGACGGTTATCTGAAGTAACTTGAAGACTAAAACGGGTCATAGGCTATGTTATTGGTTGACTAGGGTCGATATAGGGGTAGTATATTTAGTCGTTGCTGACCACATTCAAAGCGGTTGAAAAGTTATACAATGTGCCCATAATAGTTGAAAAGCACCCTAAACTCAACTCGTCAATAGAAAAAATGTTATTTACTATGACAATGTAAAGCCGCATATAGCAAAAATAACACAAGTAAAACATTTCGAAAGTGTTAGTCTTCTACTTTACTCACCATATTCACCTGGACTAATTCATTTTTTTTTTTATCTCTGCAAAACGCTTTTCTGTAACATTTTCACATGAAAACCTGCCGAATTTTACTCAAAATCTACTTGATAAATAGTAGCAAGCCATTGCGAATAATGGTGAATATATAATTAAATAAAATATTGTTGTACTTTATATTTTGAAAAGCAAAAAAAAAAAGAAAATAATTTATGACCCAACTTAAGAAGGCAGGAAACGGAGTATATTGGGAATTGTGCAAATGATTTGAACTTGAGCATTGAAGCTGTAAGCACAATTTAGACGCGTTCATCAAGAATGCAATAATTAAGATTTTTCGGGATTTTAAAATTCTAATTCGTCATCATATCGAGGCAACAAGAACAAAACATCAGAATGGAAAAATTTCAAATTTAAATGGTTCACATGTCGATAACAAGAAACCAAATTTAAATAAATAAATGCGCAGTCAAAAGCAAACCTTCGTTGACAAAACAGAAGCAACATTGTTGCCGATATCAGCGATCCGTATGAAAGGCTTCTCAATAGTCAATTTTATTAGGTTGCATGAAACAGATCAGAAGTTATCGAATTTGTCAAAATAAAGTCCCTCTTACTGATATGGCTGACTGACATAATGAAACTGGATCTAGGAAATAAAAATTAAATCTGATTGGTTCGCTTTTACAAAAGAGTGAAAAATCTTTTTTCTAGGTCAGTATTCTATGTGTGTTGTGGTGTAATGGATATCGGCTTAGAATGAGAAATTGGAGAGCAAAGTTTGCATTCCAGTCGAATTCTTTTCATTCAGTTACGCACAAATACCCTTGCGAAATCCATCTCTTCTCCCTCTAGCTATGGTTGAATAGTAGGACAGATTGGGTTCTATAGCCTTGGTTGGCAACCGGGTTACTGCACACATTAATGGCAACCTACTGCGGGTAAATCTTCTGCCTAGTCAGTCATGTGCATCACGTATGGCAATTAACTGACTGAATATTTATATTATTGTTTTTTTCTCGCCCCTTTCGTTTAAGCTGCCAAAAATTTGGGAACTACTTTAGTCTGTTCTATCCTCACCAACTCACCATATTCGCCTGACCGTTAACCAACCGATTATTACTTTTTTGGTCACTTTAAAAACAAACAAACAAACAAAAAACCCCCCAGAAAACCTGCTCTTCAACAGGATGTATAAAATCTAAAGATGGAACAATCATTTTGGAGAAAGAGGAAATACTCCAACGATGGGAAGAATATATAAAAGATCTTTTCCACGACAAGAGAGAGCAACCAGTAATACGCAAAGATGAGGACGGACAGGAAATATTAAAGTCTGAAGTGGAATCTGCAATAGCCAAACTGAATAGAAACAAAGCAGCTGGACCAGATGGCATAGTCATAGAGCTACTGATAGCCCTGGAAGAATTTGGTATAGAGAAAATTACTGAAATAATAAATGAAATTTATAATAGTGGGGTAATACCAGAAGGCCTCAGCAAGTCTATCTTCATAGCACTACCTAAGAAGCCAGGAGCAAACGAGTGCAAACTCCACAGAACCATCAGTTTAATGAGCCATAGAACAAAACTGATCGTCCGAATCCTCATGAATAGAGCGAGAAGCAGAACCAGGCCAGAGATAGGACAAGAACAGTGTGGTTTCGTTAAAGACACAGGAACAAGAAATGCCATATTTATTATTAGGATGCTTTCTGAAAGGGCAATACAAATGAAGAAGGACTTATACCTGTGTTTTATTGATTATGCGAAGGCGTTTGATAAAATACGCCACAAGGAATTGATGGAGATGCTCGGCAGCCTAGACATATTTGGGAAAGACTTGAGAGTAATCAAGAATCTTTACTGGCAGCAAACCGCTTGCATGCGGACAGGTAATGAATTGAGTAGATATACAAAGATAGAAAGGGGCGTAAGACAGGGATGTATCTTTTCACCGGATCTGTTCAACTTGTACAGCGAGAATATTTTGAGGACCCTAGAAGTTATGCCTGGATTCGTAATCGGATGCCACAATTTAAACAACCTAAGATACGCAAATGATACAGTACTGATAGAAGACACAGAAAGGAAACTACAAGTCCTCCTCCAGAAGGTAGCTGAAGAATGTAACAAGAAAGGACTAGAAATAAACTGTAAGAAAACCGAATGCATGGTCATCAGTAAAAAGGGCAGCCCAATATGCCAAATAAAGGTCGGGAATACTAGAATCAAGCAGGTACAAAAACTTAAGTACCTGGGAAGCGTTGTAACAGAAGACGGAAAGTGCGACACAGAAATCCGAAGGCGCATTGGCATGGCGAAGGAAGCATTCCAGAAGTTGAGTAAGGTATTTAGAAACAGGACAATTTCGCTAAAAACAAGAAAGAGAGTACTGGATTGCTAAGTGCTGTCCGTCCTTCAATATGGCAGTGAATGCTGGACAATATCATCAAAGATGAAGGAAAAACTTGAAGCAACTGAAATGTGGTTCTACAGAAGGATGCTGCGGATATCATGGATCAAGCATGTGAGCAATGATGAGGTTTTAGAAATGATGGAAACAAAAAGGAAATTAATACTGAGCATCAGGAAGAGACAGCTGAAGTTCCTGGGACATGCAATGAGGAAGGAGAGGTTGGAGAACCTGATACTAACAGGCCAGATAGAGGGGAAAAAGAGACAGGGGAAAGCAACGGATAACATATTTGAAGGACCTAATCAGGTGGATGACAGAACGAGGGTTGCATGGTGTAACAGAAGAAGGTGTGCTCAGAGCCACCAGGGATAGGGAAACGTGGAAAGCCATGATCGCCTACGTTCTGAAGAGACAGGGCACACAGAAGAAGAAGAAGATGTTTTGATGGTGGGTAAGAGTTTGTCGGAAATATTTTCGCATGCGAATCTGCCTAATTTTACTCACGAGACATTCAAGGTGAAAGGTTATTGAATGAGATTGTTGGAGGGCGTAGGGGAAGAAGGAGAAAAATGAGGCCTATGTTATGAGGATGTCTAGTATATTTAGGATAGATATCGGTTGGTTCTAGACTTGAAGATGTCAAGATTGTGAATAAAAATATAAGAATATATTTTTATATGTAGGTGTTCGTTGTTACTGGTTGTCCGTCAAGACTATTGTTGTAGTAGAAACAGCAGCAGAAGTAGTTTATATCAAACACGAAGGGTATACAATGCCTGTTACCAAGTCCAGGGGAGTTTTTGCGAAATTGAACGATGGATTTTTTTGCAAAGCTGGATCTTTTTTAACCGTATTTTTTTTTTTTTAATCATATCACCCCAAGTAAAGCGATAACGCCACTGATGCGCAGGGGGCTACTTAAGAGTAAAAAGATTGGAAAAGAGAAAGCCGGAAACCACATCCTAAACAGGGAAAAAGGGATGAGCTACTTCACCTGTTCAAAAGACGTGGGTGGAGTGTGGACAGGGCGATAGTTTAGTCTATCTACTCCAATTGAGAGAAAAAAAAAGAAAAGAGTAAGAAGATTGGAAAAAAGAAAGCTGGAAACCACATCCTAAACAGAGAACAAAGGATGAGCCTCTTTACATGTTCACAAGACGTGGGTGGAGTGTGAACCGGGAGAAATGTTGAAAAAGAATGTTCAGAGTTAACAACTATAAATACGCACAAGGGATTGTATGAGTTCAACTGACTTCTTTTGGCATAGAAGTGGCTCTAGGCATATTTTAACTCGCTATTGGTAACATGCTTGCAAATTGTGATTTCGCAGTTGCTTATCTGGATGATATTTAAGTAAAAGTGTATCTAAGGAACAACATATCGTGCATGTGAAAACATTTTTTTTTAAAAATATACGATAGTGCTGGTTCAAATTCAATGCGGAAAAGTGTGAATTGTTTTTGCCTAAAATCAAGTTCCTTGAACAAATCATTGACAAAAATGGTCGTCAACCAGATCCCTCGAAGGCAAGTGAAATTAAGAATATGCCTCCCTGCACGCACGTTACTAGGTTAGAAGCATTTCTGTGACTAGAAATCAAATTTATAAAACAAATATGCAGAAGTTTTAGAGCTCCACTGAATGACTTGCTTAAAAAAGGCGTAAAGTGGAACTGGCTAGACTGATAAGTGTCAGAAGGCGTTTGAAGAAATAAAAACACTAATTCTACATAAATGTAATGACGGTAACATGAAAGCCGTCACAGATGATTCGCATTCGCTACTACCAGCAGGAGAAAAACTACAGTCAAATAAAAAAAGGCGCTAGTAATAATATTTGCAGCAAAAAATTTACAAATTTATACACGAAAGGCATGTTCGGTTATAGACAGATCACAGACGTCTATTATCAATTTATGATTTGCAAAAAAGAATTCCTACGCATGCAGCGAATAGATTACAACGCTGGGGTACCAGCTTATCAAACTACAATTTTTGGATGGAATACGAACCGGCCAAAAAATTAGGACATGCGGATGGGTTATCAAATTTGATGCCAAAAAATATTGAATCGTTTGAGAACACCGTCATTGCAGCATTAAAATATGAAATAGAAATTAAAAATATATCATGCAAAGTAGTACGCGAATTACAAGTTACCCTAAAAGAAATAAAAGTAAAAACAGAACAAGACATGTTTATTGCGGAAGTAAAAATAGTACTAAAAGAAAGCAAAAAGATAGTCAATTTTTAGAACGTAATCTAGATTTGAACGCGTACTATGTGACGGAATACTGATGTTTGCATAAAGAGTAGTAATACCTAGTATATTACAAAAGCGGATATAAAATTAATTTCATAGTGGACATCCGAGAATTTCAAGGTTGAAATCTCTTATGAGAAGTTATGTATACTGGACCAAAAGGGGTCAAGATATTGAAAAAGCAGTAAAAGTCTGCAGAGATTGTTCTCTGGCAGTAAAATTCCCTACCACGAAATTAAAACCTTGTTCAAAGACAGATACTCTGTGGTCAAGACTGCACACAGATTTTACAGGTCCAATAAACGGATCACATTATCTTGTGGTAGTGGATAGCTTTACTAAGTGGCCTGAAATTTGTAAGTGCAAGAAGCAAACTTCTTCGGTGATAGTGAATTTTTTGCACCAACTGTTTGCAAGATATGGCATTCTGGATACCATAGAATCAGATAACGGTACACCGTTCACTGTTTACGAATTTGAAGATTTTTGTTCTCGACTGAATATATTACTAATCCGCTGTATTACCCATGGTCAAACGGACAAACTGAACTGTTTGTGGATATTTTTAAGGGAGCTCTGAAAAAACTAAGTAATAAAAAAATGAGCGAAGAAGCACTACAAAATTATTGAGAGTATAACATATAACGCAAAATCACAATATATTGTCAAGTACGTCGCCGGTAAAATTGCTGTTCGCAAGAAAAATTAAATCGGTATTCGACATGTTGTTACCACGTCAAAAAAGAAAAATAACGGATAACAAAAAGTATACTAAATTTTTCAAAATTGGTTGAAAAGTGTTTTTTAGAGTATATAAAAATAGAAAAGAAATATGTGAAGACAGCGTAAGTATGTCACCAATCGGGAAGATGGTATATATGGTAAAAGGAAAGAATGAGAATACGACAGAAATTGCAATCACTTAAAGAAATAATTTACTGAAAAAAAGGAAGAACCTATGCAAGTACTGTAGAATACTTGTGATGTACCAACACCTCAAGAATTTTTTGAACGTACAAGTACGATTACCAGAAAAAAAGAAACCTATGGAAAAACTAGAGGTTGATCCAAAGCGTAAAAAATACAATGTTCAGTATGTTGGCAAACTCGCCAAAAAGAGGAGGTGTGAATATTAATAAATAAAATAAACTATTTACTAATAAAAAGAAATTTCAAAAGGTGGGTGTTCTAGAGTAAATAATACATCGACAGCAACACAAATGAACTAGGCCCGACGCCTTAAATAAAGAACTCCAAGTGAGTAAAAAAACCCGCGAGATTTCAGTCATGAGAGTTTCTAACAGACGTCGAGGCAAGTAGTTTAAGCAAGACTCAGTATTGTAACCGCTAGAAACGAGTTATAACACAAATTAAAACATGCAGATTGAAATTTGCCAAAACAAATTTCAGATGAGAAATTTTCTTACGTTGAAGATTACGTTTGTTAATGTAGAAATTGAACAAAGCGAATCATAAGTGGAAGAGTTGCAAGCAGGGTAAATCAAGGGACAGGCGATGAGAAAGGTCGTCACCTTAACTCCATGTAACTGCTCCCAATGCAGACATCATTAAGACATTAATACCTCAAAAGAAAAGCGATACTCAAAGTTTCAAATGAATTGTTAAAAATGAAGAGTCTTTGTTTTAATTTCAAGCTAATAGATTAAATCTAATATTTTCAATAAGCAAAATTGTTTTCTATATTTCTTTTGTAACCCTGTTTAAGGGGTCACGAATAAAAACAGGAACACGGGATTAGTGTAAACAATTGTATTAACAAAATAACGGGTAAAGGTACAATATGCCAGCTTGTTCGTCTAACTGACGAGCAAGCTGTGTTGGATATCAAAGTCTCTGTTCGGTAAGTCACTCTACGGGTGTCTGACTCATACCAGACTGGTGCTCCACCGGTGACTACTAGTCACATGGTATTTATGCAGCTTGAGTTAGTCCATTACTATGTTAATGAGTAGATCCACCACACAATTTCAAAATGATTTAGATTGATAGGAAGTAGTTTTAGTTCTAAATTTTCTAAAATTAATGATTTTAGTCCAATTTTTGGCAATCTTCATCAGAATGTATTTCGCTTAATCGGAAAAAAATTAGACTGAACCTTTATTTGAGAAATATTAGTGCTTTTAAAGTTTAATTAAGATGGTTTGAATCAATTATGACGTTAAGTTTAAAATATCATTTTAACACGTCAGTAGCTGTTTATTTAATGTTTTGATAGTCTGACAGTTTGACTGGCAAAACAGAAGTGTATCTAATTATTTTTAAGGTGGATATATTTGTAAAATATTTGAGGAATAGAGAGTGAGTGCCTTTTTATGTAATTTTAAAATGCCCCCCACCCCGAAAAAAGATTTAGACAATATTTCGAACATTATAAAAAAGACAAAAAATATAATTTAATAATAAAAAGATCCTTTGGCCTTTCCTGTTGATAGTAACAAAGATTTTGACGATAAAATATTTTTAAATGCGTTTGGCACATGTTTTTCAACATGGTATGCTCTCTTTTTAGCGAATCCATAGGCGTACCTAATTAAAATAGAATCGTGATTAATTATTCATTTCTAACGTCAAAATTTGCATTCTTTAGAGAATAGGGAAGTTTTGACGAAAGCCGTTAACAAGTTTTATTCACCATCTTACAGGTAGTACAAACATCTAGGAAGATGTGAGAAAGAAAAACTAAACAGATAGCATGCACACAAAAACACAGACATACAGACACACTTAGAGACAAAGTTACAGACAAATAAAATAACAATATTAAATAGCATAATGCGAAGAGGAATTTCATATGTAATTCAGTTACTCTGAGATAAGTACTTCCATTAAATAGATAAAAACAACATAGTATGAATTAAAAAGGCCCCAAACTTAATAAAAACGAACATTTTCCATCAAAATGTTTATATTATTATTAAGAGGAAAGATCAAAGTAATTTTTGATTATTTAAAAAAAAAAAATGATCCCCTCTAACAGGTTCGAAATTTTTGCAGAAAATCTTGTTTTGATTTGAGTTAGCGGGTAACAAAAACGTTGCGACTGTTTACAATGGAAAACAATATTACATCACTCACTTTTTTTCCGGTGACAACACATTAATTAAGAAATTCTCTCAAAAAATCAAATAATTGTCGGATTTTAATGAAACTTTCAGTACTTATTCACAAATAAATGAAATTATTTTTGAAATTATTTTTTAAAAATCTTGGTAAAAATATATATTTTTACATCTGTTACACCCCCTCCACGTAAATCCATGAAATTTTTAAAAAAATTACTTTGTTGCAGTAAATGGTTTTATTAGCTAAACGAGGGACTCATTGGGGAATATATATAATCTTTCTTTTTAAATTTGGCCTCTATATCCGAAAATCTGCTCCGAATAGTAAAAAAAAAATGCAATAAAACTCTGATATTTAATTTGATAAACTTGTAATCACTTGAATAAATAGTAAAAATTAAGGACATTATAGTCTGAAGAAAATTTTTTCTCGATTACTAATGAAATTATAAAAGAATTGTTTCCATTTTTTTTTAATTATAATAATTTATAAAGTTTCAAAAATATTTTAAAAATACTTCTAAGATTTGTTCCGGTAAGATTTTTAAGTTAATAATTGAAGATTATATTGCCTATCGAAACTTGAAAAGTTTAATACAAATTGTTTGGCCTTCATGTTTTTAAAATAATTTAAAATTTATTTTTTTTGTATATTTGAAGTTGTGTGGTAATTCATATGTGCATGGTTCAGAGATTCCTCACTTACCCGAAAAAAATTTGTAGAATTTCGTCATTTATGAACGCCATACACTTTTATCTTATCTCTAATCAAGAACCTGTTAAAACGTTTAATATACGGCGGACTGAACAAAAAATTAAAATCTGAGATTAATAAATAGTTTATTCTAAATTTCACGCTATAAATAAATAATACTTGTGTAAATCAGATTAATTTAACATGTAATTTAATAATTTTTCAAAATAATGTGTCACAGATGTATTTTGTGTTTTTGCAAGATTTTTAAAACCGAGAATTAACTTTTGTTTACAAATGTGTCGATCGCTCAAAAATGGCGGTAAAATTCAAAAATTGAAAAAAAATCTCAAATCTTTATATTCCAACCAATATAATTTCTGTTTGAAATAAAACAGAGTATTTTGCTTACTGGAAATAGTAAATTTAATCATTTAACTTTTAATTAAAACTAAAATAAAAGTTTCAAGAAAACTTTTTCATTTTTAAAAATTCAGTTTAAAACTTAGATATCGAAAATGACTGGAGGTACCTTCCTGAGAATATAAAAAGAAGCCATACATATCCTAGGCAAATTAGGTATTTTAAAAATATATCAAAAGCACATTGTAACTACTAAAACATTCTTATTACTAGAGGGTGACAGCGTTTGATGTTATAATAGAAATGATCGTAAAGATGTTATAATCGATATTTCCCATGATTTTATTAAACACAAACGAAGGACTTGTAAGATTTGGCCATGAGCTAAGAATTCATCATTAACATTAATTGAGAAATTAGTTTTTGTGCAATTCTTCGCCGCACTTGCACGTTTCTCTTTGTGGGGTTTACTTAGATGTAGCAGTTTGGTTGTTATCATTTATTTATCGAATGTTCTTATTACTCTGCTTCTTTTATCTCTGTTTACCCTCACAACAACAGTTTATTAAAAGCTTTACTTGCTGTTTAATCGACTCTTCCTTTTTTATTATTTTTAAAATTTTCCCCCAAGACTTTTTTATGACGTCAGATTTCGCTCTTGTTCCTATCTTGTCAATAGTTTTCATTCTCATTTCTTATTTTCATGCAATCCCTGTCAAACTTTTCGCTATCTGCAACCTTTTCATATCAATGAATAATATTAAAATATCATGTTTCATACTTTAGCTTATATATTTATATATTATATATATATACAAAATTGGCAAGTCCAATTCCTTTGTGTTTGCTGTTCATTGAAAACATTTGTGTTTAAGATCACAAGATGAATATGGGATAAGAGTTGAGAAATGTAACTATTATTTCCTGATATTTATATTTAGATTAAATTCTGAACCATTTTACCTTTAGAATATTATGTGTTTCACTCATTTGTGCTATTCAATCCATAGCTAATTGGAGAAAAGACGGATTCATTGCTTTCCTGAGGGCATCTATACAAAAGTGAAAGAAACAGACTAGTCCTGAATTTGAACCTGACCCACGGATTCCACTTACTGCGTTTGTACCCGTTTACTCGATTCTTACACACCATTTGATGAGCTTAACCATCCGTCCGTGCATGGAGTACTGCTGCCATTTATGGTCAGGTGCCCCTGCCGTTCTCCTCAGTGTTCTTGACAAGCTCCAAAGGAGAGTCTGTAATGTGATAGGTACTGATCTGGCGACTCGACTGCAGCCACTTTCCCATCGTCGAAATGTGGCCTCCCTCTGTCTCTTCTATAAATACTTTCATGGCTTCTGCTCGGATGAGCTTAAGTCACTGATGCCTCCTCAACAAGTGTTTACCCGTGCAACCAGACTGGCAACTGGGTCCCACCCATTCACAGTCAGGTTAGCCAAATGCAGACGACAATTCTACTCCTGCAGCTTCCTCTCTCGCACTTCCCGCCTGTGGAACTCACTCCCATATTCTTGTTTCCTGACGACTACAACCTCCAGAAATTTAAATGCAAAGTCAATACTCATCTACTAACCACTGGACTCTAGCTCTCTCCCCTCCCCTGTATAACCTTCACTTTCTCTCCGCCTATGTATCTGTCATTGCACTTGCTTTCTCAGCTTTCTATTGTTCCTTTCTAACTAGCTTGTACTCCTCACTCTTTTCTAATTAATCTTTTTACATTTATGTAACCCCCTGCACATCAGTGGCGTTTCTGCCTTGCTCAGGGTGAAATGATTAAAAAAAAAATATATATATATAGCGGTCTTTATTATAATATAGTGATGGAAGACGTATTTAACTGAAAAATGAAGTAAGACTTTAGAAAAATCTCCAGTATTACATTGATGATTGGATAATTGTACTCGGTATTGATATGCATATTTTTTTCAAAAGACTAGACTATTTTGCAAAGTATTATATAAGTTCTGTCTTGAAAATGTAAGTGGCAGGTTAGATTTGCCTGTTTTAAGTTGGCGGGTTTCAGCTGCTTAGATCACCTGTCATTCCAAATTGTTACATCGATGATCATTACTATTTGCTGGTAATACATGTTAGCCTTTATGTTTGAAGCTAAGGGCTACATATAGTTCTATTCATGTACATATTTCATCCAAACAAGGTTTTTATTCATTGATGCTGTTTTTCCTATAATTTCATCTTTAATAATTCGATTTATACTCGAGTAAGTCCGGTACCTACTTTTATTCTCCATATTAGACCTCCTCTTCTTAACCTCTTTTATTAATCCCGTTTTTTTTTCATTACACATTGTCACTCTCCTCTTCCATCTGTTGTAATACATTCAGTTTTCACTTTCATATCGATGGCAACAACACTTATTCAAACAATGCTGGCTTCATGTACAAACAAATCTTTACTTGTTCTGTCAGTGCGGCTTAAAATAAGCCGAATGCTGGATTGGGCCAAGTTTCCACCAATGCCATCACCAGCAATATAACAAAATCCAAATTCTCTGTGGGTATTTACAGACTCAGTTATATACAGAACCTGTCTTTACCTTTTTGACTCCAGTGAAAACCTGACATGTGTCTACCTTTTTGCCTCTAGTGAATGTCAGACATGTGCCTACATTTTTGTCTCAACTGAATGGATGCCTTCCAGAAGCTGAATAAAGTATTAAGAGACAGGGAAATTTCGCTAACAAAGAAAAAAGTACGGGACTGTTGCGTGATATCTGTCTTTCAATATGGCAGCGAATGCTGGACAGTCTCATCAAAGATGAAGAAAAGCCTTAAAGCAAACGAAATGTGACATTATAGAAGGATGCTGAGGATACCATGGAGCAACGACGAGGTTTTAGAGAGGTTTGACACAAGAAGAAAATTGATAATTAATATTAGGAAAAGAAAGCTGAAGTTTTAGGACATGCAATGAGGATGAAGGGCTTGGAGAACCTGACGCTCAGATAGAGGGGAAGAGAAATATCTGCGCATGATATTGAGAGACTCAAGCAGATGCATGAAGAAGTGGGGATTGAGTGGGATAACAGGAAGTGTATTAAGAACTACTAGGGATAGGGAGATGGGAAGGCCATGATCGCCTACGTCTTGAAAGGACACCACACATAGAAGAAGAAGAATATCAGACATGTGTCTTCCCTTATGAATCTAGTGAATGTCAAACATGTATATACATTATGAACTCTAGTGAAAGTCAGCTTTGCCTACCTTTCTGCCTCTAGTGAATGTCAGATATGTGTTTACCTTTTCGACTCTAGTGAATGTTAGACATGTGTCTACATTATGGACTCTAGTGAAAGTCAGACATATTTCTACCTTTATATATATATATATAATTTCATCCCAAGCAACGCGGGACCAACCCTAGTGCACAGGGGTTTACAGTGAGAGAAAAGACTGAGTAAAGCGGGTATTGAAGAGGGATAAAAGATGAACGGGATTCAGTAAGAGAGAAGATGACAAGTGAAGTTGCATTTAAATTTTTGGAGATTTTAGCTATCAGTTATATTTGTAATGAAAATGTTTATCTAAAGGAATAAAATGTGTGCATAGTATAGCAGTCATCGAACCAAGTTCAAATTTTAGTTGAGAATTATTATTTAATGTCGAAATCTAAATATTCCATGCTCATTTTGTTCTTGCGTTAATAACGGTTTTAGTGATACGACATTACTAATTAACCCATAGCTAGGGAGAGAAGAAGTGGATTCATACCTTTCTCAAGAGTATTTGTGTGTAAGTGAATATAACAAACCCAACTTGAACTTGAATCATGATCTGATTCCTTATCCACTACACCACCCGTACATACTAGCTTATATCCCCCAAGTGATCACTCATCTAGGCCCAGCGCTGCTTAACTTCATTTATAGTTCAGGAACTGATGATTCAATGTGATAAGGCTGTATGCATTTACACGTCGAGATGTATAGATGAACAGAGACTTGGTAGTTCTGATGCTGCCCGTTTGTATTGTCAGCTACACATCAAGATGTCTAGATGATCAGAGAGTTGGCACGTAGAAGTGCTGAGTTGATACAATACAAGTTTCGGAGAAAATTGGACAAATCGGAAACACCTGAAACATTTTTTTTGTAATTGCGTACTAAACAGTTAACATGATATTCTCGCAGCAAGAAAATCGGAATCAGCGAACTAAGCTGGGGTTTTGCGTTCACTTCACTCACAAAAGGCATTTTCCCAACAGTTATGGATAAAATAGCAGGGGAGACTAGGATGTCTACCCTTAGCTGTTAACCTGTGTAAGAGGTAAAAAACCTTATTCAGATCTTTCTAGCAACTTCTGAATATATTCAATGTCTCATACCACATAAAAATGATCTTGGTGACCAAAATAGTGACTTTTTTATCGCTTATCCCCAAGCAAGGTAACAATGCCACTAGGATACAAGGGAAAGAGGAGTGGAAAACTGAGAATACTTTAGTGTGGATAAGTGAGGAAAGGATCCACAATGGAATAAAGTCTAAAAAAATAGAAAATGGCGATTGACGTTGCATTTAAATTTTTGAAAATTCTAGGTAGTAAAGAAGCAAAACATCGGGAGTTCACACGTAAGAAGTTCAAGAAAATAAATTATTAGAATAGAAATTACGGTTGCATCTGGATAGTTCAAAAGTAAAATTTTGAGGCCTAATTGCCAATCTATTAGCACATTTACATTCGTGCAGACGAGATACTAAGAAGAAACAGCCCATGGAAATATTTATAGAAAAGACAGAGGGAAGCCATATGACATCAGTGGGGAAAGTGACAGAAATTGCGATGCCGTCCAGGTTATGTAACAGCTCCTTTTTTTTTAATTTTTTCAACAATGTATTAGGAACACCAGTATAGATAGGGGCGGCATATTTAATGCACGGAGGACGAATGGCAGATTTATTCACGTATTAGAAGGGTTATGACGAATTGACGAATATGACAGTGAATCATCTGTCCTAACAATGGATCTAGCAATTGATTTAATATAATCACTCTACTTTATGTTAGTGGAAAGTACGAGTCCAAGAAGCAATCAAGAACTGCCCGCCTCACCTGGAGTTGGGCATCAGCAAAGAAGGAATCAAGAACTGCCCGCCTCACCTGGAGTTGGGCATCAGCAAAGAAGGAATCAAGAACTGCCCGCCTCACCTGGAGTTTGGCATCAGCAAAGAAGGAATCAAGAACTGCCCGCCTCACCTGGAGTTGGGCATCAGCAAAGAAGGAATCAAGAACTGCCCGCCACACCTGGAGTTGGGCATCAGCAAAGAAGGAATCAAGAACTGCTTGCCTTCTGTTGGGCATCAACCAATAAGGCATCAAAAACTACTTTTCTGGAGTTGAACATTAGCTAAGAAGTCACCAAGAACTGCTCACCTGGAGTTGAGCACCAGCTATGCTGATGGCAGGTAGAATACTTTTTCTGTGGTGATCAAATGAAAGCAATTTTATTCTGAAGGTGCTAAAATTTACAAGCCATTCTTTGCCTCAGATAACCACTGACTAGAGGTCCTTTTCGAGAGCAGGTGCCAGTTTTAATTTGTAAAATGGTTCATGTATAGTTAACAACGCAAATCTATTCTGCTCATATATAGACAAGAAACAAATCAATCAAGACTTGCAAACTTTCGGACAGTGAATTGAGTTTAATCCTGATAGGTGTTCCACCTTTCAGAGCTTGTGCCATATTCTTCACCTGCCAAAAATATTATACATCATCATCCACAGCAATGGGTTGAAGTTCATGCCTGAGTAAAAACCAGGATTTCAAAAATATACATCTAAATTATTTATTTGTAAATATCATTAATTACTTACACTATTTACATTGTTCGGACTACTATCCTCATCTTTATTGTCATTCTCACCGTTTTGGCTGTTGTCAGCTCAGGCCTTCTACAATCCTTTTGATTATTAGGTGTAGGACGCAGTTAAGAGAGATATCAACAAAACCTATTGTAACACTAAACATGAACTTAAGGTAAGTATTATGGAAGCATTTCTCAAATTAAACATGGAAAATTTCCTTAAGAGATGCAGGAGATTCCGAAGTCGTCTGGAGGCTGAAACCAATGGCGATTTATTGAGTAAATTTATTCTTTAGTATTTGAAGATCAGTCAGTCAGTCAGTTAAGTGACATAGATTATACACGCTTGGGCGATCATGTCTCTTTTGGGCCATGTCAGACTGGGCAGAATATTTTCCCGCAGTAAGTTGCCATTTCTTTCTGCGTTAGACTGGTTGCCAAGCAAAGCTACAAAACCCAATCTATCCTGCTATTCAACCCATAGCTGGAGGGAGAAGAGTTGAATAAGGGTATTTGTGTAAATGCAACGAATTCAACTGGAATTCGATCTCGGCTCTCCAATTTATCATTTCGAGCCGATATCCATTACACTACAACACGCATTTCAATATACTTTTGGGTAATTAACAGATATATTTACCAAAAATATATCTGTCAAAATATGATGTCAGTATTATTTTCATTTTTTTGAGTAATTTATACAACACTTAATCCATCGCACCCTGTATATTAGTTTAATACACCGGTTCCCGTCCGAAGTTAAGCAACATCGAACTTGGCCAGTACTTAATGGGTGACCATTTGGGAATACCAGGTGCTGTAAACATAAGGACCAAGAATGGTCCACCGGTCCTCCAGGTTTGGGGGTTGGTCGCCGGGTTAACAACCCTGCTCCGTAAAAAACAGTTTGTTACAGCAACAAATAGTTGCTGCCCTATGCACCATCTGGGTGTGATGGATAAATGATGACCCTGTAAATTGGACGGTTATGCATTTTTCCCAGTCGCGCACGTAGATAACGTATGTATGACATAATACATGAAGAAGTAATTTGTTTATGAACACAGGTAGGATTTAACAAAGTTCTACCGGGGAATCATTTTTAACGCACAAAGGTGGGACTCTATATCAAAAGTATCAATCGCTCTGCATTTTACTCGAACAAAGGCAACGAATGTATATCAGAAATCTGTGAATTCAGGACAGACATTAGTAGCAGATGAAACTTTCAATTGCCTGCGATTAATGTCGGAACAGGATTGCCGGTGACTGATAAGGATGATGATCACCTAAAGAAGGGAAACATTGCATCAAACTATATGATTGTTCAATGTTGGCACCGTTCAGCTCATACTCTGCGTTCCAGTGGGTTTCATTGTCTCATTACTGAGACCAAAATATTGACCAATCAACTTGGTGCCAGTTTTTCAACAGCACTCTGGCCCAGGTGTGACGTCGTAATCAATGCCGTGTCGTCAGTAATGGGACATGAAACCCCATGTCAGCACCTCGTAGAACTATTATACGTATAACGAGTGTACCCCTGCTGTGAAAAATAACGGCAAAATATTTAAGAGGATTATTAGCTGTTTCCACAAAGGAATATATATATATATATATATATATATATATATATATATTGATCGATTGTTTAATACTTAGTTTTTGGTCCTAATAGGGTTAGACCAGTACACATTTGTATTAAAAAGTGTTTTATACAATTATATTGTAGAACTTTTGAATATTTTTCATTTTTAAACGAGTTATTTCGCTACCTTGGTTTCTACCATGAGTGGTGTCTTCAGGCGATTTTTAATAACAAAAACACTCATGGTAGAAACCAAGGTAGCGAAATAACTCGATTAAAAATGAAATATATATATATATATATACAACAATCTTTATATTATAAATAAATAGGATTCTCCACTACTCGGCGACAAAATTCTCGGCAAAAAATAAAATAATAAGACACTGCTAAAGAGCAAACACGCAGCAAAAGGTTTAACAGCTGCAAGTATAGAGAATAAACTGTTTCGACACTGCCTCGCTGTTGTTTCCCTCTCCATGAGCGTAACAAATATATATATATATATATATATATATATTCATTCTAATTTATATATATATATATATATATATATATATATATATATATATACACACACACAATGGTGTTATTGTAATGGAGAGAATAATTCAAAAGTTATTCATTTGTATCATTTATGAAAATATTTCCAATTTATTTAAAAGATTAAAAATTCCAAAGAAGCGCAAAAAAAAAAAAAAAAAAATCAACAAAAAATCTACTGTGTAAAGCTATTAACATTTTTATCCCATAAAATGAAAGGTCGAAAGTATTTTATGATTGGCCTAGTGGATAAAAGCGTCGATTTGCGAATTTGGTGTCATAATGTTTATGAGTTCAATCCCTGGGTCGGGAAACGAGTAATCATACACCACCCAGTGAAAACGGGCAAGTAATAACTGAACAGGGCTTATTAAAAATAAGGACCAGATTATATCCCTAGATATCCCCAGCAGAACAACAAAACTCTACTCACGTGGATAAAATAAAAGGTTCAGTTCGGAATTTCCTATGAGCTACTCAGATTGATATTGTTAGGGACAGGAAGAAAGACACGGAAAACAAGAAGGTAGGTTCAACCAGTGTATTAGAATAACATAACATTTTTTTTTTTTTTTGTAATCATATCACCCTAAGCAAGGCGGTAACGCCACTGATGTGCAGGGGGCTACATAAGAGTGAGAAGATTAGAAAAGAGAAAACCGGAAACCGCATCCTAAACAGGAAACAAGGGATGAGCCTCTTCACCTGTTCAATAGACGTGGGTGGAGTGTACACCGGGCGATAGTTTAGTCTATCTACTCCAATTGAAAAAAAAAAAAAAAAAACAGTGAGAAGATTAGAAAAGAGAAATCCGGAAACCACATCCTAAACAGGAAACAAGGGATGAGCCTCTTCACCTGTTAAGAGTGTTAGTGGTCAGCAGATAGAAGTCAACGTCCGAACTGTTTCGTTACACTACCTTACGACAGCAGATTTCTTGACTGCCTTCCCGGTAGTCACGCTAGTTAGTATTTATTGATGGAGGAGGAGTCCATTCCTATAGATCGGCACCATAACAGATATACATCTGGGGTAAGCTGGAAGGCACAACAGCCAAAAACTCTGTGTACAACAACAACAAAGATAAAGACAATAATCCGAATAATGTAGATAGTTGGATGTGCGTTGTGGATATCGGCTCGGATGATTTCGTTGCATTCACTTACGTGTAAACACCTTTAGGAAATGTATTAATCCGTCACTTCCCCTCTAGTTATGGGTTAAATAGCAGGATATACTGGGTTCTATAGATTTGGCTGAAAATTAGTTTAGCACAGAAAGTAATGGCAACCTATTGTGGGAAAATCTTCTGCTTAATCATGTTAAACATGATCGACCAAGCATGTATGGCACTTAACTGACTGAAACAGTCTTAGGCATTGTGTGGTTTTTACCACATCAGTTATTTTAACGTATTTATTAAAATTATTTGTATTGCATTAGACTGACTGACAACCTTGACCTGTACTGTTTTTCGAAATTTCACATACAATTTTGCTTTCATTTTTTAATTCTCTTTCATTATCTTTTGAGTCATGTTCATTCGAGATGCGTGATCACGACCACTTTACATAGAAATACCGGTGCCGTATGCATGGATGTAGAGTTGGTGTAATGGATAATAGCTCGGAATTGTTAATCTGAGAGCTGTGTTCTAATTCCAGTTGGGTTGATTATATTTATTTACGCGCCTTAAGAAAGGCATGAATCCGTCCTTTTCTCTCCCAGCTATGCGTTAATTAGTAAGACTTGTTACTCAACCATTTTTATCTCCCAAAATATTTCTTTATAATTGTCAACACCTCGTTGAACTATTAGATGTCTAATACTTTAAAACACGTCATTCGTTTTTTTCTTTTACTTTTTTTTTTTTTTTTAATCATATCACCCCAAGCAAGGCGAAATCGCCACTGATGCGCAGGGGGCTACGTGAGAAGGAAAAGATTGGAAAAGAGAAAAACCGGAAACCACATCCTAACCAGGAAACAAGGGATGAGCCTCTTCACCTGTTCAATAGACGTGGGTGGAGTGTGAACCGGGCGATAGTTTAGTCTATCTACTCCAATTGAAAAAAATAAAATAAGAAAAAAAGCTTGAAAAGATTGGAAAAGAGAAAAACCGGAAACCACATCCTAACCAGGGAACAAGGGATGAGCCTCTTCACCTGTTCAATAGACGTGGGTGGAGTGTGAACCGGGCGATACTTTAGTCTATCTACTCCAATTGAAAAAAATAAAAAATAAGAAAAAGATTATACAAGAACCATCAGGAACCAGAATTACTAAGACAATCTCTTCAGTAAAGATAAAAAAGTATATATAGAATGTGACACCAAAAAAAGTGACTGAATAATAGACGTTTCATTTTAAAGTCATTCAGAATAAAGGTGATTTGATTTTTACAGCTTATCAATCTTTTGCAGATTAAAGCCAAAGAATATTTTTAGGTTGTAAGAATCAATGATTTATTGATACATGTCTTGCTAATTAATCCACAGCTTTAGGGAGAAAAAGTAAATTAATACCCTTACCAAACATATTTACAAGTAAGTGAATAAGTGAATACAATGAACCTGATGGAATTAAAACTTAGCTCTCCTGGTATTCCTAAGTGATCACCAAGTTCAACATTGCTAAACATTGGCAATCATTCGAGAACCAATGTTTCAACATGATATGGCTTTAAGCATTCCAAAAAGAGAAACAGTCAATGTATTTATATATTGAATCAAAGTGTGAAGATGATTTGCAATTATAGAAGCACTGAACATGCATGGCTAGCAAGTTGTGAAGATAAATTATATCTTTGCAGCTGAATTCACTTGAGTTACGAGCCACCATAATTTGCCAGCGATTAATTTTCCCTCATATCAAGCATTTAAAATACACACAGAAGAAAAAAAGTAACAAGCTATTAAGTGTTCAACTGATTGGGAAGAAAATGTGAACAACATGTTGAGACTCATAAGATGATGATTTAATGCCAACCTGTTTTACAAATGAAGTGCAAATAGGTAAATTAAATGGTAGATATGATAAAAGGATGATATAACCCAGTTATTAAAGGTATTGTATCTTTAGTAAATGATTTCCATTTATGTCAGAATATGAAAATCTATTGTTTTATGTTTGAATATTCATCACTATCTTACATAGTAGTAATTAAAATATTCTCGGATTTAAAGACTGTATTTAAAATAAAATATGTTTGAACTGCTAGGTAACTCTCATATATGTTTTTAAAGACTGTATTTTAAATAAAACATGTCTGAACTGCTTGGTAACTTTGATATATATTTTTTTATAATCATTTCACCTCAAGCAAGACAGAACTGCTACTGGTGTGCAGAGAGTTACAGAAAGATAAAAAAACAGGGTACACGGGATGCCAAAGAAAGGATGAGAGGCTTAAGAGATTTTGGGAGGTGGATGAGATTTAGGGATGTAGAAGATGGCAAATGATGCTGCATTTAAACTTTTGGAGATTGTAGTTATCAGATAGTAAATATACAGAAGGAATTTCCACAGGTGAGAAGTGCATATTCATAAACAGGATTTTTTTTTAATCATTTCCCCCCGAGTAAGGCGGAAATGCCACTGATGTGCCGGGGGATACATAACTGTAAAAAGATTAATTAGAAAAGAATGAGGAGTACAAACTGGTTAGAAAGGAGCAACAGAAAGCTGAGAAAGCAGGTGTCATGACAGATGCATAGGTGGAGATAAAGGGAAGGTTATACGGGGGTGGGGAGAGAGCTAGAGTCCAATGGTTAGTCGATGACTATTGACTTTGCATTTAAATTTCTGGAGGTTGTAGCCGTCAGGAAAGCAAGAATACAGGAGCGAGTTCCACAGGTAGGAAGTGCGAGAGAAGAAGCTGGAGGAGTAGAATTGTCGTCTGCATTTGGCTAACCTGACTGTGAATGGGTGGGACCCAGTTGCCAGTCTGGTTGCACGAGTAAACACCTGTTGAGGAGGGACCAGTGACTTAAGTTCGTCTGAGCAGAAGCCATGAAAGTATTTATAGAATAGACAAAGGGAGGCCACATTTCGACGATGGGGAAGTGGCTGCAGTCGAGCCGCCAGATCAGTACCTATCACATTACAGACTCTCCTTTGGAGCTTGTCAAGAACACTGAGGAGAATGGCAGGGGCGCCTGACCATAAATGGCAGCAGTACTCCATGCACGGACGGATGGTTGACTTGTATATATGCAGAATGGATTCAGGCGGAAAAAACATCCTGGATCAACATAGTGACCCAACCTTCTTAGCAGTAGATTTTGCTATGGATTCAATATAGTGGTTCCATTTGAGGTCTGAGGACATGGTAAGTCCGAGGAGGCGTAGTATATTGCTCTCCGGGAGAATCGCTTGGTTCATGCTTATGGGAGGCAGGAGAGGTTGCCTGTAATGGTTGACAGACAACAGCTTGGTCTTGGATGAGTTGAAGTTGACAAGCCACTTCTTGCCCCAGTTCACCACAGAGTGTAGATCCCGTTCAAGGTCAGCAGCAAGATTATGTCTGTCCGCCACGAGAGGTTTCTTACTGGTGCGGGAGTATATTGTAGTGTCATCTGCGTAGATACCTACTTGGGACTTGATTTCATCTGGGAGGTCGTTGATGAAAATAAGGAAGAGCGTCGGGCCCAGAATAGAGCCTTGTGGGACACCAGCATTCGTGCTGTAGGACGAAGGGCACGCCCATTCAAAACGACCATCATTTTGCGGTTATTTAAGAAACATTGGATTAGGTCAAGCAGGCAACCGGTAATACCGTAACCCCGTAGTTTGCATAGGAGGCCAGAGTGCCAAACCCTGTCGAAAGCCTTGGAGATGTCCAGAGCAACCGCGCGAGCCTCATCAGGCTCATCAAGGGCCTGTAGCATGTACTCCGTTACGGTTGTTAGCAGGTCGGCTGTGGACCTGGCAAAGCGGAATCCATATTGCCTATCAGAGAAGAGTTTGTGGGCAGTGAGATGATGAACTATTTCAGCATTGATTATGGCCTCGAATACTTTCCCGAATATCGGTAGAAGACTGATAGGGCGATAGTTGGATGGGTTCGAGGATTCACCACAATTCTTAAATACAGGAACGACTCAAGAGAACTTCCAGCATGCAGGAAAGCAGGAAGCAGAAAGGCAGTAGTTAAATAGTTTAGAGAGGACAGGGGAAAGTTCAGGAGCACACCTCTTAAAGATTGTCACTGGGATTCCATCGTCTCCACACGCCTTATGGGGGTCGAGTTTTGAAATTACTCGGAATACTACAGTCGGGGTAATATATACGTTGTGCAGTTTGGCCTCAGTTCTAATAGGGAAGTCGGGTGGGTGTACTCCGGACGAGTCAAACGTGGAGTTGGCTGAGAATCTGCGGGCAAAGCACTCAGCTTTGTCCACAGATGACGTGAGAACCTCAAACTCATGGATTAAAGGAGGTATTGAGGATTTCCTATTGTTTAGCTATCGTTTGCAAATCCTCCAATAGTCCTTGGAGCCAAACTTGCGGTCAGCTATGCGCTGTCGCATTCTCTCAGCAAACAACCGTTTGGCGTCATTTCGGGTTCTCTTGCACTCATTGCGAGCAGATATGAACAGGCGCCTATTGTGATCAGATGACTGTCTCCGGAATAGACGGAAGTAATGGTTCCTGTGGGCAATGGCGGCTGAGCAGGCCGGAGAGAACCACGGAGAGGAATGAGGTTTTAAGCAATATTTCCTGGTGGGTATGAAGGCATCAATGCCAGCTTTCACCCATGACGAGACCTCAGAGGCACAGTCATCAACTGATAGGTCGAACACTTTTCCTCAAGGGACGTCGCAGAGGAAATCGTGAAAGGCATCCCAGTCAGCTTTTTGGTAGAGATAGGAGTTCCTATAGGTAGGGGACTCCTGGGGGGAGTGAGATTGGAAAGAAATACTGAGAGAGACTACAGCGTGGTCGGAGTTGCTGAGAGGGCAAAGCTGCGAGACTTGACAGGCGTCAGGCGCAGAGGTGAAACATATATCTAGTAGTGAGGAATGACCCGAGGGAGTGCTTGGGAAGCGAGTGGGGAAGTCCACCACTTGCGTAAGGGATTGGGAAATAGTGAAGTTCATGGCGTGAATACCCGCTGGATCGGTAACGGCGTTTTCAAGCCACTCAGAGTGATGGGCATTGAGGTCTTCAAATACAAATATGTGGGCGAATGGGTGATATCTATGTCGTCAGCAATTCTATCTAGTAGGGAGCAGTCAGGAGAGGAGGGAGAACGGTAAAGAAAGAATAGGTAACTAACCGAACTGAGGAGAGACAGGCGGAGACATATGTATTGGTGGTCAGTAGATTCGAGTGAAATCACCCTAGCTATGGGGAGGTGTTCGCTGACGTAGACACCCAGCCCATGCATGTGGACAGTGGAATCCTTCCTTAAAAGGGGAAGATAACCAGGGATGGAGAGGTCAGAGGATGGAATAGCTGAGTTGAGGTTAGTTTCGCAAAGCGCAAGGATGTCAGGGGACTTATCATGCAGGAACGCTTCTACACTAGGAAAGTTAGTACGAATGCCCCGGATATTAGTGAAAGAAAAGTTAATGGGTTTAGGTGGTTTGAATTTAACTGGTTTAGGGTCGTTTCTGATTTGTTTAGTCATGATTTGGTTTATAGAAAGGGACCTAGGGTAGAGGATACAGGAGGTCATTATCCACGATCTGTGCCAGGAGGGAAACTGGCTAGGGCTGCAACAAGGTGTGTCCTCGGGGTTGCCCACCGAAAGCGCTTGCACGGACACCTATCCATGCGCGACATGGCACTACAAGAACCCCGATATTATACAACTGTTGATCAGAGCAGCCGCTCTTGACGCTACTCAAGGGTTAGGGCTCCTAATTACCAGTCGGAAGCAGCAACCAGGAAACTGCCAACCCGGTACCCTCACAGTGATGAGCCGTTGCCACCAACCGGCCAGATCGCAGGAAACTCACGGAAGCACCAATACCAAGGTCTGAAGAGAGAAAAGAGAAAGCCGGAAACCACATCCTAAACAGGAAACAAGGGGCAAGCCTCTACTCCAGTTCAATAGACGTAGGAGGCGTATGGACCGGGCGATAGTGTGACCTATCTATCTACTCCTATTTAAAAAAAAAAAAAGAAACAAACAAACACACTTCTAAGGGTGGAGAGTTAACTAAGTTTTAACTTAGTTAAAGTCCAAATGAAGCATGAACGCCAAAAAGTGAGAAAAAAAGAAAGAAAAAATACAGATTTAAGAAACAATTCGTATATATCGCACAGTTTAACACAGGAAATTTGAATTGAGAATGTTTCACTGTCATCAACTCTTGCTTTTCCCAAAAATTAACATCAAGTTAAGCTGCTTGGTAAATTTGAATTTGAAGAACAGACTATAACGGGGAGGGTAACAAGTGGCTGCTGATACCTTGGCCAGGGTAGCTTCGCATAACAGAATAAATAAATAAATAAAAATCCCAAATTTTTTTTCTTTCTTCCAAATGAAGCATGAACGGCAAAAAGTGAGAAAAAAAGAAAGAAAAAATACAGATTTAAGAAACAATTAAAATATTTCAAGTTAACTAAAAATAGTTCGATTTTTTATTAAAATATTTCGAATCAAAAAGATTATAAAAATTCCTATGGGTCAATTTGAGTGCAAAAAAAAGAAATAAGAAAAGAAAAAAAGAACAAAAAAAAAAATAGTAAAAAAATTAAAAAAGAAAAATCTACTTTAAAAAGCTATTAACTTTATAATCAGATAAAGTGCAAGGTCGTAAGCATTGTGTGGGTTTCCCACATCAGTAATTTTAATGTATTTACTAAAACTAGTTTTAACTTTTCTGAATTTTCTGATAAATCTTAATTCTTAAGTTAATGCTTGGATAAGCTCATGGTGAGTTCCGTGACAATAAAATATTCGTAGAAATTCCCTTATCACATCGTTAAATATTTGAGCTTAACAGCTTTAACTAAATACTGCAAAAGCAATCATAAATATGAATGTTTGAAAAAAAAAATTCCTTCAATCCATGCACATACATAAAATCTACACATTCAGTTAAGAATAAAAATAAAACACATCCTTGAAAACGGCAAATATAATAGCAAAAACAGTTTTTACATACTGTATGTCCAGAAAAGAAAACACTTTTATGAAGACAAGAAAAAATGAATAAAAAGCTTGTCACTCGTATTTAATGAAATATCTATCTATCTATCTATCTATCTATCTATCTATCTATCTATCTATCTATCTATCTATCCAAACACCCACTCACGCGTACACTAAAAAGAAAAGCAAGCAGTAAAAATAAAAATAAATCAAATACCTGCACAATAAAAATAAAAAGTAAAAATAAACAAAAATAAACATAAAAATCAACCAATAACGAACAAGACCACTCTTACAAAAATCCCATCATGCTCTATATAATCAAGAAAAAACTGCGACCTTACAGCAAACTAGCCCCGAGGAGTGTGAGCATTTGAAGTCGGTATGAATCTGCTCAGTTAAAGTGAAAAACTCTTTAAACGCTCTCTCTCACCACCCCGATATCGAGCACCTTACGATAAAAAAAACTGCTTGTCAAAATAAATTTTATCAGTAAAACCACTGAAAACAACAACATTGGCTCCAAAAATGATCACGATTAAAACAATATATATATATGTGTGTGTGTATGCATGTATGTATACACACACAAATTGCATACATCGTCTTGCAAACTAAAACATTTGTAAATTACAGTTTTCCATGCACAGAAAGTAGCATGAATAATTCTGTTTTTGTTATGAAAGAAAACAGTTAAACTAATTTCGTATTAAAAGAGCCTTCCACTCGCCGAATCACGCTCAGAGCAAAACATATGGCCGCCGCCTGATCTCCGCATTACAAACAACACTCTGAATATATAAGCTGCTTGAGTTTTTCTTTTTTTTTTAAATAGTCTTAAACGCTTCGTCGATTTTAATGCCTGGTCAGGTTTTTATTTATTTAAAAATGTGAAGGACATTCCATTTAGTTTTTTTCTCAACAAGCTATTTCCATAGAAAGTACTCAGACCAACTGCATTGCTTAGTTCCACCAGTTCTGACCTTCACGGCTAAGACCCTTCATACCACGCACGTTATAGTGAGTCTTGCACATTATCTTTGTATACCATTAGTGAAATGTAAGTTCCACTCGGATAACTTCTTCACACGAACTGATACTTTGAAGGACCGACTCAAATGCTTCTTTAATTACTACAGTGTAAACCTGTTCCAGTCAAGAGTTAACCGTTATCTTCCCTACATATTCCCATAAACTGTGCTTCTTACCCTTTTTTAACCGAGTTCACCGAAAGAAAGGCAGTAAAACCACTAAAACAAGGAGTTACTAAGTGTGGAAAAATTACAAACAGAAGCATCAGTAATCAGCAAGAAAAAAAAAAGAGGAATCAAGAGGACCGTAGATAGGAATTGACATTGCATATAAATTTTTAAAGATTAGATATGACTGGAAAGCATGGAGCCGGGAGTAAGTTTCACAAGCGAGAAGTACAAAAAAAGAAACAGTTAGCATAGAATTTATGGTTACATCTAGCTATAAATTGATGAGACCTCGTCGGCAATCTAGTACTGCACATAAATTCATAAAGTCTAGGTACCATAGCGAAGAGCTCATTCTAGCATTTACCATGTAAGTATTTATCATTCAACCATGGCAATGGTTGAATACATTCTTAAGTCCGACATTGAGTGAATCTAAGCAGCTTTCAAGATTCCTCACTAAACTGTTCTTTATATAAACATTTTAGAACATTGCTACAGTATTCATAGTTGATTCTATTAATTGACAGCTTACGGTTTTAATGAATATTCCCTCGAAGATCTGGAATTTTCTTTTGTTGTTTTCTTAATGTAGGATAGTTGTGTTATCGATCATTATTTTTTTATATTGTGAATGCAGACAGAAATGTTGTTGTAGATGTCTAGAAATAGACGAATGGCCAGGCATGTTTATTGTAAGACGTCTTGTTAATGTAGTTGTTGCAAATTCAACAAATTTCAAGGAAGGCAATCCATTTTCTTTGACATTTTAATAGAAACAAACAATAAAACATTTACTACCTCCCCATATAACAAACCAATCAGCAAAAACTCTTGCACTCTCAACTATAACAGTGAATGCCCTAACTACTACAAAATAGCACTTATACTCAATTTAATTAACCAAGCACAAATCACCTCCTCAAAACAAACAAAAAATTTTACTCTAAACTAAAAACTATTAAGCAGGTTCTCATTAATGACTTCACACACTATATTGTAGATGAACAAATAAGACGATACTTAAAAAATCTAAACACACATCAAACAGAATATGGTACTACCACAAAAGACCCTAAACATATCACTCTTTTATTGCAACCAGATGCATGTAACTACAAACAGGATGAAAAAATCATAAAAATCTCATTCGTACTAATATATCCGAACAAAAAATTAAAATTAATAATATATTATAAAATATACAACCCTACTAATTTAATTATTCGTCATAATTCTTCCCCACCAACTGATGTAAAACCAACATTATATATCAATTCAAATGTCCCTTGGGAGAATGCATCTCCGACAAAAACACAAATATGTTGCACCCAGATCTACTCGCCATTTTTCGCACTGAGGATTTATTTCCAACAATCTATAACCCCTCGTAATTTGTTCGAAAAATACTTGGCTGACCTTCACGTGTATCAATAGATCATTCGTTCACTAGATTTAAACCTCACTGAACCCGTCCGGAACATATTAGAGACTTAATTAAATTCTAGGCAGCATTTCATGTCCCATCACATAGTCGCCATTATTCAGGCAAACAGACTCATCGCACGTTATTATATTGAAATAATTGGTATTTCAATTTTTATAGGTGTACCTTTTTGGAAAACAATGTGCTTTAAGTATATGAGATTTCATGGGATCTGCTGTCGGATTTCAAGATCTCAAATACTGTTTTTCTTAAATCAAGCAGGCATTTTTTCCCCATTAGGAGCTTGCACAGCATAGTATTCTTATCTTTCTAGGAAGTATAAATGTGCGTTTGTACTAAATTTGCAAAATATTTTCTCTGTAAGTATAAAAAAAAGTGTGCGCATCGCTTGAAAAACGGTCTACATCGTCAGGAAGCCCTACGTGACATCAAGTAGTCAAGTGACGAAAGAAGTACGGAGTCAAGTATAAAGAAGGTCAGAATCAGAAAAGGTCAAGTTTACCTAGTGCAGGATCAAGTAGTCGAAGATTATAAGTTTCCTGCTGACACTATTTTATTCTAGTTGGTCTATGAACAAATGTCTTCCTTTGTGAGGCTTTTTCGGTGTGTCATCTCGTTTCGTTGTGTTCTCCGTTTTCTCATGTCTAAAATCCAATATAATAAGAACTGTAAGCACGTAGAGCTAAACGATGCTGTTAATTGCACAGTTTCTGATAATAGTCATGATAACAGTAATATTTGTCGTTTCTTTATAAGGAAACATTCAGCATTAATTGATCAAACAGCCAGTCGTTATCGGATCGCTGGGAACTGTAAAAGATAAAGGTTGGGGGAACTGAAGATCAATGAAACGGGCAATCCAGATGTTGCTAGAGTATTACAGATGTTGCTAGAGTATTCCAGATGTTGCTAGAGTATTACAGAAATCTGCTGTTAGTTAATCCACAGTAAAAGTCAACTTGACCTCTGGCGTGAAAAATAAAGGATAATAATTCTGTTAATCTCTATGAACCAATCGTTCTCAGTTGAGCATAGCCTATCGACGACCCCTCACCATCGCACTCTATTTTGGCCTGGTTCGTTGTAGTCGACACTGATGTAATTTGTCCTTTTTTCACAGGTAGAGGTCTTAACCTTACCCATTTCCTTTATCATCCGGCCAAGGAGGCTCACCTCCAGGCTGGTCTTGGATTCAGTGTTTTTTCTTTCTCTTAGATCGGTTGTCACCCAGTCTGTCTGTGGTGTGGAGAAGAGATGGATTTATACCTTTCCCAAGGTAAGTGAATGTAATGAACTTGGCTCACTGATTCCTCAATCCGACCGGCTATCCATTACTCCACCGTGACTCCCAATGCTATGGTAATGGTAATCGTAATATTATCCGTTTCATTTTAAGGAAACGTTCACCATTTATTGAATAAGCAGTCAGTAATAACCAACAGTGTGTCAGTGATGATCAGCGGTGTTAATATATTGAAGACCACAAGCCGACTAGATCAGATCGCTTTCCTTGTCAGCATGTTTTTGCCCGTTGATATGTCGCACTATTTCTTCAAATCCTGGCATAATAGAATCAACGACTGTCCGACGTATCAGGAGTGGATTTCTATCGTGTCCTACCGATTTGAAACCAAAACCCTTCGAGATATTATAAGCACACTAACACTATAGCCCGGCGTTGCTCGGGTGTAATGAAAGCGTTAAAACTAATCTATAGTCCTGGAGCTCAGATTCTTTGGACGTTGGCACGAAAGACTAAAAAGCAATAGTTGTTTCCAGTTAAAGTGAAACCGTAGACTGAAAAAAAAATGGATGGATGTAAGTCAAATTTTGATTTCCTGGTATCGATATCAAATAAGTTTTTTTCGTCGTAAACTGAATTTTGAAGGCTAAATAAGTCCTCTGAGTAAATGGTATCATGGCTGAGACTAAGAACTACAATTATACCTACTTAGAGCCAAACCCGAAGCAAAAACTAAAATAAAAGGGCTGAAAAACTTATTTTGATCAGACCCAGTATATATTATCGATTTTCTGCACTACTGTAAGAACTGCAACCTTGAAACTTCTGAATATCGTTTCTTATGTCTTTGTCTATGAGTGTATCAAATTTGATTAAAATCGGACTACTCCTTCTATAACCCGATTTTTTCGCTTATCGATTTTCGATATTTATCGGGGGTACCTCGGCACAAAACCTAGCTAAGAACACTTGCAGACGCTTATAGTACAACTGTGTAAATGTTCAAGAAAATCGGTTCAGCCGTTTCGGAGTCTATAGGTAACGGACACACACACACATAGACACACACACAGACAAAGTTCGATTTATAAATAAGTTTAGATATCGTCTTCAACTAATTATTTCGCTCACGATTGTAGCCGAACAATAAATTGTACTCTTGAATGAGAAGCGTATGTGATTCGTTCCAGTTTTCTTGTTAGCTTTTGTTAGCTGACATTCAATTCGAAACACCCAACAATAAGAGTAAAAAGAAAAGAGATACTGAAAGGAATTTATACTTTTTTAAAAAAATAATCATTGCTCTCTAAGCAAGCAAGGACCGTCACTGGTGCGCATGGAGTTACATTGAGAGAAAAAAAGACAAGGTACAGGGGATGTCGAAGAAAGGATAAGAGATGGATGGGAATCACGTAGATAGAAAATGGCAATTGTGGTTGTATTTAAACTTTTGGAGCTTGTAGCTATTAGAGAAGCAAGAAAATGGAAGTGAGTCCAACAAGCATGAAGTGCGAGAAAAGGAACTATTAAAGTAGAAGGGACGGTTGCATTTAACTATTTCAACGGTAAAAGAGTGGGACTAGGCGCCAATTTAATAGCACGCGTAAATACATGTGATATTTTATAACACCACTGTAATTCACTTCCTCTGTGTCCTTTGTTGGGGTCCAGTAGTAGTACTTACTACCTTATCGAAGAGAGAGAGAGAGAGAGAGTAAAAATGTGGTGACGGTATAATGTTACCCAGTAAGTTAAGTGTCACACGTGATACACGCTTGGGCGATCATGTCTCTCTACAACTTCTTCAGCTAAATACTTTATGACTCTTTCCCTTAAGTGCCATACGTAATACACGCTTGGACAGTCATGGCTCTTTTCGATTCATGACAGACTAGGCAAAAAAATTTTCCCGCAGTAGGTTGCCGTTTCTTTCTACGGTAGACTCATTGTTGTGGGACCTAGTCTGTTCTGCTGTTCAACCCTAGCTGAGGGGAGAATAGATGGATTCATACCTTCCCCAAGGGTAGTCACTCGTAAGTGAATGCAACAAGTTCAATTGAAATTTTTCATTCCAAGCCGATAACCATTGCACGAAAACGCAATATAAGAAACTTGATATAGAAAAAAATAAACCAAACAAACTATTAGGTTGTCTCAAAAGTTCGTAAACACTTGCGAAATGGGTCTATCTGGTCCAGCACAATTGAGACAAACGATGGGTTCAGAAAGGGCAAGAGACACCGTCGGTTCCAAAACAAGATCGATTCGGCAAGAAAGTCATGTTGTGCGTTTGGTGGTACTTTGAAGGAATCGTGCATTTTGAGTTGGTTCCGAATGGTCGTGTCATCAGTACCCAACTTTACTGTCAGAAACTTGAGCGGGTCTACGAAAAGTTGAAGCAAAAGTACCCGGCTCTGATCAACCGAAAGCGCGCTTTGACGCAGCAGGACAATGCCAAGCCACACACCGCCAGGAAGACCAAAGACAAGTTTGAAGAGCTGGACGGCGTTGAGGTTCTGCCACATCCAGCCTACAGTTCTGACTGTGCTCCATCAGATTACGGCCTTTTCCGCTCAATGCAACACTTTCTGAAGAGCCGCCGATTCGACTCGTTTGATGAAGTCGAGGAAGCGTGTCAAGAATTCTTTGATTTGAAGCCGGCTGAATGGTACTTTGACCAGATTCGAAAGCTCGCAGACCGATGTCAGAAAGTCTTGAAAAATGATGGTCTTTATTTTGAGCAATAAGTTTGTCGTTTTTGCGAGTAAAATTTCATTTTTTTGCAAGTGTTTACGAACTTTAGGGGCAACCTAATAGAACATGTAAACAAAAATTATATAGAAAGTAGAGTAAGCCAACTGTGATTTTTCTCATTGAATTTATTTAATCTACAGTGAGGCGATCCTGAAAGAAATTGAAAACCTGCAACAATTTAATGTTGATGGAAAATCAACATCTGAAGATGGGCAGATTATACACCGTTGACAATAAAATCAGAATAAAAACTAAAAAAAAAAAAAAATTTGAGACAATGTAGTACAGAAAAGCAAAAAGAAAGGATTAACTCTCGTAGGCGAGGAATTATTTCCCTACCCTACAACCGCTCCCTCACTAGCGGAGTGTGGTAAGCCTCACACTGCTCTATCGCTACTTTCAGGGAGTGTGATCAGGCGAATTAGATTCCTTTGTTCCGCTAGTTCCAACCTTTATGCCATGCCACTTACATTGTAGTAAATCACCCTCATTCCTCCCGTATTCCATCGGTAAGAAATAAGCTCCACTCGAACCGCTTTTTCCCGCGAACCACAGCTTTGTGGAACTGACTCATAAGAAGATGTTCCCCCGTCCACTTACAATCTTAACCTATTCAAGTCTAGGGTTAACCGTTATCTTCCTCTCATATCCGTACAAACTGCCTCCTAACATAACTCTCTACCTCGAGTGTCTCCTGGACTTTGTACAGGGTAAACCTTACTGCAACAAGAAAAAAAAATCGACAAAAATATCAAGACAGAATGCATGGTTGTCAGTAAAAGACAAAGTCTTAGGTGACTGCTAAGGGGCATCAAAATCAAAAAGGTACCAAGATTTAGCTGAGGGGTATCGTAACAGACAACGGAAAATGTGACAGAGAAAGGCATTTGGTATTGGAATAGAGAAAGATGTTTTACAGAACCTAAGGAAAGTAGAGGGAAAATTGTCTCGAAAACAAATACAATATGAACTGAAATATAATATGTGATCTTTGATATGGCCACATCATGTCGAAACACCGGTTCCCATTCGATCACCGAAATAAATAAGTAACACCGAATCTGGTTCGTACCGATATGGGCAACCGCTTGGAAATACCAGGTGACGTAAACTTGGATATTCGGGCGGTGTAATGGGTAATGACTCGGAATTTTTAATCACAGAGTCGAGTATCAAATCCAGTTGGAATCCTTATATTTACTTAAGTGCAAATACCCTTTAAAAATGAATGCATCTTTCTCATCTTCTCAAGCTATGGGTTAATTATGTTTATTTGTTTTCGGGCATATCAACTTCAATGGGTTATTTTATGCCAACAGGATTTTTACAATAGATTCGTAGGAATATATGTATTCTTTGTAAGAAATCAGTTTGTAGATCAGGTTTCATTGATGTATTATTGTAAGGAGGTTTTTTGTCAAGAGTCAAATATATTGTTGATAATATTACTTTTCTGTTTAATGTATTGTCGGTATTTTTAATATAAAATCTATTTTATGCTTTCATAGTGTATTGACCTCAGTTTGGGGGTTAACTATTTTCTCATAGCTTGGACCCTAACAGGTAATACCATGTTGAATCAGAGTGGACCTGAGAACAACTGCAATTAGAAAGTGGTTTCATGCTCTTAAATACCGGCTAATCAGAAGCTTTGCTGCCGGATGCACTTTATCGTAATACCAAGGATAGTGGGTTAGTTACTAAGACTTTATCACTAAATTATTATTATCTAAAAAAAAAAAACCAACAAAAAATGTGTACAAAACATTTAATCCATGAAGGATGATATGCCGCTAAACAAAAGTAAGCAAGCAACATACATGTCAGTAAATCTCCCCATAAATGAGGAAGATGCGTGAAGTGACAAATATATGTTTTTTACTGACGTACACAGTTAAATAGTATGAACGGAGCAACGAAAATATTTTTAAGAAATTATACATACAATCAGAAAGTGACAATTGAAAGTTCTGAGATGCATATCGAGAAAAGAGGACATAGATAATGTAACACAGAACATACTGAAGGCAAAAGAAGCGGAGTAGGGCAAGCAGCGAATAAGCTACTTAAAGTGCGAATGAATGGAAGAACACGGCAAAGGAGAGATGGTTGTGAGTTTCATGCACAACGCAAGCTTCAGATGTTGAATAGAAACTGACCGTTAAATTGCTATTGGCAAATATGCTTGAGTAGATATCTTTACTTTTATTCATAGTGGAATTAATGTCTACCGGCCTAGAGATCGGGGAATTTCGGTTATAGACAGGAATCGAACGCGTATTTCATTTTTCCCTGATTGATTCTGCTTTTAAGCCAAGCAAGTACCCCTAAAATAGGTCACGAGAAACAATAATAACGAAGCAATTGACTGTCTAATAAATGTACATTTATCGTTGGCACCTCTCAAAGTCTATACCTGACATTATTGTTGTACTCGAAGCATATATAAAGTAAATAATATCGAATTAAAAAATGAATTAATTATTTAAAATTTACTTAATGTTTCAGCTACAGTAAATATCTCGGTCAGGTGATAATTTACTTATCAATTATCTGCCTTTACTATCTGACCACTACGAGTTAACACCCTGTTCATCTCTGGGGTAATCAGGGAGGATCATGAATGAATGATGATAATTTGGAGGATGCGACAAACGAAATGACTTGAAAATCCCGTCTACTTACATGGAAACAGCCTCAATGGGAGACCGTCGGAATGGATTGGGCTACACAACCTGAAGTTATTTCTAATTGGACCACACCTGCAAGGTTATGTGCTGCTTTCATGAGACCCTGGTGACATATTGCGCCCATTTAGCAGCGATGCACGTGCCTAGTACACATTTATGAGACTAGGTGTCATGCTTGATATATTTTACTTTCTATATTTGTACCCTATCATCACTGCGTTGTCGTGTTGCTCACCTATTAAATAATAATATTAATTGAAGTGGTACATAAATTTCTCTAAGAATTGCACAAAGGATCAATTCATGAGAATAAAAAAAAGCGAGGTATTTTGAAACTTTAGGAGGGTTTCTCTATCCGAGCAAGTAAATTAAATAGTAGAAGTCTGGTCAGATGAAGAGGAGACTTGGGGTAAGTGAGATGAGAATATACAGAAGGATGGTGAAAATTTAAAGAAAATGGTATTGTAAAAAAGAACGTTGAAATGTTTAGAAAAATCTTGAGAAAACTGGACTTGGAAAATTGACACTCGCACTACATACTGCAGTCAAGAGGGGCAGAGAGGATCATTGAGTAATCAACCCAACAAACCTTTGTAAATGAATGGCAGAATATGGATAGGGGAGGATAGTAAGAAGACAAATATTATTTACAGCTAAGAATGATTGGAAGTTGGGGAGGGCAATGATCGGCCACATATTGAACAGATATGGCACATAAAAAGAGAAGTTGCTTTTACAAGTTAAAAAAAGAATAAGTAAAATTGAATTTACGAAAATCCTAAAACAAAAATTAATCTTCAAATTTAAAATGTTTCCACAAACTTTACCAGGCAATTTAGCACCATACAAATGGTTAGGAATGAAGTGTAATTTACGACTATCCCTGTTATTGTTATTTAGAACCGTTCCTATGGTTATGGATAGAGCGCATTTAGGAACATTCATAGAGTATTCGCAACCATAAGAATGGATAGTGAATATTTAGAACTGTACGAACTCCCGGAAAGTTCTAATTATTGCACTTTGACCCTAGATAAAAAAAAAAAAAGAAGCATAATGGCTGTACACAAAAATAAGTAGAATAATAATGAGGATAATATTTTAATAACAATTATGATTAATGAAAATAATCAGCTGCTGTAAGGACGCCATTCGCCAAGATCACGAGTAGATTAATCGGGTAATTGGGGAGTCCTGTCATTTTGTCAAGACCTTGAGAGCTGGAGGGACAAGGTGGTTCTCCTGTGTTCAACGCTTTCATGGCATGAGATTAGCATCGTTGAGATATTTGCGTACTCCCTACGCATTGGATGTACGTTGTGCTGTAATGAATATCAGCTCGGAATTGGAAATCAGAGAGCCGATTTCGAATTCCAGTTGAATTCGTTGCCTTTACTTACACGCAAATGCCCTTGAGAAAGATATTAATCCCTCTCTTCTCCCTCTAGCTATAGGTTGAATAGCAGGACAGATTTGGTTCTGTAGTTTTGGTTAGCAACCAGTCAACGACAGAGAGAAAATATTCTGCCTAGTCAGTTATGAATCAAAAGAGACATGATCACCTAAGCGTGTTTAACGTATGGCACTTAACTGACCGACTACCAATATCAGTGATCAGCTTTCAGGACTTTGTAAGAGCTAAGGTGCATAATGCTGATTTTAAAGGTCGAAATTTATTTGTTAATATCTGTCAGTTTACAGGAACAGTTTTGAAACTGTAGAAAAAGGATTTAAGCTTTTATATTGACTAAGAATGCCGGTTATTTTACCGATTGGCCTACATTTTTATTGCCATATTTTCCGCTACTTAATCCTTTAAGAGCCGACGTCTTTGTTTTTCATGAACTGTCTTAATCTCATAAAACCAGTATTTCCTGTTTAGGAATTGGAATTATTTGGCAACTGCAAATTTTCAGGGTTGAAATCTTTACTTTTGATTTTTCAAATGCAAAAAGTAGTTTTAAATAAATACGGTTGATTAGAAACGGAAGGAAATCCAAATGTGAAACGTGGATTGCAATAAGAAAAGAGCAACGTGGAGTTAAAGATGATTTCAAAATGGAGAATCGAAAGTATCTCCGGTAAGAAAAGGAAAAAAAAATACAGAGGAAATATCATGTGTATACCTGAAGCTATGTATTAATTAAATGTCTTTCCAACCATAGATTTTCGTTTATCTTTCTCTTTAACTCTCACCGTTCCATATATATATATATATTTGTCTGTTCTATAAATACTTTCATGGCTTCTGCTCGGACGAACTTAAGTCATTGGTGCCTCCTCAACAGGTGTTTACTCGAGCAACCAGATTGGCAACTGGGTCCTACCCATTCACAGTTAGGTTAGCCAAGTGCAGACGACAATTCTACTCCTGTAGCTTCTTCTCTCGCACTTCCCGCCTGTGAAACTCTCTCCCATATTCTTACTTTCCTGACGGCTACAACCTCCTTTAAATGCAATGTCAATACTCATCTATTAACCACTTGACTCTAGTTCTTTCCTCACCCCGTATATCCTTTCATTTCTCTGCACCTTTGAAACTGTCATCACACCTGCATTCTTATCTTTCTATTGCTCCTTTCTAACTAGTTCGTCTTACTCTTCACTCTCTTATGTAGCCCCCTGCACATCAGTGGTATTACCACCTTGCTCGAGGTGAAACGATTATTATATATATATATATATATATATATATATATATTGCGATCTTTATTTTTATTCCGGTTTTTTGTTGGGTCTTTGTTTGTGAATTTCATTCGTGTAAAATCTTCTGTACAATAAAGACGGAAGCTGAGGATGGTTCGCCTGAAATAGGCCTATGCTTCCGATTTACCATGAAATAACGTGTCTGTCTAAAAGTTTTCCTATATTTACTCTATATGTATTTATATACATATATATTTAGATATCTCTTAGAGAATTATCCTACCGCTGTATGTACAGGATACTCCTTTGGATTCTTCTATATCTACACTGCATGCTTATATCTATTCGTCATTTGTAGACGAGTTATTACGCGACCTAGGTTTCTATCATGTGGTGTCTTGAGGTGATATTTACAAATGAAGAATATTCAAAAGTTCTACAATATGATTGTATTGAACACTTTTAATATAACTGTGTACTGGTCTAATTTTATTATGACCAAAACTAATAAGTAATTAAACAATATATATATATATATATATATATATATAATTTGAAAAACACTTGCTTCTGCAACCTTCGGTATGTTCAGGCGATTTATAATAACTGATATTCCCACTTTTTCTATAACAGGGATTTTTACGAACTGGAAATTTTTAATAGCCGAAATTTCAAAAATAGGGAGGAGTTACTTAAGGATCTTAAACAATTTCATCCAGGTTTATATGATTCTACGATGTATTTTTTGGTGCGATTGCATCTGGACATTATTTCTGATCTTTCATTAAAAAAAATACTTATGTCAGATCTAATGACGACGTCTCCTCGGTATATGCCATATTTTTTCAGGTTCGAATCCTGCAGTTTCTAATCCTGCTGGAAGATAGATATTTTCTTCAAAAGATTTCTCGAATATTCAGGCCTAGTGGATACTAAAAATACTGTTTAAATTATAGAAAAAAAAAACAGACTATTCATTAAAATACGAGTATCCATGAAATATAATGTTCAAACAAATAAATTTAAAAAATATGTCTGTTATATACCACTTCTTCTGGTATATAACGCTTCGACGTTAATAATGCTGAATCAAAATGTCGGGAAATAAAACGATGCTTCTTCGTCGAAAACAAACTGACAGACCATAAACTGCTATTCATTCGGCGAGAATGCATTCAAACCAAATGTTGATTATCTTTTCACATTATAAAATGACAAAAAAAAAAAATCCGTATATTTAAAATATACAATTATAATTTATTCGCTTTTCTTCGTTGACTTGGTATGGAGTGGTGTTGGTTTGGTGCACGCACGCATACGAGTCAACGGTCAGCGTCTTCCCGCCCGGCATTACCCGACTCCTCTCTGAGTTTTTTTCAACCCGACTTCTCTCCGTAACTGCTACCTCAGATCTCCTCTCTGCGCCAGCTGACGTCACTTAAATAGTTACCTCCTGACACCTGGAACGTCAGGTGCACTCCCTCCAATTTTGGGCGCTGACTCTTTGACTCCCGTTCGTCAAAACAAAACCTGTTCGCCAACCGCGTTCTACACCCCCAGTGACATCTCCCTGCGCACCCAGTGCAAAATATAGGTCTTGGCAAAATTCCACACCAACCAAGATATTATTTAACAATTAGGCAAAATTCTGTCATTTTCACTGGCAATCATGAATAACTTTTAGTACCATTCTAACAAATATACAACATGTCGGTTAATATCATTTTGTAAATTTTTGTATTATAGAACATACACACAGGTACATATACATGCTGCGATAGGTAAATTGAAGTCATTTTGTATTTTTCATTTCGTGCATGTGCATTGTTTTTGATTTTGTCGACTACACCATATAGTAGCGTCAGTTGTACACCATTTGTGATAAAAGAAGCACCATGTCGAAATTCACTACGTCAGAAATTTGCAAATGGCATGCTGTACTGCTTGGCATTCGCACCGGAAGCCCAAATATGATGAATTCAGAGTGTTTGGCTGCCAATCTAAGAACTGTGCAGAGGATCCCGAAAGAATTGGATCAGACTAATGGTGATTATGAATTTTTTGGAGTGATTACTAGTGATAGCGACGTTACACACACACACACACACACACACACACAAACGCGTTAATAACCTTGAGAAAGTTATGTATCCCACGCTATGACTTGATTAGCAGAACAGACTAGGTCCTATGACATTGGGTAGCAACCAGTCTACCACAGAAAGAAACGACAAACTACTCAGTCAGTCATGGATCGAAAGAGACATGATCGCCCAAGTGTGTATCACGTATGACACTTGACTGACTGATATTTATGCCAATGCTTGAAGAATGGTTGGTTCCTTGTATCATTCCAGAAAAAAACTTAAATCATTGTTACCATGTTATATCTTTACAATGGTCAGATCAGACGAAGACTGAAATGTTCGTACCATATCTTGACTGATGCTGCCCAGTCCTTCACGTCCAGTCATGGCAATTATGCGGCTTTTTAGGTGATTAATTATGTTACACTTTCCAACACCTTCACCCCAGATGAAACGTTGCTATCCTATCGCTATTTCCATGGCAAATGTTCAGACGAGTTACATTCTTTGTTCCACCAGTTTAGACCTTCACAGCTTCTCTTGCTGCTCTATTGCTATTTTCATGGCAAATGTTCGCACTAACTACGTTCCTTAGTTCCACCAGTACAGGCATTCACAGTTTGGACACGCCATGTCACTCACTTCGTAGCGAACCACCTTCATTTCCTTCGTATTCCATTTGTGAGTTGTAAATTCTACTCGAGCACCTTATTCCCACGAACTGCTGCCTTGTGGAACCGACTCCCAAGACGATGCTTTTTTTCGATCGGCACAAAACTTGTTTAAGTTTAGAGTTAACCGTGCCATAAATTGTGCTCCTTGCCTCTTACTCTGTAACCCTCTACCTTGAGCGGCACTTAGGCCTTGTACAGAGTTAACATTATTGTAAAATAAAATCTGCACTTGCTTGATTAATGTGCCCTGTTTTATAATATTAATCTATGAGATTAGAGACGGTTGTTATGACAGTAGAGGTTAGGCCTCCCGCCACCAATCTATATTTTTCCCTGCTGTCAAAATCACATCTAACATGAAAATGATTATGAAGCACATGTTTCTCTTTGAAATTCTCAGTGCGAATGAAATTGCCCTCTTGACGTTCATTGACAATTACTGAATGTTTACAGAGACGAAAAAGTGGATATAAGCACAGCTAAACTTCAGCATTGTTGCGAGGGAAACGTGTGTCGTTCCCGTAAATGAGTGTGGAATGCAAATCCTTATTCGTTGCAAGCAAAAATGCATGAACAGTTGCAGTGACTATGTTGAAAAATCGTATCTTGCAGCGAGAATTGCTCTATCGAGCAGTATCAGTTGTATTTTTTCTGTGGAAATAAATTGGAATTATTACTGTTAGTGTCCTTCGTAGTCATAATGAAACCTTTTTATTTCGATTATTTTTACTTTTTCGATAAACGTTTTGTCGAATTTAGTTTACTTTTAGCAGACAACAGCGCCCCAGTCTGAATGCAACAGGATTTTATTCAACATACAATTCGATATGGTCTATATGTATTAACAGATCCATTTTTATGTGCGTTGTGGTGCAGTGAATATCGGCTCGGAACGAGAAATCGGGGAGCCGATTTCGAATTCCAGTTGAATTCACCGCATTCACTTACATGCAAATACCCTTGGGAAAGGTATTAATCCGTCTATTTCTTCCAGCTATGGGTTAAATAACAGGACAGAGTGGATTCTATAGCCTTGGCTGGCAACCAGTCTACCGCAGAAAGCAATGGCAACCTACTGCGGGATAATCTTCTGCCCAGTCAGCCATGTCTCTTTCGAGACATGATCGCCCAAGCGCGTTTCACGTATGGCACTTAACTGACTGAATGAAGTTGAAAAATAAGCGCTTGTCAGAGAAAAGACTTTAATACACAATATTTAACAGAAATCAACGATAACAGAGCATCTGTATGAATGCAAATCGATTCTTGTGTAGATTCCTTTTCAGACGTTGGCGATCATGGCTCCTCTCAATTTCCTATTATCTGGAGTTCTTAAATGTTATCTTTTTGCTATCTCACCTAAATTTTGTGCCACCATTCATTTACTCAAGCTCATTTGGGAGATTACTCACTGCTTTCCTTAGACACTCTTGCCTTCAATCTACCCTGTGAGTGTCATATTTTCCAAGCTATCTTTTCTCATTATGTGCTCTGGAAATTTCTACTGTCTCTTTGCTGATGATAAGTATATGTGTTGTTTTTTGTTTCTATTTTCTCTAAAACTCCGCCTTTGCTCAGAAATTCAGTCCATGATATTCGCAGCATCTGATTGGAAGATTTAATAAATTAGAATTAATTACGAAACCGTCCACTGACATAATGAGAAACATGAAAGCATAAAGATTGAAAAGACTATAAATAATTCTCAAAAATACTTCTAAAATCCAAGTACAACTAATTTTTGTTATAAAACAATCGCTCCCAATATTAAGGCTTTTTACGCAGATGTTGAAGTTGGCGAGACACGGCATGATAATAATCTCGAAAATAAGGCTACTCACATTTTATCATCAATTTTTTGTCTTATATTTCTCAGCTGCTACACGTTTATATACAGTATAAATACTCTGAAACGCCTAATACAAAAGATGTCTTAATAATTGGTGGGTGATGTCAAACTATTTTCTCATATGTAATAAACGGATGAACTTAATAAAACGGGCCATCGGAAAAAAAAATTCAAAAGGTCAAGAAATACGACTTTAGTAAACGAGCGGTTTTAAGCTGTAGGAGGTGTCGGAAAATTTCCTCAAATAAATAAATACAGAAATAAATGTTCTCACTCACCTCTATTAGGTAAGAATATATATATAAGTAAAGAGTAGGTATGGCGGAATAAAATTCCGTATAAAAAATAAAAACACTACTCTTAAAAAAAGTGCTCAATAAAAAGTAGACCGAATAATATTTATTTAGAATTTAAAACATAAATGTTATAAATTCTGAATTAATACTATATATATATATATATATATATATATATATATATATATATATATATATATATACAGGGTGTAAACGATAAATTGGCAGTTTGAGATCTCAGACTTAAAACCTTGATAAAGAAGGGACATTTAAAGACATTTAAAATTTGTCTATGTTTATTTAACTGTTTTATTAAATACAAACATTTTATTCTATGCGTCCACCTTCTGTGTCCACAACTTGCTGAATGCGAGCCCTAAAAGCACAACAGGCCTTGACAGCTGACTCTTTCTTGATAGCGCGGAATGCTCGCCTTACGGAGGTCGTCAGGGAGGTCACACTGTTATGGGGGCGAGCATTAGAGACTTTCTCAACATCACCCCATAACCAATAGTCGCAGGGGTTCAAATCTGGCGAACTAGAGAGTCAGATATTTGAGGGCACAAAAAGCGACAACTCTCTCTTCAAGACGGTCTGCACTGTTTTGACCCATGAGCAGGTTCGGTGTCCTGGATGAACATCACTTTGTTGAGATCATAGTTCTTCTTAATCCAGGGTAAGAGAACTTCCTCCAGAATCTTCAGATATTCCGCTGTATTGATCTTCAGGCCAACTTCAATGAAGTGAGGGGGCATGACTTTCCCATCGCTGTCAACAGCTTCAAACACCATGACAGAGGCAGTGTGTTTACTCTGCATGACTGGAGGAACACAAGAAGGGTCAATGGCGATAACTCTCGAGTTTCTGCGGTTGGCGACTTCGACTACCACGAACTTTTTCTCGTCCATAAAAATGCGAACAGTACCACCATGGTATTTCAGGTGATTGGGTAGCAAGGGGCTTCTCTCTTTACGAATGGTCTTAGATTTCGCTGTAAGAATGTTACGACGTCGTCTGCAATATGAGTTCATCCCAAGATCTTTCCGTACTGCATTAGAAATGGTCATTATGGTCACATTCCGATTTTTCGCCACGTCAGCCATTGACTGTGATAGATTTGCTGCATTGGATCGTTTCAAGCCACTGAGAAACCTTCTGGTGCGGATTTTATCACTTCTCAGACTGTGAGCCTTCCTTTGCATGTCTTTACCTTCCCTTAAGTTTGCTACAACACGATAAACAGTCCTGAGTGCATAGCCAGTATCTCTGATAATGTCAGACGTCTTATGCCCGGCGCGGAACAATTCAGCAATAACCATTCTACGGTTAAATTCTACACTGGCACTCATTTTGTTAGTATTTTTAGGTGGCTAATCTGGACTTCAGACTCTAAAGAGTACAGCAACTAACATTTCAGATTGATAATGCCGCTTTAAAAAAAAACTAAATTGCGGATTGAAATTACTGCCAATTTATCTTTTACACCCTGTATATAGCCAGATCTGTTTAGTGTATCTCTGTTTTATGAAAATAAATATTATATATATATATATATATATATATAAAATAGAATACTATATATAGATATATACTATATATATATAAAATACTATATATAATAAATACTATATTTATATATATTTATGAATATATATATATATCTATATATATAAAAGGCAATATGTGAGTCTGTGTGTGACTGTTCCCTCTGCACTGCTACATTTTTAAGCTACACCATTGAAATTTTCTAGGGACACATATCTATAGGGAAGCCAGGTGGACACATACTTTTTGAGTTTAACTTCAGCAATTTTCCCTTTAGCACTTTTTGGTTAGTTGATCCGATTGTTTATATTTGCTCCCTAAAACATCTAAGATCTAAGATTGTTGCTAAATTACGTCACAGAAATCAAATCACACGTATCAAACGCGACTAGAATATTTTTTTATTAAAAAATATAAAATGAGCCTTTATATTTAATTTTTATTCCGACATTTTAAAAATTCAAAATTCATTTGGTCAACAAAAAAATGTTCTGAGTTGCACGGGCAACGCCGGGCTATGATGCTAGTATATATATATATATATATATATATATATATATATAGCCAGATCTGTATAGTGTATCTCTGTTTTATGAAAATGGTTGGCTTTTTTACGTGGACTGACTAACAGATCGATCGATAACGATCTCTCTTATTCTGCACTGACCTCATTCTTACATAATCGTTCTGGATAACACAGTTGCAGATTGTGGTTGATAGTCAAGGTCTTTCTTCTCGCTTTTATGCAAGCCTAACAACGTGTCGGGTATATGATGCTTACATCAAACTATTTTTTTAAATATAAAATTGTCTCCATTTTTTTTCGAAACAGGAAAATCTATTTAATAATAAGATATTTTTAATGACAATAAATTGTAACTGAATGTTTTCAAACTTAAAATTAATTGACATGAAAACAAGAACAGAAAATGAGATATTTTAATATGTTTTTTTTAAATTTCACCCCAAACAAGATAATAAAGCCACTAAAACGTAAGAGGTTACTAAGTGTGAAAGATTATGAGAAAAGAAAAAACATTATTAAAGAGAGAGAACAAAAATGAACAGGAATTAACACGATAAAAGATAACGGTTAATATTGCATTTAAATTTAAAGTTAACTGGAAAGCAAGAGACCGAAAAATGTACCAAAAGCAAAAAGTGAGAATAAATTGTTGGTATAGAACTTACGGTTATATATATCCATTTCAATCACAGAATGATGGGACCTAACTACCAATCTAGTATTGCGCTGAAATTTGTTAATTCTATCAGTCAAAATCGTAATTTTGGCTGTTTTTATTACTTTTTTTTAAATGTGCCATATCGCTTCAGGACTCGGGGATCATGTATCTCCAAAACTTCTTGTCTTTTGTTCTACGTAACTTTTAACACTTTATCATCCCTCGTTAATCTTGTTCTGACAAACACACACAAAATTGTTAAGTAAATAAGAGAAACGTCGGCTTCACTTATTTTCGATATCTTTTTTAATGTTCCATTTTCCACGTTCGATTTATTTTATTTCCAAGAAATTTCAAATGTCTCTTTTTGCATGTAAGTATAAGTTTCATTGCAGTTCCTATTTTGCTAAAACTTCCTTTTTGTTAATTTAAGAAAATTTAAGAAAACGACAAAAACCCCGACAGAAGGCAGTGAACAAAAGCAAGAAGAAAATGATTAAACATCATGTTTAAATCAATTTCAAAATATAAAGTCAATCAAAATAAATCTTTTAAACTTGAAGCAGCAGATTGTGTTTCACCCTCGATCATGTTAGGTACACGATTGAACCGCGAAGTGCATATCCACGTGATCAGCCCAGCTGTAGCTGGAACACAGGTGTAGGTAAAAACATGTGGTAGATATATAAACACCCACCCTAGAGAGAAGAGCAGTATCTCAATTGTCCCACATGTGAATGTATGGATTACGTTTCTGATGGATATGGAGAGTTCGTGCAAACGCACACACACTGAGTGGTAGTAATTGATGAAATCCGGTTAAAGTTAAAGTTTAATTTTACGCATGAGAAATTTAAAACTTCTGCTTTCATGATTCGTTAAGAAGACGTCATTATACTTAATTTTATTTAATTTTGTATACAAAACAACTTTTCTAAGTCCGTAGATACTTTCTTCTTATTAATGTTCGTAGTTGACAATATTGTAGCTCGTCTTTTCGGATGAAGTCATCTAGTTGGCTTCATGGCTGGTTGGATTGTCAAGTGGCTGAGAAGACGAAAATGGCAACGGCTCTATTTAGTTAAGTCATTCGAAAAGGACTTGGATGATAGCAGAGAAAGGCTTCAACATTAGTGCTACCAGGTTTAATTTTGGCAGAAGAAAACTCTTTCTTGAGAAATCGATGAGTTTTGAACTATCAGTGGTTAGCGAGTCCTATATGGAAATCATTTTAGATCGCTAAGCGAAAGATGAAGAAAGTCGAAAGAAAGGACTATAAATAAACTACAAGAAAACCGAATGTATGGTCACCAGCAAACATAAGAGCCCAAAATGCCAATTACAGGTTAGGGATACTAAAATCAAGCAAGTACAAAAATTTAAGTACTTGGGAAGAATTCTGACGGAAGACGGAAAGTGTGACACCGAGATCTGATGGCGAATTGGCATGGCCAAGAATGCATTCCAGAACCTAATCAGATTATTAAAAGAAAGGTATATTTAGCTAGAAACAAAGAAGAGAGTACTGGATTGCTAGTGATGTCTGTTCTTCAATATAGCAGTGAATGCTGGGCAATATTATCAATGATGAAGGAAAAACTTGAAGCAACTGAAATGTGGTTCTGCAGAAGGATGCTGCGAATATCATGGATCGAGCATGTGAGCAATGATGAGGTTTTAGAAAGGATGGAAACGAAAAGGAAATTAACACTGAGCATCAGGAAGAGACAGTTGAAATTCTTGGGATATGTAATGAGGAAGGAAGGCTTGGAGAATCTGATACTCACAGGTAAGATATAGAGAACGGGAGACAGGGGAAAGCAGCGGATACCATATTTGACGGGCCCGAGTAGGCGGATAACAGAGCTGTGTTTTAGTAGGGTAACAGGAGAAAGCGTGCTAAGAGCCATCAGGGATAGAGAGATGTGGAAAGCCGTGATCGCCTACGTCCTGAAATGACATGTTACATAGAAGAAGAAGAAGAAGAAGAAGAAGAAGAAGAAGAAGAAGCGAAAGGAAGCCCTAATGAGTTTACAGAACTAAACACGCTAACATCTAAGCTTTAATGTTTACTTTTTACCTGTACGTAAGATAAATCTTTATGTAAAAAAGGTAACTTAGATACCATCTGCTGCTAAACAAATTAGAGCGAGAACAATAGCGAGAACTATTTTTAGGAGAAAGATTATTTTATCGTCTTTATAAACTAATTTTAAGTTTTCGTACAGAAATAAAACAACAAAAAATTCTTTTTAATAAAGAAAAGTTAATAAAGAAAACAAAAAGGAAAAAACTAAACATTAATTGCAAGAAGACAGAATGCATGGTTGTTAGCAAAATTATGAGCCTAAAATGCAAATTGCAAACATAAAAATGGAAGCCAGCTCATGTACAATTTTCTCTCATAATATACTACATTTAAATATTTCAGTCCCCAAAGAGAATTGACAGAAATAACAATTACTTAATCTCATAATTACTAGCTATTGTTTCAATTTCTCTCTGTTTTCTATTTTCTTTTACTCCATTGTTGTGCCTTTGAAACGATTCTAAGAGAATTAGAACTTCTACCAATATTCATTATTAGCAGACACAGTGTTAATAACATAAGATATGCAGATAGCCCAGTGCTGATAGCAGACACGGAAAGAAAACTACAAATCCTGCTTTCTTCTATTCTAACAATTTCTGTTTTCGCACTTCCTATTTGTAGAACTCATTTCCATTTCCTTGTTTCTATGATAATTACAATCTCCAAAAGTTTAAATGCACCGTCAATTGCCATTTTCTATCTACTTGATTTCCATCCATTGCTTATTCTTTCTTTGACATCCTCTGTATCTTTTTACTCTCGCACTGTAACCCTCTGTGCACCAGTGGCATTCCTGCCTTACTTGGGGTTAAATGGTCATAAAAAAGAAGATAGTGAAGGAAAGCAAGAGTAAAGAAGCAAGAATCAACTGCAAGAAAACGGAATGCATCGTTTTTTAGTAAAAGGAACAACCCAAAATGTGCATTACAAATCGGAGATCCCAAAATAAAACAAGTACAAAAAATGTAAATATCAGTGAAGTATTTTAACAAAAAATGGAAGGTGCGACAATGAAATTCAAAGGTGCATTGGAATAGCCAAAGATGCATTCAAAAGGTTAAGCAAAGTATTTAGAAACAGAAAATGTTTATTAGAAACAAAAAAAAAAAAAAAGAAAAGAAAAAGAGTACCAAACTGTAAAGTGACATCTGTCCTTGTTGTGACGTTATTTTAGGGTAGTATTTGTGATAAAGTCGGTCCTAATAGTACAAAACGTTAAGAACTTGAGATAATATGTATTACGCAGTGTAATCTTGCCAGATTACTACTATCGTCCAACATCGACTGACCCTCGTTCCTTTTAATACTCCTACTTAAATTAGGTGGGAGAGTCTATTCACTATAGAATAGGTGTGTTTCACCATAATAGTCCTCTTTCACAGCAGTTAATGCTGGACAATCTTCTGAAAGATAAATAATAGACTTGAAGCAACAGAAATGTACTGCTTACTTCAGTTTTGTTTAACGGTATATCAACCACTCTGGGTTATCTAATGCCAAAAAGGTTGGGTTTTAAGATATTTTTTAAAATGTTCGGTTGTAGTGAGAAGGTTGATTTAGTCAGATTTTGATGAAAAAGTTTTGTTTCTGAAGAAAACGGAAGATATCATCTTGTTTTGCATTAAAAAAATATGATGCCGGTAATAATTTTCTCCTTCAAAAATGTACCAGGGTAATATTTTTTTCCTTCAAAAATGTACCAGGGTAATATTTTTTTCCTTCAAAAATGTAACAGGGTAATATTATTTTCCTTCAAAAATGTAGCAGGGTAATATTTTTTCCTTCAAAAATGTACCAGGGTAATATTTATTTTCCTTCAAAAATGTACCAGGGTAAAATGTTTTTTCCTTCAAAAATGTATAATTTTCTATAAAAGTTTATTTTTATACTTTCATAATGTTTTGACCCCAGTTTGGGGAGGGGTTAACTATTTACCTGGGACCCTAACCTAGGCTGGGACCCTAACAGGTGCTACCACTCCGGGTCAAGGTGGACCTGGGAACAACAGCAATTAAGAGGTGGTTCAATGCTCCTCACAACCTCTAAATCAGTGGCCTTGCTGCCAGATGCAGTTTACCCAAGACCAAACAGAAATGTGGGTTTATAGATGGATGCTGGGGATATCATAGACCGAATGTGTGAACAAGGTTTTGAAAAAAATGAAAACAAAAATGAAACATATAATTATAAGAAAGAAACCTAGACCACATTATGGGGAAACAGGATTTGAAAAATTTGATACTTACAGGGCAGATTGAAGGCAAGAGCGACAGAGGAAGAAAACGCATAACATACTTAGTGAGTTTGAGTAAATGGATGGCGGAACAGCGTTTAGGTGAAATAATCAAAAGTCACAATTTATTAAGATCTACAAATGACAGGAAATTGGGTCGCGTACGTCGTGAAGAGACACACGACATAAAGAAGTATACGAAGCCTACTCAAATATTATACATCATTACGATTTTCATGATTCAGAAAACTAATTTAAACGGACGCATACAAACTATATTGGTAAAGTAATAGTTTATCCAACTGGCAAAAGTCATGATAGGATTCATTTGTTATTTGATATATATTGGATGTATTATCGAAAAACGTTACAGATAAAATCTATACAAAACGTATATGATGTATTATATAGCGAGATTAATTTAATAAAAAGTCACCTAGGCTAGATACAAACGAATGGATTTCTCAAGTGCATGATTTGTCGAGTAGAAGTTCTATCCTATTGAGTTATATATCGACCGAAAGGTAGTAACTATAGTGGAAATATACATATAACAGAATTATTCAATCAATAAATCCATTACTTCCTGGCCATCGGTAATTATTTCTACGTGATTTTTAAAGCCTTTCTATATTTTCTAGTAAAATCATTAGTCATCCTTTTACACTATCTATCTATCTATCTATATATATATATATATATATATATATATATATATATATATATAATCTTGAAAATATTTTTGGATATTCTACAAATTCATGGATTTATAGAATATCCAAAAACTTTTTCAAGGTTATATTACTCTGTTAAATTTAATAAAAATTTAACATTGAGTTCTTTTGAGTTTATCTCTATTGGAATTTACCTGACAAAAATACCAAATATTCTACATTATATATATATATAATATACGTTCCAGTGGCTCTCTCAGACCTATAAGAACAACACAATCTGTTCTGGATTCCGCTATTAGCCGACATCTTTTGGACAATCAAGTGTGTGCCTCGGCATATGAGGACAGCTGGTTTACTGTCTTGCACAGCGCTCGGTTTACACATCATCTTCGTATTTTGGAAGCAATTTGCTTGAAAGTTCAACAGCCGAGCCTGTGCAGACAGAAAGAGCGGTTTTTACGGTCCTTACAATTGCTGGTGAGTCTGTGAGTGTAACATTTTTTCACTTTTAAACACTCTTGTGGAATTACATGTGTACACCCCCCTTACATTTTATGTGTTTTTTTTTTCAATAAATTTATTTTTAAACGAGTTCCATCATCTCCCAGCATTGTAAGCAATTTATTTTGCCTTGTCCTTTTCCTTAATACCCTTAAAATTAAAGCCAACGAGAACCCTTGATAAGAGTTGGCCGAAAGGTTTCTCGGGTTTAAATAATATGACGTCTGTTCTTTTTAAAGCCATATATATATACATATATATATATATTAAAAGAAGTAAATCAGGGATTAATAAAATTAAATTTAGAATTTAAGCTCAGATACTTATCAAATCATAGGATCAGAAATGCTATGGAAGAAAAGAGTTTAACTTATATAGGTGCTGTAAATAATTCTACAGTATTCAAGAAGAAAAACAGGAAACAACTATCAAAAGGAAGTTAATTTTGGATTATATATAGGGGGTTAATATCTCAATTGAATTTAAAACTTTAAATTTGCTTATGAATTACTTACGCAAGTTTAAAAGCATATTTTGTTTAGAATACACACACACACACTTTATATATATATATATATATATATATATATATATATATATTAAAAAAACTTCAAAAATTACGTGTGTCGTATGGCCATTTTATATATTCAGCTCTTATGTTGCAGTAAATTATGTTTTTATTATAAACGCTTATAATAAAATACTACTATATATTTATACATTTAGATTACATCTATATTACGAAATGAAAACTTAAGCGTGTTACAAGAATATACTGTCTACTTGTGTTTTGTAGTCTATGTCAAGGCATTCGATAAAGTACGCCACAAAGAGTTGATAGAAATGCTCAGCAACCTCGACATATTTGGGAAAGATATTAGAGTTATCAAGAATCTCGACTAGCAGCAAACCACCTGCATACGGACAGGAAACGAATTCAGCAATTATACAAAGATAGAAAGGAGCGGAATACAAGGATGTGTCTTTTCACCGGATCTATTAAACTTGTACAGCGAAACTTTTCTCAGGACCCTAGAGTTTACGCCAGAATTCGTCATCGGCGGTCACAATCTAAACGTAAGATACGCAGATGATACAGTGCCTATAGGCGACACGGAAATAAAACTACAAGATCTTCTCATTAAAAATGTAGATGAAGAAAGAATGAACTACAAATAAACTACAAGAAAACCGAATGTATGGTCATCATCAAACAAAGAAGCCTAAAATACCAATTACAGGTTAGGGATACTAAAATCAAGCAAGTACAAAAATTGCAATACTTGGAAAGTGTTCTAACGGAAAGTGCGATACTGAGATCGAAGGCGAAATGACATGGCGAAAGATGCATTCCAAAAGCTAAGCAGAGTATTAAAAGACAGGAAAATTTTACTAGAAACAAAGAAGAGAGTACTGGATTGCTGTGTGATATTTGTTCTTCAATATGGCAAAGAATGCAGGACAATATCATCAAAGATGAAGGAAAAACTTGAAGCAACTGAACTGTAGTTCTACAGAAGGATGTTGCGGATATCATGGATCAAGCATGTGAGCAATGATGAAGTTTAAGAAAGGATGGAAACGAAAAGGAAATTAATACTGAGCATCAGGAAAAGATAGTTGAAGTTCTTGGGATATGTAATGAGAAAAGAAGCTTCGAGAATCTGATACTCACAGGTAAGATAGAGGGAAAGGAAAACAGAGGAAAGCCACAGATAACATATTTGACGGACCCGAGAAGGCGGATGGCAGAGCAAGTTTTGGTTTGGGTAACAGGAGAAAGCACGCTAAGAGCCACCAGGGATAGGGAGACGTGAAAGGCCACGATCACCTACGTCTTGAAGGAACATGGCACATAGAAGTAGAAGTCAGGGAAAGGGAAAACAGAAAGAAGGGTGAAAGGGAACAAGGGGGTAGACAGGTAAAAAGTTAAAGAAGATTTGGTGGGTGGAGCAAAAAAAAAAAAAATCACACCAGACAGCCGTCGTAAGTAAGGTTAGCTAAAGGAGAACGGAAAGAAAGGGATAGATACATAAAATGAAAAAAGAAAAGGAGATAGAAAAAAGGGGAAAGGGGGAAAGGGGAAATAAAAAAAAAGATAACATGATGTAATATTCGGCTTTGCAAAAAGATTTTCAAAAATATTTCCGTTTAAAAAATATCGTCTTACTATTGTAGGGATAGGGATATGCGTTGTGGTGCAGTGGATATCGACTCGGAACGAAAAATCGGGTAGCCGAGTTCGAATTCCAGTTGAATTCATTGCATTTCACTTACCCTTGGGAAAGGTATTAATCCGTCTCTTCCCTCCAGTTATGGGTTAAATAACAGGACAGATTGGTTTCTATAGCCTTGGTCGGCAACCAGTTTCCCGCAGAAAGCAATGGCAACCTATTGCTGGATAATCTTCTTCCCAGTCAGTCATGTCTCTTTCAAGACAGGATCGCCCCAAGCGTGTATCATGTATGGCACTTGACTGATTGTAGGGATAAAAATACTTTAAATTCTACTACTGGAATAAAAGGGGAGGAGAGGAAAAAGAAAATATTGTATTGGAGGGCTTCTTAACAGATAATTGCGATATCACACACACACACACACACACACACACACACACACACACACACACACACACATATATATATATATATATATATATGTATGTCAGATTAAATAAATTGCTAACATTGTGTCTGCTTCACACTCATCATTGATAACTGCAGTTTTCCTGGAGTCACTGATATCCTGGAGGTTTTCAGATAGGCCGGTCAGCATAATCCGGACTTTCCAACAGCCCAGTTTTAGAGCTAGTTTCCTTTGAGATTTCTTGTTGCGTGACGCAAATGTTACGGTTCACTTATCGGATGTCTCTTAACCTCCATGCACCCAATACAGAAGGCAAACCGTAGCGGGACAACAACTTACTGGCTGGGGGCTGCTCAGCTTGAGACGGGCGGTAGCTGTCCAGTGAGATTGGAGAATCTCTCCCACCGACGAAACGCCCCCTGGCGCTGATGCCCTACACCAATCGAGCGGTAAATTTTATCCGGTAACTGTCGTTTCCCGTGTTGTGTCAACGCCGGCGCCTCATAACCAGTTACTTCGAGCAGGAGGAGCTTATCAGCCTGCGAAGGCAGTTTACCCAGGGAAAAGAAAACCCTCATTTCAAACCTCCGCTGTTTTACGGCCATATCCAGTCATAGAAAAGGCTTCGAAAGTAAATCTCGAGTCCCTAATCTGGAGTCGCTGTTGTATTCAAATAGTTCTGGCAACTGCGACGGCACTAGTCCCAACTTGTAACGACCCTTTCGTCCCTTTAGTCTAATCAGTGACGTGGAGAGAGGGGAGGTGATACGTGGGCAACAGCCTGTCCTCCATATCACATTTCCAAGGCTTGCATCCGACCATACTGCACCAAAATGTTAAACCTGGAAAGGATACTCCACCCTTAGCATTGACACAATATATATATATATATCATCGCTCATTCAGTAAAAATGAATTTGAGCACTCTAGCTATTGGGCGCGTAGTATGATATGACGCCAAATCGGTCGGGTTTCGAGCCTGGGTTGTGTAGCAATCGGAGTCTAACCGTACTGATGAGCTGTGATACAGCGAAACAGATCTGTCTGCGGATGACAATAATATATATATATATATATATATATATATATATATATATATATATATATAAACAATGCACTTCTGTTTGATTTTCACTACATTTCTATAAGAACAAATTTGCGGTTCATTCTGAATTCATTTTTATTACACATATAATAACGTATTCTATCAGTCATGATTGCGCTAGTTTCCAAGCTTTGGCTTAAATAGTAAGATTTGTATCTATAAAAGTTATCGATTTTTTCAAAAAATTATAAATGCAATATTCATTTTGAAAAAATTATTATTAAAATTCAAAATATATTTCGGCTTTAAATGATCCACAACGGGTTGATAACTAGTAAAAAAGAAACACCAATTAATCAATTGCACTAGTACTTGAGTAATGCCGTTCATTTCATGTGATAGTAAAATTTGCAAAAAGAAAGTTAGGTGGGAAAAACGCTATTTAATCACTATTTTTTCTCCCTGCATGGATATAAATATTTGATTTGCTAGTGTAAGAATTAACTAAAGCTCAGTGGTAGAGTATTAGTAAAATGAGTGAACAGCAATAAGAAAATGCTAAATCTTGGTTAATTATTGGGAGGAGGGATGGTAGGTAGTCACCGCACTCGGATAAAAATAACGACGGGAAAATGGAACTGGTTTCATTTTATGCGTCTGTCAATCGGTTCTGTCAAAGCAACGACAGATTATATCGCGTGCGCGATCTCAGTGAAGGCTTTTTAATGCGCATATGCTTGTCAAGATCTAAAAAATTTAGCATAACACTGAAATGAGCAGAGTACTTAATAACATCCATGAAAACGAATATTTAATTGAAATTACATTCCAGTTAAGTTCACAGAGTATATACATATATAATCATCCATAGTTTTGATATATATATATATATGTGTGTGTGTGTGTGTGTGTGTATTGTGATTTTGTTGTTACAATTGTTTATTGAAGCGTTATATCATTACACAAAAATGTTCATGTTTCAGAACAGAACAATGTTGAAACTAAACAAAACTTTTTGATATTATGCTTTTATAAACCATTGAAATAACAAAATTACAATATTGAGCTCTACTTTGTATCGAGCACTATTTATAAAAGTAAATGCTTGAACAGTGGGTTTAAAATCTACGTGTTCTTTCACTTTTCTGTAATATATATATGTGTATCCTTCTATAACCCGATTTTTTCGATTATCGATTTCCGATATTTATCGGGGGTACCTCGACACAAAACCTAGCTAAGAACACTCGCAGACGCTTATAGTACAACTGTGTAAATTTTCAAGAAAATCGGTTCAGCCGATTCGGAGTCTATGGGTAACACACACACACACACACACAGTTCCATTTATAAATAAGTTTCGATTAGATATTATTCGACTTTTACATTAGAACATATAAATAACTGCTAAAAAATTGTCACATCAGCTCGTTAAAATGATGGCATTTTTTTTTAGATTTTTATGAAGCATCACTTCACTTTCCGTTTTTGTAAATTTTTCCGTACAATAAAGAAAATAAGAAATCAAGAAAAGGAAAAGAAAGGAAAGAGAAGAAATTTAAAAAGAAAAAAAACTGAAGCATAAGAAATTAACGCTACTATAAAGAAAAAAAAAGACAAAAAGTTAAAAGGAGAGAATTATAAGAAAAACATTACAACGAAATAGAGGAAGTGCACAGTAAAGAAAAAAAATGAATGAGATGTTGAGAAGGGTTTAAGCGAATGAAATAATTCTAATGATTAGAATGCAAATTTGAATGGAAATGGCGTGTAACAGACATTAACGCTAAGATACACTGTTACAATTCAAATTTCATGGCATTTTAAAATGAAATCACAAAGTCAAACAAAAAGTATTTTCCATAGAACATAAAATAAACGATATGTTAAAAAGCAATAAGAATTTTTGAGAGATATTTGTTTGATATTATCAATAGTATCACTTTCCATTACCAAAAAAAAAAAAAAAAATTTAAGAAACCCTTGGGCGCGATGGTTCGGTATATAATTGAATCGGGTTTTTGTGAAATCAGATAAAAATTATAATTTCTATAAAATGGACCCTAAGGAGCACAAAGCTTTAATAAAAACATGTAATGAATAACTATAAAAAAAAGTCAACATGAACTATTTTAATTGTATTGATGCTATCAACCTTTCGGATAAACTAATCATCAGTGCATGCCAGGCACATTGTAACAAATCACTTTCATTAAGATGTAAATTCCACTCGTGCAGCTCCTTCCCACTAATCGATACTTTGTGGAACTGACTCCCAAGAGGATGCTTCCTCGATCACTAATCTCTTAAACCAATTCAAGTTTAGGGTTAAGATCAGCATAAACTATGTTTCTAACTCAGTAACTCTCCATTTCGAGTGGCTGTGAGCCCTTGTACAGGGTGAACATTATTCTAAAAAAAGAATAAAATAAACCAAAATTAGAATTGAAATACTTGCCTAAATTTTGCTGACTTCAGTCGTCGGCGTTCGATCTTGACTATAAGACAATGTTTTTAGACGTTGATTTTCAAGGTTTTTAAATACTACAATTCACCCGATAAAAGTTCCTAGGGCCACTTAAGGCAGAGTTTAACTGTTAACCGAGGAAAGTAGTGTGTGATATGAATGAAAAGAGGATGTAGAAAGCGGGAGTTATTAGTATAAGGAGAACAGATCACGATTAACTCTTTACTTTAAGAGTTTAAAAGTTCAAGGAAGCATCTATACGGGAGTTTATTCCATAAAGCGCCAGATCTTGGGTGGGTGAAGCTGTTTGAGTGGAAATTTCATCTTCCATTTGGAACACGCCGGAAAGCAGGGTAACTTGCCTCCGTGTCCTAGCAATAAATGCCTGAATCGACGGAACCAAAGAATGGGGCCCATCTGAACATTTGTCATGGAAATAGGCTTAAACCCACCCATAAAACCGCGTAAACGATTTTGAACCCTATTAACTCTGCTCATCTCATTAGTGTTAAGCTACTTTTCTTAGATTCCATTTTAAGTTATCCCATTTTAGTAAAAAGCTTTTAAGCAAACTTGTAGATTAAATAACTATGATGGCGTCCGGTTTCCTGGAAGCTTTTTTATCCTCTGTTTGTATTGTAGGATGTTTGAAAACTCAAAAAAGCGAAGTCATATATCGTTTGTGAAGGATGAGAGATGGTTATAGAAATGTTTTAAAATTAGTTCAGTGTACGCCCAATATAAATGTTAGTAACCCTTGGATCTCCTACTGATGAGAACGCGACAAATTAAGATCAGTAAAAAAATTACGGTTATTATTGTTATATAAATTCAATATTTTATTGCTATGTAACTTAATTATTTTTGTCGAAATCATTAGTGCAACTATAACTAAGTTTAAGAGTGTTCCGATTGAAAATTTTACTGAAAGGATTATTTTTCGGAAATTGTTTATCAATTAAATTTTAAAAAAATATGTCCCAATTTAGTACTAACTAATTGATTGAATAGAAGATTTTACCATACGATCTTCCTGTTTCTGTCTTTCTTTCTGGAATAACTTTAATCTTCTATAAATCTAATTTCAGAAGATCTAAACCCACTGTCCCTAAAAACTTTATCATAAACTGTTTTATGTTTTCCAAATATTTCTTTGCTTGTGGATTGCTAATTAATATGTCGTTCAACCGATGATGTAATATGTTGGATTACAGATGGCGGATGTTTTCAATATCGAAACAAAATGTACAGTTTTTAAGTACTTATTTACATGTTCGAATGTATAAGTTAAATAAGAAGTATTTTTTGCTCTATTTTTATATTGAGTCCAGATTTAAATTAACGTAGCAGTTTTACCCTTCGTTCTTACACACACACACACATATATATATATTGGAATATGTCATAAATAATAATTTTACCACCAGTTACTTTTAGAAATGACTCTAAGATTCTTTTCATGACAAAATAGTTATGATGCGGGAAGAAACTATTTCCTGTATTGAGAATGTATCTAAATTAAGATTTTTTTTTAAGGATCAATTTGTAGTTTATAAATACATAAGATGCCCAAGACAGCTGGCTTTCATTAATGACTACAGGGAATGAAAATCATTGTATCCTTTTCTCAGAAGAAAACATATTGATTAAAGCCGCAACAGTTTTTCTAGATAAGATTGAAATTGAAATTTTCTGTTTTAGTTGACAGATAATAGCATCTGTCTTATAACACTGTCACTAGGAAACAGCCTTGTATTGATCAATTGATTAGTTGCTGTTATGAAAGTATTTCTATGCTGCCTGGACTTCTTTTTACAGAAATAAAACAGAATAAAGTGGCAACAGCAGGTGCAGAACAAAAGTGAGATACAAAAAAGAAAAAAAAAAGAGAAAAAAAGAAAGAAAAGTGAAAGAAAAAGGTTGTTAACAATTATGAAGATTATTGACTGGAAGAACGGCTAGAAACTTTCGTGTGATAAAGTAGGTTCGCTCCAGATGCTGTTTAATAAAGGAAAGTTTTAGCTGCTTTTGGAGACACGAATGAAGGTGTCTCAAGGAAAAGACAACAATTATTCCATAATACAATATATATTCTTTTATCTCTTTTTCTTTTAGTATAACAAAAAGATGCTGTAAAAATGGTCGGATCTCTGTACCGCTGCAATAATTATCTGACACTTTCTCCTATGCTCTACCATTGCATGAACCAGATCAGACCCCAGATAGAGTATTGTTGGCATAGATATAATCGACCTAATTCTTCAGAGCCCAAAAGCATATCCATGTCCATGTGGGTGGTTAATTAATTTCCATTCCAAAACTTTCATGCATACAAACCGCTGCAACCCTCTAGCTACTCTATCGCTATACTCAAAGATAGTGTTCACATTAACTACATTCCTTAGTTTCACCAGTTCTACCCATCACTCTGCATACTAGGCACATTGTAACGAACCACCTTTATTCCCTTCGAATTCCATTTATGAGATGTAAATTCCACTCGTGCAACTCCTTCCCACTAACCGATGCTTTGTGAAACTGACTCCCAAGAGGATGCTTCCTCGATCACTACAATCTTAAACCTGGTCAAATTTAGGGTTAACCGTTATCTTCCCCATATGTCAGAATACGCTGGGTCTCTTACTCTGTAACACTCTACTTCGAGTGGCTATGGGGCCTTGTACATGGTGAACATTATTCTACAAGATGAATAAAATAAAACAAAATTAGAATTGAAATACTTGCCTGAAGTTTGCTGGCCTCAATCGTCGGCGTTCGATCTTGCCTATAAAACAATGTTTTTAAACGTTGATTTTCAAGATTGTTAAATACTACAATTCACCCGATAAAAGTCCCCAGAGCCACTTAAGGTAGAGTTTCACTGGTAATTGAGGAAGTAGTGTGTAATACGAATGAAAAGAGAAGGTAGGAAGTATAGGTTATGAGTATAAGGAGAACAGATCACGATTAACCCTTAATTTAAGATTTCAAGAAATCATCTATGGGAAAGTTTATTCTGTAAATTGTCAGACCTTGGGTGGATGAAGCTGTTTGAGTGGAAATTTCTTCCATTTGGAATACTGCGGAAAACAAGGTAACTCACCTTCGTGTCCTAGCAGTAAAGGTCTGAATCGACGGGACCAAAGAATGGGGCCCATCTGAACATTTGTCATGGAAAGAGGCTTGGACTATTGTGTCTATGGAGTCAAAGGCTGCAGAGTAAAGAATAAATATCCGCACCTACCCATAAAACCGCGTAAACGATTTTGAACCCTATCAACCCTGCTCACCTAATTGCTGTTACTGTTATACTACTTTTCTCAGATTCCATTTGAAGTTTTGCCATGTTAGCTTAAAACTTTTAACCAAACTTGCAAATTAAATAACTATGACGATATTCGATTTCCTGAAAGCATTTTTTACATCATGTTTGTATTGTAGCATGTTTGAAAACCCAACAAAGTAATTTTTTAATTTACACTCTTCCCCAGTCTTTTGAACAGGAGTAGAGGCTTATACATTGTTTCTTGTTTCGGATTGGATTTCCGATTCTTTTTAAAGTCATTTTATTCTCCTTCAATTCCAATAGTCCCTTGTATCTTAGTCGCGTTATCGCCTCGCATGGGTTGAATTGATTGAAATTAGCAAGTCTAAAGGCAAGCAAATACATAGATTGCTCAAAAGGCAACCATATATATATATATATATATATATAGAGAGAGAGAGAGAGAGAGAGAGATTAGTTAAAAGGCAACCGAATATATAGATTAGTCAAAAGGGCAACCGAATACATAGGTTAGTCAAAATGCAACCAAATACATAGATTAGACCAAATGCAACTAAACATATAGTCAAATTGCAACCAAACACATAGTCAAAATGCAAGTAAATACATACATTAGTCAAAAGGTAACCGAATACATAGTTTAACCCAAAGAAATCAAAATACATAGATTAGAATACACTTTCGAACAAAAAAATGGATAATATTTTTATTTATTTATCGGATATTTATTTCCATCTGAGTATTTTTAGAACTTACCTTCAGTCATTATTATTCTTACTTTATTGTATTAATTCTTTTTGTTTAATAAATTGTTCATATCGAATAACACTTTTGAAGCAAACGCTTAGATGCCTCGTATAAACGGAGAGGGTTTTTTTAGGGGGCAAATCTTTTCTTAATATGCAGTAAGAGGATGCGTCTTAATAATCTATAAAGCCTGACGCTTTATAGATTATTAAGACGCATCCTCTTACTGCATATTAAGAAAAGATTTGCCCCCTAAATTATAAATACTCATAAGAGTATGTTGTAAATTGAAACTGCGATTAGTATCTCGTGTACGATTCACTTTGACTTCCACTCAAATATCGGATACTTTTTCAAAAGCTAAAGTATATGTCTTTATATATTTAAATATGCGACATATGTATTCCTTTATAATTAGAAGCAGCTATGACCAGTTGTCTCTCAAATCATATTATGGTGAGCTGAAAAGTTCATAGGCTGTCTATGAAGGTGTGATAACAGCTATGAAATCTTGCATGCATTAATTTCAACTCTTTTTCCCCCTTAATAACTGCATTTTTTTCAGATAAACTGATATCTGGTTGTTCAAATATGACTTCAAAAGTTACTCGTCAGGAGATCGCTTGAAAATGGAAAAAAAATTGACATTTTGGGGTTAACAAATATCTGCAGAAAAAAAGACTTTAGCCCTCCTAAGGACATGGGTGGGATGTTTGCTACATTAGAAGATGCTGGATCAGCTTTATTAACAAATTCTAGATATACTGCAATTATTATCACTAAATGAAATATTGTTCACCACGTAGTGATAGATGATAAACGATTGACAATGAATCAAATAACCAATGTTGTTAGCATATCCCGTCAGAGAATTGAGAATATTATACACAATGAACTTGGCTTGACGAAGCTTTTTGCTCGGTTGGTACCACATCTTCTGACACGTAATCAAAAGTGCACCAGTCCTATGACATTACAAGAATATCTTGTATTATAACAACTAGTAGCGACTTCTCTAGAAAATGGACAAAATTTGGCATCGTGGATTTATGAAATACCCGCAGAAAAAAAGTGTTTAACTCTCTATGCTATTCAAGCTGACATGGTTTATACATTAAGGATGAATGTTCAGCTTTATAAAAAAGCGGGCAGTTGAATTTAAAACAGGAAGAGAAATTCTTGAAGATAACCCAAGATCTGGAACTGCCACCAACAAGAAAACATTTATTGTGTTTACCACATGGTGATGGATGATAAGCTATCTATCTAAACTTATTTATAAATGGAAATTTGTCTGTTTGTGTGTGTGTGTGTCTATGTGTGTGTGTGTGTATGCGTTACCTATAGACTCCGAAACGGCTGAACCGATTTTCTTGAAAATTTACACAGTTGTACTATAAGCGTCTGCGAGTGTTCTTAGCTAGGTTTTGTGTCGAGGTACCCCCGATAAATATCGAAAATCGATAATCGAAAAAATCGGGTTATAGAAGGAGTGGTCCGATTTTAATCAAATTTGATACACTCATAGACAAAGACATAAGAAACGATATTCAGGAGTTTCAATGTTGCAGTTCTTACAATAGTGCAGAAAATTTGATATTGATACCAGTAAATCAAAATTTGACTTACATCCATTCATTTTTCTTTCAGTCTGCAGTTTTACTTTAACTGGAAACAACTATTGGTTTTTAGTCTTTCGTGCCAACGTCCAAAGAGTCTGAGCTCCAGGACCATGGATTAGTTTTAAAGCTTTCATTACACCCGAGCAACGCCGGGCTATACTGTAGTTTACTATAAATCAAATGAATGCTGCTAGCATTAAGAGAGTTGAGAATATTCTGCGCAATGAATTTGACATGACAAAGGTTTTTGCTCAGTGGGTGCCACATCTTCTGACACCTGATGAAAAGTACAACAGACAGATCTGATCCCGAGAAAATCTGACATTGTTTCAGGCAGATCCATCTGGTTTCCTTGAACGTTTTCTAATCCAGGATGAGAATTTAGTTCATCACTTCAAACCAGAGACAATGCCTGCAGTAGAAACAGCTTTCTTCACCTGCTTAAAAAATGCCAAGGTCGTTACATCTGTAGTGAAGATTTTGGGGGATACAAAAGACATTGTGTTTATTGACTATCTTTAGAAGGTTCACATTAGCAATGGAGAGTATTATGCTAACTTTCTGACGCAATTGCAAAAGGTTGTCACAACCAAACGCTAGTAAAACTGAAGAAACGAGTCTTGTTTCATGAGGACAATGCCCCAACATTCAAGTCCTTAATTTCAATGGCTGCTGTGCGTAACTGTAGCTTTGAATCAGTTGATCATCCTTCTTGTTCTCCTGATTGGACTATCATTTGTTCTCCAACATGAAATAAACACTTATCTGACAACTAGGATCGCAGTGATGATGAAGTCATATCTGATGTTGATGACTCTTTTTGACCAACAGAATGAATAGTTTTCTTTGAACAGTCAGATGTCAGTTTATCTGGAAAGAAACAATGCAGTTCGTAATAAGAAGAGTTGAAATTAATGCATGAAATATTTCACAGCACTGTCATCACTCCTTCATAATCAGCTTATGAACTTTTCAGTCCACCCACGTAGCCAGTTAAATAGTAAAATAAAGGGATATATTAATATATACATTAGGAAAGTAAAGAGGAAAAATACTGCATAAGGAGTTTCGTTCTTTAGGATTTTATAACGTTTTTATTAGTGGAATTAGATATGTGTAGAAAAGGGAAGGGTACAGAATATGTGAGCAAAGACGAGGTTTTGGAGAAGAGGAACACAAAAATGAAACTGATACTTAAAATCAGGAAAAGACAGCTGATTTCTAGGACATGTAGTGAGGAAAGAGGGCTTGAAGAATTTGATGCTCACTGGGCAGATAGATGGAACATACTTGTTAAACTTGAATAGATGGATGACGGAGAGGGGTTGGAGCGGGATAACAGAAGAATAGGTGTTAAGCATTACAATGGATAAGGCGCTGTGAAGGGCCATGATCGTGATCGTCTATGTCCTGAAGGGACATGGCACATAGAAGAAGAAGAAGAAGAAGAAGAAGAAGAAGAAGAAGAAGAAGAAGAAGAAGAATATAAAGGTGAGCACCGGTTGTATTTACGCACTATAAGGATATGCAAAAGTTGCTGAAATTCTAAACTTTCAAATTCTATTTAGATTCACTCAGAATTTGAAACCCCCAATTTTTACATGATGAAGAAAAGTACATTGAAAATACGTTAATACCCTAATCCGGATTCTTCAAACTATGGGTCGCAACCAACCCGTGGATTACAAGCTGAATATTAGTGGGTCTTAAAAAGTTATACTAGAATTACGCATTGGTTTCGATTAAACGCTATGTAGTCGCAGAAAAAAAAAAGAGTGGATAACTGAAGAGATTCTGGGCATGATGCAAAGGAGGCAGAAAATGATATCAAGACATGGAATGGAGTACAGGGAACTACACAAGGAAATAAAAAGAAAATGCAGACAGGCTAAAGAGGAATGGCTCAATGACAAATTTTCAGAGGTAGAGAGATTGAGCAGGAATAATAAAGCAGACATGCTTAAAGAAATAAAAGTACTGACAAGACAAAAAACCTGCTCTTCAAGAGGATGTATAAAATCCAAGGATGGAACAATCATATTGGAGAAAGGAAATACTCCAACGATGGGAAGAATATATAAAAGATCTTTTCCACGACAAGAGAGAGCAGCCAATAATACGCAAAAATGAGGACGGATAGGAAATATTAAAGTCTGAAGTGGAATCTGCAATAGCCAAACTGAACAGAAACAAAGAAACTGGACCAGATGGCATAGTCATAGAGCTGCTGATAGCCCTGGAAGAATTTGGTATGAAGAAAATTACAGAAATAATAAATGAAATTTATAATAGTGGGGTAATACCAGATGACCTCAGCAAGTCGATCTTCATAGCACTATCTAAGCAGCCAGGAGCAAACGAGTGCAAACTCCACAGAACCATCAGTTTAATGAGCCATAGAACAAAACTGAGCCATAGAACAAATCCTTATGAATAGAGAGAGAAGCAGAATTAGGCCAGAGATAGGACAAGAACAGTGCGGTTTGGTCAAAGACACTGGAACAAGGAATGCCATATTTATGATTAGGATGCTCTCTGAAAGGGCAATACAAATGAAGAAGGACTTATACCTGTGCTTTATTGATTTTGCGAAGGCGTTTAACAAAATGCGCCACAAAGAACTGATGGAGATCCTCGGCAGCCTTGACATATTTGGGAAAGACTTGAGAGTAATCAAAAATCTTTACTGGCAGCAAACCGCTTGTATACGGACAGGTAATGAATTCAGCAGATATACAAAGATAGAAAGGGGCGTAAGACAAGGACGTGTCTTTTCACCGGATCTGTTCAACTTGTACAGCGAGAATATTTTGAGTACCCTAGAAGTTATGCCTGGATTTGTCATCGGAGGCCACAATTTAAACAACCTAAGCTATAGTTTTCTTTTGAATAAAGTAGTGCAGTAAAATTCCACGCAAATACACTTTCTTTAATTCGAAAGGCGACATGTTTAATGCTATGTAAAACGAAGTTTTTTAGCTTCGGCGAAATGATATGCGTTACTACGCACACGCATTTCTGGGAATGCTATCTGTTGAAAAATAGCGAGAACTTATTCAAGAAACAGGAACATAGCTAAGGAGCGAAAACGAAAGAAGAGTAATCAGAAGACAGTAGATAACGATATTGCTTTTAAATTTTTGCAGATTATATTGGCTAGAAAGCATGGAAAAGGTTGTTGTTGTTGTTGTTGTTGTTGTGTGTGTGTGTGTGTGTGTGTGTGTGTGTGTGTGTGTGTGTGTGTGTGTGTTAAATTAAATGGGATGGGATTTGGTCGTTGTTTGCATGAAGAACTGATAAGTAGGACATAGCGTAAGAATGTTAATTCGTGCATTTTCTAAGGTCATTCGTACTGATTACATCCCATTTTGATATATATTCGTTTTGACTTGAATATTTAAGAAAGCTGGAGTATAAATTTCTTACATGACCTTCATTATAAATTTTTACGAGTTTATCATGATCATGAAAAGTTGTAAATATTAAAGAGATATGATTAGGACGTATTTTTATCTGCCATTCTCTGTAGCAGAAGAAGTATTAACGTTCAGTGAGATATTGTTACATACTGCGCAGTATGTTGTCATCACCAGTTGAACAGATCCAATACGATCAGACCCCTGCTTACGATAACTTGTTCTCTGCTACCAACTCAACCGCCAAGGGTTTCTGATTAGTTTCATTTACCCAACCTTACTCACAAGACGTAGGTCAAACGTTATATGGTTTTTTCGCAGTTCTCCACCACCGCCGCCCACTGGGGATAATCTCCCAGTTATTGAGAAAATAAAAGTGATGAGATTCGAACCCCGGTTTCTTGACTAGAATGTTAACGTGTTATCCACTAACCCAGATAGGCGGTAAGATATTTGACAGAAGCTTGCATTCTGGATATGCAATTCATGGTTTGCATAAGAATAAATAAAATATTCATAAGTAAAATATTTAAAATATTAATTTGTTTTATAGCAAAGCAAAAAGGAAATATGAATAAGTTTTCGTTGCTTTCATTTTACTTTGGTATTAGGGTACAGTATTATCTACACAAAAAGTTACTACATCATGTAAGGGTTCCTTAACTAATTAGGGTCATCACGGTAACACATGCAGGATCGGATTTAGACATTAAAAAACCCATGGGCTAATAGAATTTTAATAAAATAATAGAATTTTAGCCTCCCACCCTTATGTTTATAAAAAGAAGGTATTTTTTTAGATGAAGGTTTTTGGTGTAAAAATTTAAAGTAAATTTTTAATGATTTTTAAAACTCAACCCATTGTTTTAAAAAATTCATAAGTACTACAAAATGTTTAATATTTTAGATAACATTTTTTCAAAATTGCACAATTTTCTTAGTTTTAGTTGTTATCTTGTTTTGCACTATTTTGTTTAATTTAAGCAATATTGGGTAATGTTCCACTTATTACATAACTGTGCTCCATGAAGTGTAACATTGATAAAAAAACGTGTGCAAAGTAGACAACGTTAAGCATAACTTTAAAAAAATACATAAAAAATCTTTGTGTATATAAAAAAAATACTTTAAAATCTTCAAGGTGCCTCCTCGATGTAAAAGACACACTTGTAGTGCAATGGATATCCGCTTAAAATGAGAAATGTGAGAGCCTAGTTAGAATTCCAGTCGAACTCGTTGCATTCACATACGCATGAATGCCCTTCGGAAAGGTATTAATCCGTCTCTTCTCCCTTCAGCTATGGGCTAAATAACAAAACTGATTGGGTTCTATCAAGACCGCACTATAGTACCGTGGGAAAATATTCTGCCCAGTCAATCATGTCTCTTTTGAAACATGATCGCGCAAGCATGTATCACTATGGCACTTAACTAAATGACAACTAGAGAGGCCCAAATACTCTAAATTGTTTTAATAGAATTCAAAGGAACCCCATTAAATTGGAAAACAAACAACTCTTCTCTGTTCATATATTTTTATTTTTGTAATTTTATCAGTGGCGCAAGGACAGAAGATCTTAGCACATATGTAAATCTGACTTTGAACACATCTATGTAGTATCAGCAGTTTGTCTCGAATAAAATAGCTTAACGAAACCCATGTTTCTGGAAGAGTTATTGCCAAGTGAATAAGAAACGCAGTAATTAAAAACTAAATAAAAGATAGAAAGAAGAGATAGAGGGGTGTGTTAGTAAGATATGAAGCAATTAGTTTAGCAACTTACGTTATGGAAAGATTTAAAAAAAGGCTTTTGTCTGGCAGTGGTCTCACAATGTATGATGATGATGATGATGATGTGGAGAAGGAAGACGACGAGTAAAAGGCGGAGATGGATATATATGAATAGTTATTTACACGGAAGTTTATTGTGAATTCATTGACTTAATATTAATTTTATTTTTATATATATTAATAGTTATTTACACGAAAGTTTATTGTGAATTCATTGACTTAATATTAATTTTATTTTTATATATATTAATAGTTATTTACACGAAAGTTTATTGTGAATTCATTGACTTAATATTAATTTTATTTTTATATATATTAATAGTTATTTACACGAAAGTTTATTGTGAATTCATTGACTTGATATTAATTTTATTTTTATATATATTAATAGTTATTTACACGAAAGTTTATTGTGAATTCATTGACTTAATATTAATTTTATTTTTATATATATTAATAGTTATTTACACGAAAGTTTATTGTGAATTCATTGACTTAATATTAATTTTATTTTTATATATATTAATAGTTATTTACACGAAAGTTTATTGTGAATTCATTGACTTGATATTAATTTTATTTTTATATATATTAATAGTTATTTACACGAAAGTTTATTGTGAATTCATTGACTTAATATTAATTTTATTTTTATATATATTAATAGTTATTTACACGAAAGTTTATTGTGAATTCATTGACTTGATATTAATTTTATTTTTATATATATTAATAGTTATTTACACGAAAGTTTATTGTGAATTCATTGACTTAATATTAATTTTATTTTTATATATATTAATAGTTATTTACACGAAAGTTTATTGTGAATTCATTGACTTAATATTAATTTTATTTTTATATATATTAATAGTTATTTACACGAAAGTTTATTGTGAATTCATTGACTTGATATTAATTTTATTTTTATATATATTAATAGTTATTTACACGAAAGTTTATTGTGAATTCATTGACTTAATATTAATTTTATTTTTATATATATTAATAGTTATTTACACGAAAGTTTATTGTGAATTCATTGACTTGATATTAATTTTATTTTTATATATATTAATAGTTATTTACACGAAAGTTTATTGTGAATTCATTGACTTAATATTAATTTTATTTTTATATATATTAATAGTTATTTACACGAAAGTTTATTGTGAATTCATTGACTTAATATTAATTTTATTTTTATATATATTAATAGTTATTTACACGAAAGTTTATTGTGAATTCATTGACTTAATATTAATATTATTTTTAAATATATTTTTAACATTTGGGAAAATCTCCTACAAAACAAATTAATAATTATTTACGCTATTTACATTCGGAATATTGTCCTCATCTTTGTTGTTTTTTTTTTCATAACCTTTCGACTGTCGTTCCCGCCAGCCTTCATCAGATGTGTCTGGAATTCGGATTATTTTTGTATCTACTACGTCGAAATGTCACGAATAAAGACATTTAGGAAGTTAAACTGGAAATTAGACGTTCTATTTCTTATTTTGTGCTGCCGAGATAAATATTGTCTGCGAAAGTTGTCTATTTAACCGTCTGAAATCTTGTTAGTTTTAGTTTTAAGTTCAAGTATACAGAGACAATTTGTAAGACTGTATAGAATTCTGGTGAAGGCAATAATTATGATAATGGCTTTGTTGAAAGGACTGTCTCAAGAAGAACAGTAAAGGATGTATCTTGAAAACGGCCTTTCATTACCTCTGAGACGTCAAATCGATAGAGATAAGACTCCATTGATAAAAGTTCTCGTTGGTAGACGTAAAGAAAACTGCACACCTGTGCACCCTGTCTAGACTGTGATTTGCAAAGTCAGCTTGAAAAACAACTCTTTGTTGTCGCCTTAGATTTTGTTTTATGTGTTTCGTTGACTGTTCTTTGTATATCTTCATCTTTGTTTTTGGTCGACCCTGATAATAATTCCTTGGTTTTTGGCGGTGTTGATTCTAATGAACTTATTGCATACGAATATCATTAGCCAATTTGTTCTCTTGTTGCCATACATAAGGTGAATGGACAGGGACACCACGAGGTGGTGTAATGGTTGGCAAGCATGTCTCGCTAGAATCAACTGAGTAGTGAGTTCGATTTTCACTGGGATGCCCCATACTTTTGGCCTTGTGCCACATCTAAGCTACGCTTAGAAAATCAACATAAGGCGGATGGACAGGTGTTATATTAATATAAAAGTATATGTTAATTGATTAATTTTCTATGATTTATTAAACCTTTGTTGGTTATTTATAGCCATTTAATATTTTTAGAATGCCACATAATACAAATTAATCTATATGTAGAGGAAAATAGGTAAATTTGATCCAGGGGACTTGTAAAGCTTCTATTTAATTAGGTGGTAGTGTGACTCGCTATTAATCTGACACTTATCGGACATATTCAATATATATATAATCATCAGCATATAGACCTGTTTCGCAGCTCATCAGTGTAGCTAGATTAAATGCCCGCCTCAGGCCAGGACCGAAACCCGACTGATTTATCAGCGGGCGGAAATTCACCCACTAATCCATCGGCGGACTTTCGAGAAAGGAAGCGTATAATATATTTACACCAATGTAAATGCGCCAGCAGTTGAAAATCTCAATTTCAAAAGAGAGCATCGCATAAAGCCATAAATAGCTACTGTTTATGAAAATTTCCCCTCTCGAAAGTGCTCAATCACTAGCGTATCATAATAGATAAATAAATCATCTGCATAGAAGCCTGTTTTTCTGCATCACAGCTCATCAGTGCAGCTAGATTAAGTGCCCACCCCAAGCCAGGACCGAAACCCGACTAATTTATCAGCAACCGGAGATTTACCCACGAAGCCAGTATTTGTGGAGGACTGAAGTAAAGTAAACTTGAACTTGATTTTTATTTTTTTATATATTTTTTGACAAACGACATAATTGAAAACGACTTAACTCGAAACGACGTAACCCGAGGTATACTTATACTGCATTTATAGGTAGTAATACTTATTTATTAGCCTCACTGTTCTGGGGTGGGCGGTAACGGTAATGTTTCAAATTATTATAGAGTCTAATGAGTAAAAATAATTGTGAACCCGAATGCAGTTATTTGCAGATATTTTATAGTGTTCTTGATTTACCCATTATTTATTATTAATTCCGTAATTGTTTACTGTTGATTATTATTATGTCAGTTTTCATCATATTTCGATTTCTGCTATGGTCGCACGACCAACCAAGTCTGCGGGAAGACCTAAGGCAGGTCGTGGTGTGTTGTTATGGCTCCATTTCATGTTTTTTCTATCTTCCCCATCATCCCTAGCGTTACATAGACAAAGTTCTCCTTAGTGTGTGGGCTGTACTTAATAAAACAATTTTTTATATGTCTGTTAAGCTGGGGTTTCCAGGGATTCTTTCAATGTGTTGTTTTGTTCCATTTTTTATCATTCCAAGTGCACCTACTATCACTGGCAAGTTTCACATTTTTTTTATTTCAATTTCCAGGTCTTTATATTTTGACAGTTTTTCAAATTCCTTGATTGCTATGTTACAGTTCGCTGGACAAGCCATATCAATTAATAGGCATTTTTTTTCTTTCTGGTTTTTAAAAATAATATCCGGCCTATTTGCTTCAATTTTTCTGTCTGTGTAGATGGTGTAATCCCATAGAATGGTAGCATCTTCTATTTCTGTAACCGGTGCTGGGTGATGTTCATACCAGTGTTTGTTTACAGATTTTCCATAGTGTTTGCACATTGTCCAATGTAAATATTGCCATACTCTATCGTGGCGATTTTTATATTCATTTGGGGCAAGTACAGAACAGCCTGAGATTAGATGGTCTATTGTTTCTTGGTGTTTATCACAAAACCTGCATTTTGGATCCATATTATTATGTATAATATTTGCCTGAAAGTTTCTAGTGAAAAGACTTTGGTCTTGCGCTGCAAGAATAAAGCATTCTGTCTCAGACTTTTTTTTTTAATCATATCACCCCGAGCAAGGCGGTAACGCCACTGATGTGCAGGGGGCTACGTAAGAGTGAAAAGATTGGAAAAGAAAAAGCCGGAAATCACATCCTAAACAGGAAACAAGGGATGAGCCTCTTCACCCGTTCAATAGAAGTGAGTGGAGTGTGAACCGGGCGATAGTTTAGTCTATCTACTCCAATTGAAATAAAAAAGAAGAGGAAAAATGGAAACGAGTAAAAGATTGGAAAAGAGAAAGCCGGAAACCACATCCTAAACACTTTAATCCAGATGCACGTAACCATCGATGAGTATTAACTTCGTCAACATTGCATTTCTTATGATGATTATTTATTACTGAAGTATATTTTTTATCACACACACACACACACACACACACACACACACACACACACACACACACACACACACACACATATATATTGATTTGCGATAATCTTTAGCGCTAAGATTGTTTTTCAGTGGTTTTACTGATAAAATTTATTTTGGCATGCACACACGCGCGCGCACGCACACACACACACACACACACACATATACGCATCGTTTATTCAGTAATGAATTATGACACTTTCAGCTATTGGCGTGTTTATACATGATATATCACACGCTAAAAGTCTGCTTCTACCGAGCGCCAATAGCTCAGAGTTAGAATCGCCGACTGACGCCAATTCGGTCTGGTTTCAATCCTGGGTAAAAAGCAATCGTATGTCTAACCGTACTGATGAGCTGTGATACAGCGAAGCAGATCTGTCTGCGGATATATATATATATATATATATATATATATATATATATATATATATTTCAAATCGTCTATATAAAAGCTTACAGAAACGTTTAAACTTCCGATTTTGACGTCTTTGGCTTTACGTTTAGTTTCACGATATAATCAACTTTCAGATAACAAATCAGTGATTAAATTATTTGTCAACAAAATTGTAAGTGCCAACTACAATGAACCAACCTTTTCACTTTAAAATACTCTTTATCAATAACACAAAAATACGATACAACATAAATTGAAATATAAAACGGTTACAAATAGAAGAAGAAGAAGTCTTAACCAAAAATTACAAATTATCTAACATATACAAAATTTTGTTTAATTTAGAAATGAACTGAACATATTTAACAAATAATAATATTAAAAACATAGCAAGTTACGATAAACCGAATCATAAAGACACAATAATCGGGAAAAAATCTTTTGATTGATACGCATAAAACTTTGAAATTTGAGTAGAATTTTGGCAATAAAAGTAATAACTCGTGCTATAATTGTAATCATAACTACAGTCAGTCAAGTGCCATACGTAATACACGCTTGAGTGACCATGTCACTTTAGAGACATGACTGACTGGACAGAAAATTAGCCATTACTTTCTGCGGTAGACTGGCTGCCAGCCAAGGCTATAGAACCCAATTTGTCCTGTTATTTAACCCAGAACTAGAGGGAAAAGACAGATTCATACCTTTCCCGAGAGTATTTGCGCGGAAGTGAATGTAAAGAATTCAGCTGGAATTTGAACTCGGTTCCCTGATTTCTCCTTCCGAGCCGATATCCACTCTCATCCTATAGTAACCGACTAAAATATGGTCAATAAAAATATATTTTAAGCTTACAAACAAATAAAATTTAGTTTTTAATATAGGTCAGAAAAAATTTAACTAAATTTAGATTGTAAAGTATGAGGAATATTTAAAATGCTGTTAATATTTGCCGCATGAATATTATATATATATATATATATATATATATATATATATATATATATATATT